>CM038145.1:469290274-469682953 GCA_021437245.1 Aegilops speltoides | reverse complement strand
CACCTCGTCATCGATATATACATGGTGGATATGCCCAAGGAGGATGGCGGCGACAATCCGGAAGATAAAACCCACAGGCAAAAGCCAAAATGATGGGCGCATCGCGCTCAAGTCCACAACGGTAAAAATAGCGACAAGAGCGCCCGGAAAGATCGACACCTAGTCATTTGGCACATTTGCTCCTGGGTGGTTTTGGTAATTAATGAGAACATACTTTGTGGTTGGACTAATGCTTTTATCAAGTATGTTTGAAAGTTCAATCACATTGGCATGGCAAAAGGTGAAGAAGTGGACCCTCAAAATGCTAAAGCAAGCATTGGCAAAAGCTCAAGACTCCATTTTGGTTTAGTGATCCAAGATCACATTGAGTCCATAGGAAAGCCAATACTATTAAAGGGATGAGGTTATGATGATGATCTGGTTGCTCAAAGTGCTTAGTGATACATCTCCTAAACTATCGGCAACTTTCCTTTGCCATATACACTCATAAGTAATCTCGGTCCCACCGATATTCCAAACTTCGATCACACGAGATGAACCACCTCAGCCATAAAGCCAAACCCTAGAAATCTCGGTTCGATTACGAACTTCGGTCTCACGAAACTTGAGTTATAAGCTTACATAACATACATCATCAAATCGGTGTCACCGAGATGATGAAGTCGATCCACCGAGATTGGCATGCTCTGTCTTTGCATGAATCGGACAAGCGAGATTGTATTCGGTCCCACGAAAATCCCAGCGTTCACATGATTTGAACTTTCGGTCTCACGAGTTGTCAACCGGTCCCACGAGATTGGTCAAATGTGTGTAGCAGTTGGATTTTGTGTGGAGGCTATAAATACCCTCCACCCCCTCTTCATTCGTGGAGAGAGCCATCGGAAAGAACTACCACTCCTACCTTACATTTACGAAGAGAACTACCTACCCTTGTGTTGAGATCAAGTTGCTCCACTCCCACCATATGAAGTTTGATCTCTAGCCTTCCCAAGTTGCTTTCCACTCAATCCTTTCTTCCACCACAGCCAAATCGGTGAGGAGAGTTGAGTGTTGGGGAGATTATCATTTGAAGCACAAGAGCAAGGAGTTCATCATCATCAACACCATCTATTACCTTTTGGAGGTGGTGCCTCCTAGATTAGTTAGGTGTCGCTTGGGAGCCTCCGTTGAGATGTGGAGTTGAACCAAGAAGTTTGTAAGGGCAAGGAGATCGCCTGCTTGTGAAGATCTACCCGAGTAAGGCTAGCCCTCCGTGGGCGTGAGCCATGATGGCATAGACAAGGTTGCTTCTTCGTGGACCCTTAGTGGGTGGAGCCCTCCGTGGACTCTGCGGCCGTTACCCTCCGTGGGTTGAAGTCTCCATCAGCGTGGAAATGCGATAGCACCACCTACTCGGAACCACGAGAAAAATCACCGCGTCTCCAAATTGCGTTTGATCTTCTCCACTTCTCCTTACTACTTGTGCAATTTACTTTCCGCTGCCCATACTCTAGAATTGCATGTGTAGTATGCTACTTGACTTGTGTGTGTTATGGAAAATCTGCCAAAATCTGTCCTTGATAAAAATGAATTTTATCTTGTCGAGTAGTCTAATCACCCCCCTCTAGACACTCTCACCTTCTTGATCCTACAATTGGTATCGAGCATAGGTCTCCATTGCTTTGGTTTACACACCATTGGAGGAAGATGGGCGTGTCTACGTTTGGGAGTGTTAGCCATAGAGTGCCTATTCTTGATGGAGTGTCCTATAACTCGTGGAGGATTGAAATGCTTATTATCTTTAAGATGTATAACTTGCATAAATATGTTGAAACCCCATATGTGCCTCCATTTGACCCTTGCACCCTACCATGGATGAAGAGCTTGATTTGCTAGTAACCTTAGAGCTGTAAATCTTATCATTAGAGGTTTGCCGATAATTTGCTTAAGCTCGTTACAAACTTTGAGTGCGCCTATGCTATGTGGAAGTTCTTGGAAGAACTTTATCGGACTACTCTTTGAGAGGTCTTGATGAAATTCTATACAAGACTATTGAATTTGATATGATCGCCCTAATGATCTCAACTTTGATAAATGCTTCTTTGAGCTTCGTGATCTTATGAAAAAGAAGGGTGATCCTTGTCTTATCAATGCTCTAATTAGAAATGCTCTTGTATTGCATTACGATGAATATTGTCACATTGACAAAACTAATGCAAGTTGTTGTCAAATTGACCTAGGTGTTGATGATGAACAATCTATGGGTCAATATGATGATGAGCATGAGCATGATGATGATTACTCGATTAGGACACGAGCTAGACAAGATCACGAAGAGTCTCAATCTTATGGCAAATCGAGAGACTACATATCCGGTGGAAAATAGTGGATTCTTGATAGTGGATGCACCGATCACATGACGGAGCGAAGACATGTTTGAGAGCTTGCAAGAGCGATGGTCCGCATAAGTATGTGACTTTTGGAGACAACTCCAAAGGTAAGGTACTTGGCCTTGGTAAGGTGGCCATATCTCATGATAGCTCTATTCAAAATGTCATGCTTGTTGAATCACTTGGATACAATTTACTTTCCGTGTCTAGATTAGTGACTTTGGATTCAATGTGCTATTCACGAAGTAGATTGCCAAGTTTTTCGTCGTGACAATCATAACATGGCATTTACCGGTATCCGTGAGGTGATCTATATATTGTTGATTTCACTAAGAAAGCCCAACCTAGAACTTGCTTCATTGCTAAATCCGCTAAAGGTTGGTTATGGCATAGAAGGCTTGGACATGTTGGTATCGTAATCTAGACAAGCTAATCAAAGGTGATCATATTCTTGGTGTTAAAGATGTCTTCTTTGACAAAGATAGACTTTGTAGTGCTTGTCAGCAGGAAAACAAGTAGGTGGAAGTCATCCGTGAAGAACATCATGACCACAAGGAGACCGCTTGAGCTTCTTCATATGGATCTCTTGGTCCCAATGCTTACAAAAGCCTTGGTGGTAACTCCTTTGGTCTAGTTATAGTTGATGATTATTCAGTTCGTGGGTATTTTTCCTTGATGACAAATCGCGGTTGGAGAATCTTCAAAACCTTTGCGAAAGGCCCAAAATCAATTTGAGGTGAAGATCAAGAAAGTTCGGAGTGACAATGGAGCGGAGTTCAAGAATCCAATGTAGACTCTTTTCTCGATGAGGAAGGATTCTACATGAGTTCTCGACTCGTACACTCCTCAACAAAATGGAGTTGTTGAGAGGAAGAACGAGCAGCTCATAGAGATGGCAAACGATGCTTGATGAATACAAGACACGAAGCACTTTTGGGGAGAAGCCGTCGAGACGACTTGTCATGTTATCAACAGGCTTTATCTTCATAAGCTCCTCGGCAAGACTTCATCTGAGCTCCTCACGGTAACAAACCCCAAGTGGGATACTTCGTGTCTTTGGTTGAAATGCTATATCCTTGATAAGCATCGTCGGTCTAAATTTGCTCCTAAAACTCATGAAGGCTTTTCCTTGGTTATGGATCAAACTCCCACACCTACCGTGTCTACAATAATTTCACCGAAAGGTTGAAGGGCGGTAGATGTGAAGTTGATGAATCTAATATTTCATAAGTAGAGCAAATGCCTATTGATGTAGGAGACAAGGACCCATCGGAAGCCATCCAAGATTTATCTATTGGAAAGATCCGTCCCATGGAAGTGAAGGAGAGTACCTCATCTACATATGTGGAGCCCCTACCTCAAGGCAAGATGAACCTCAAGGCAACATGGAGGCCTCCACAAGTGGAACTCACCAAGATGAGGAAGTGCAACAAGAAGATCCACCACAACCTCCTTCTCCACCGCCTCAAGACAACACCAACAACAATGAAGAAGAAGAGGAAGATGAGGATGATGAGGAAGCTCAGCCACAACCTCAACAAAAGCTATCCGAGTCGAGCAAGAGTCAAGAAAAATCATCCGTGGAACAAATGATGAGCGACATCAACTCCGGAGAATTACTAAGCTCTAAAACTCGCTTAGCTAACTTTTGTGAGAATTACTCATTTATCTCTAGTATTGAACCTATGAAGGTAGAAGAAGCACTTGAAGACCGGATTGGGTGAGCGCTATGCGAAGAGCTACACAACCGAGGAGGAACAATGTATGGACTTTGGTAGAAAGCCCAAGGATGATCAAAGCGTCATTGGAACCAAATGG
Organism: Aegilops speltoides; assembly: GCA_021437245.1. Classification (NCBI taxonomy): domain Eukaryota; kingdom Viridiplantae; phylum Streptophyta; class Magnoliopsida; order Poales; family Poaceae; genus Aegilops; species Aegilops speltoides. The sequence continues at coordinate 469,678,766 of CM038145.1, read as the reverse complement.
GTGTTTGGAACAAGCAAGATGAAGATGGACAAGTCATCACAACAAGGCTCGTCTCTCGTAGCTCAAGGTTACACACAAGTCGAAGGTATGGACTATGGTGAGACCTATGCCCCGTTGCTAGACTTGAGTCCATTCGCATTCTTCTTGCTTATGCCAATCACCATGATATTACTCTCTAGCAAATGGATATTAAAGTGCTTTCCTAAATGGTGAAATTGAGGAGGAAGTATTTGTGAAACAACCTCCGGTTGTGAATCCTAAAAGCCTAATCATGTTTACAAGTTGCACAAAGCTCTTTATGGTCTTAAACAAGCTCCTAGAGCTTGGTACAAATCTTGACTAGCTTTCTTCTTGAAAAAGGATTTGAGATTGGAAAAATAGACTCAACGCTATTCACGAAAGGGTTGATGGTGAACTATTTGTGTGCCAAATATATGTTGATGATATTATCTTTGGTTCAACTAACCCTCATTTTAGCGAGAAGTTTGGAAAGCTCATATCGAAATCTGAGATGTTCATGATGAGTGAACTCAAATTCTTCCTTGGGTTGCAAATCAAGCAATCAAAGGAGGGTACCTTTGTCTCACAAACAAAGTACACCAAGGATCTCTTCAAGAAGTTCAACATGCAAGAAAGCAAAGGTATGAGAACCCCCATGCCTACAAGTGGACATAATGACTTGACGAAAGATGGAGAACCTGTTGATCAAAAGGTTTATCGATCAATGATTGGTTCTCTACTATATCTTTGTGCTTCTCGTCCTGACATAATGTTGAGTGTATGCATGTGTGCTCGATATCAAGCAGCCCCTAAAGAATGTCATCTTAAAGCTGTTAAAAGTTGTGAGATATTTGATACACACAAACTTTGGCATTTGGTATCCTAAGAGGCCTCTTCGACCTTGTTGGCTACTCCGACTCGGACTATGCGGTGGCAGGGGTTGATAGAAAGTCAACTTAGTGCGTGTCAATTCCTTAGTCGATCCCTTGTATCTTGGTCCTCAAGAAACAAAATTGATATCATTATCCTTTGCCGAAGCAGAATATATTCTTCTTTGGTTCATGTTGTGCTTTCGATTGCTATGGATGACACAAGCGCTTAGGATTATGGGATACATGTGAGACATGTTCCTTGCTTTGTGACAATGAGAGTTCGATTAAGATTGGACACAATCCGTGCAACACTCTTGAGCGAAACATATTGAAGTTAAATCACCATTTTATTCGTGATCACATTGCCAAGGGTGACATCAATCTTAAGCATGTTGAATGACAAACAACTTGCGATATCTTTACAAAACCTCTTGATGAGAAGGTGTTTTGTCTCTTAAGGAGTGAGTTGAACATCATTGATGCTTCAAACTTGGAGTGAAAACTCTACTGATTCATGCAAGGCATGAGCCTACTTGACTAATCCTTGATATTTCTCTTATGATGATGATCATATGTCTTGGACACATTTGCCCCCTTGTATTGCATCTAACTCCTTGCAGGTACTTGGATGATCTACATTCCACAAGATTACCACACACTCATATCATGAGTAATCTTGTCATTAACCAAGTATCTAGCCCTTTGGGATGTTGAGTTCAAGGAACACAATTCCACATATCCTTTTTGACACCCTATACATCTAGTATTTCCTCTTGTCATCTTGGATATCCTTGAGTATTTCCTTGCTTGCCTAACCCATGTAGGAAGATGAACTACACAAGTGGAAATGGCGCTCAACTTCATTCAATGAGCACCTACATCAAGTTCACCTACATGAGCAAAGCAACAACAAGCCCAAGGTATGTTCATCACATCTTTAAGGAGCTTTGCTCAAAGTCATGAGTACAAGCAGCTTCATAAGATGTGATCACATCAAATGCTTAATGGAAAATGGCAACCCCATTTTGAGCTTAAGCGATGAGTATGACCTATGATCAAATGTTCTCATTTGACTCCTAAATCAACATACTCAAACATAGGTGACCTAGTCATGACCCTATCTAGATGAAGTACATATGTTTTGGAGTCTTTCTATTTTCTCTTATGTTCTTTCATTGAGTTTTCATTAAAAAAACTTCATCTAGGAATCTTTTCATTTCTATTCTTACATCTTTGTGAATATCCTTTTGGCTCTGATCAATTCCTTGAAAATCATTTACAAATTCATTGCAAATCCTTTGAAACATTCTTTGCAAAGTGAGCTGAATTATTTCGTATTTCCTTGGAATTAAACTTCGCGTCACCGACTTAAAATTTTGATCGACGAAAGGATCTGCCTAAGTCCACGACTTTCGGACCCTTGATCCATCTTATTTCGGTGTCACCGATTTACTTCTTCGGAGATCATCTTCTGCAGCTTCTTTATTTCTTATTACCCGGTTGTGATTCTTAAGGATCCACTTCTTTCCATCTTCCTGACCTTCCTAGTTTCTTTGTCCTTTTCGGCACTTGATGTCAAAGGGAGAAGATTTAGGGGAGAAGAAGATTTAGGGGAGAAGAAGAGCAATCTTACCTTAAGGGGAGAATCACATCAAAGCTTTGCCGTGTTCCACATTGGAATTACATTTGGCATCATTCTTTTGATTTTGCTCTTTCCATCAAACCCCTTGATGCGAGACAACTCAAAGGAAGGAACCTTCACAATTGATATCTTATGGAAAGCAAAATCTCTCGAGTTCATTGAAAATCTTTTAGTTTGGAGACATGTTTGCTGATTCAAGCTTGTGCTCAATATGAGACACTATTTATACATGTCATCCTGGCTTGGTACTCTTGATGTTCTTCTTTGTTGGTTGAAGAAATACTCTTGTGTTATCTAACCTTGTTTTCCCAAGTTTATTTCTTGGTACAATGCCAAGGAACCTCAAGGTAAGTATATACACTTTGCAGAATGTGCATGATGGTGACTTGCTTGTGAATACTTGTTTGCAAGAAATCATCATGCACATATGCATATCACTCACTTCTTTTCATCTGCTTTCGATGCATATAGCCAAGTTGCATGTAGCACATCTTGCCTTTCTCTCTTGTGTGCTTGTGGTAGTCCAAAACCATAATTTATGAAAATCTTGCACACTTGTAGGGGGCACTTGTGCACTACATGTCATCAAAGCTTTCGTGATAATTCTGTCTTACTTTCAATAAGCTTTGATGTCTTCTTTTGTGTGTTGCCATCAATTACCAAAAGGGGAGATTGAAGCACATTTGCTCCTGGGTGGTTTTGGTAATTAATGAGAACATACTTTGTGGTTGGACTAATGCTTTTATCAAGTATGTTTGGAAGTTCAATCACATTGGCATGGCAAAAGAATGAAGAAGTGGACCCCTCAAAATGCTAAAGGCAAGCATTGGCAAAAGCTCAAGACTCCATTTTTGGTTTAGTGATCCAAGATCACATTGAGTCCATAGGAAAGCCAATACTATTAAAGGGATGAGGTTATGATGATGATCTGGTTGCTCAAAGTGCTTAGTGATACATCTCCTAAACTATCGGCAACTTTCAACGCCATATACACTCATAAGTAATCTCGGTCCCACCGATATTCCAAACTTCAGTCACAAGATGAACCACCTCAGCCATAAAGCCAAACCCTAGAAATCTCGGATTTTCGATTCGAACTTCGGTCTCACGAAACTTGAGTTATAAAGCTTACGTAACCTTACGTCATCAAATCGGTGTCACCGAGATGATGAAATCGATCCCAAGATTGGCATGCTCTGTCTTTGCATGAATCGGACAAACCGAGATTGTATTTTGGTCCCACGAAAATCCCAACGTTCACATGATTTATACTTCGGTCTCACCGAGTTGTCAACCGGTCCCACGAGATTGGTCAAATGTGTGTAGCGGTTGGATTTTGTGTGGAGCTATAAATACCCTCCACCCCTCTTCATTAAGTGGAGAGCCATCGAAAAGAACTACCACTCCTACCTTACATTTAGAGAGAACTACCTACCCTTGTGTTGAGATCAAGTTGCTCCTCCCACCATATGAAGCTTGATCTCTAGCCTTCCCAAGTTGCTTTCCACTCAATCCTTTCTTCCACCAGCCAAATCGGTGAGGAGAGTTGAGTGTTGGGAGATTATCATTTGAAGCACAAGAGCAAGGTTCATCATCATCAACACCATCTATTACCTTTTGGAGGTGGTGCCTCCTAGATTAGTTAGGTGTAAAGCTTGGGAGCCTCCGTTGAGATGTGGAGTTGAACCAAGAAGTTTGTAAGGGCAAGGAGATCGCCTACTTTGTGAAGATCTACCCCGAGTAAGGCTAGCCCTCCGTGGGCGTAGGCCATGATGGCATAGACAAGGTTGCTTCTTCGTGGACCCTTAGTGGGTGGAGCCCTCCGTGGACTCTCATGGCCGTTACCCTCAGTGGGTTGAAGTCTCCATCAGCGTGGAAATGCGATAGCACCACCTATCGGAACCACGAGAAAAATCACCGCGTCTCCAAATTGCGTTTGATCTTCTCCACTTCTCCTTACTACTTGTGCAATTTACTTTCGCTGCCCATACTCTAGAATTGCATGTGTAGTATGCTACTTGACTTGTGTGTGTATGGAAAATCTGCCAAAATCTGTCCTTGATAAAGACTAAATTTTTATCTTGTCGAGTAGTCTAATCACCCCTCTCTGACACTCTCACCTTCTTGATCCTACATCAACTCAAGAAACAACAACGACCATATGGACCCAGCAATGGGCGGGATGAGCGAGTCACGCCGAACACAGCTCGGGAGGCGAGCCCGATCACCATGATCGAGGGGCGAATTAATCAAACCGGCCAGGGACAAGAACACGATCCGGATGGCGATGCATTCATCAACCCGAAACACGCTTGGAATGAGATAACCTCCACGGAAGGCTTATGGCCCGCTGCGAGAAGTTTAAAGAAGCGAAGCAGCGGCTAAAGGCCGCCGCGAAATGCTCAATCACGAGATGGAATAAAGTGCTGAACCTTTGAAGAAAAAATGCGGTGGCGATCGCCATACAAATAGCTACCCAAAGCATAAGCTGCTACTAGAATTACGACTATGAGGCCGTTCCACCAAATGACAACCACGGCGGGAGGCGGACAAACCACTTCATAACCGCATAGCAGGCAGCTACCGGCGCGAACACGATTTCGCGAGCTCACGGATAAGAAAGCCCGTGGCGGCTAGGTCCATCTGGATCTAAAGGACACACCTCGGCGGGACTATGGTCACGAGCGATCATACCGTCGGATACGATTCAGAATAAACACGGGCACAACAACAGCCGGCGGCATGCCTAACATGTCGGATCTGAGAGGCTGCTCACCCACATGCTTCACGAAGAAGTATTGGACCATGAATTTACATAGGGTTTTAAACATGTGAACATAGAGGCATCTGCCGGACAGCAGACCCGAGTGCGGATCGAGATTTTATCTGCATATACACATGGGTGCGTGGGGATGACCTCCGCCATCAAATACCTTCCCTCAAGCTGAAGGGACCAGCTCGACACTTGGTTGAAAAGCCTCCCCAAAAATTCAATCGGAAGTTGGGAGGAACTCGAGGGCGCTTCGGGGCCAATTTTCAAGGGACTTATGTCCGGCCTCGGATCTGCAGACGATTTAAGTCATATAATCCAACAGCAGGAGAGTCCGCCCACAAGATTTGGAACATATTCCTCACTAAGAAGAATCAAATTGTCGATTGTCGGATGCGAAGCCTTAGCGGCCTTCAAACCTGACATCAAGGGCAGGTGGCTCGCCCGGACACCTCGGCCAAGAAAAGCCAGGACAATGGCAGCCTTAACAAGCCTTATTACCCGCTTTTGCGGGTGAAGATAACTGGTTGGCCCGTAAAGGCACCGGCGACCCAAGCACATCGAAATAAGGGATGGCAGCGGGAAGCCAGCAGCGTAATAAAACAAACTTCAAAACAAGGAAGAGCTCGGACAACTGGCAGTCAACACGGATTCGGGGCTCCGACCGGTCGACAAAAAAGCCATTTAAAGGTAGTAAGAGGACCGTCCGGTCTGAGCGAGTCTGGACGGTATGCCAAATTCATGGCACCCCAGACAAACCTGCGAACCACACTCGAGAGAATGTTGGGTCTTCAAGCAGGCGGCAAATTAAATGCCAAACACAAGGGAAGAAACACCAAGTGAAGGCGAGGATGAGCCTCGCCGGCCCGAACAGGGGGCGAGAAAAAATTCCCACGAGTAAAAGCGTAAACATGATTCATCGACTCACACATCCACGAGAAGGCACAAATCGCGCTCGAGAGCGCATCGCTATAGAACCCGCCGTACCCACACCTAACCAGCTGGTCGGCCCGATCACCTTTGATCCTGCAATTTGCGACTAGTATTGACACGGAGGATCGAGATGCCTTGGTGCTCGACCCAATAATCGGCGGATACCATCTTATTCATGTCCTCATGGGCGGGCGATAGTCTCAATTTAATATACGGGACCTTGTCGCGAGGATGAGATAGACTCATCGAGAATCAACCAAAGCAACACCACCTTTGAAGGGGTGATACCGAGCATTGAAGCCTGGCGGCTCCGTCGTACTGGAGGTAACATTCGGCTCCCTAGGCAACTCTAGAAGCGAAGAACTACTCTTCACCATCGTACCCTTCCAGAGTGGCTATCACGCATTGCTTGGGAGAACGGCCTTCGCCCGCTTCAATGTAGTACCGCATTCGCCTACCTCACACTCAAGATGCCGGTCCACGGCGTCATCACCGATCGCGAAACATAGGCGCTCTTCACGGCGGAGAATCTGTGACAGCTCCATCGGCGGATTCTAAGCGGCCTCCAATACCGAAAGCATGGTAGTCGTTAAGACCGTGGACATGGTTAGGCAGTCCGGCATCCGGATAAAACTGGTCGAGGGCACCATGTCGTAATCCCATAGAGGACACGGGGGCTTTAGATATTTAATACAACCCCACTCTTGGCTTGACCTTATTAGCGAGCCAATGTCTTATACTTTTACTATCCACCTTGCGCTTCGTTATACTCTTCTACGAGTTTTCTTTTTTATAGACACAATTAAATGCGATACCCTTCTAGGAAGCAGCTGCAGCGGAGACAAAAGGCACACCACGTGCGGCGGGGCCCGCTCACGGGTTTCTCTTTAGATTAAGCCCTGTGTAAACCTTTTTATTGTCTCTTGTTGTTTCACATCCCATGGGTACTATACCCACGAGAGGTTACTACCGTTATTGGCATTTAAGCCTGACAGTTAATGCGCGTACACGGAACTACAAGGTTCATAAAGAAAAGGCACTCTTGACCCATTTATGTTATAAATGTTGGGGAGCGTAGTAATTTAAAAATTTCCTCGCACCGCATAAGATCATGGTGATTGCATAGCGAGAGGGGAGAGTGTTGTCCACGTACCCTCGTGAGCCGTGGCGAGCGTTATGACAACACGGTTGATGATGTGTAAATCGTCTTCACGATCCGACCGATCAAGTACGAGCGTCGGCACCTCCGAGTTCAGCACGCGTTCAGCTCGATGGCGATCCCGGACTCGATCCGGCAAAGTGTCGAGGATGAGTTCCGTCGACCTGACGGCGTGGTGGCGATGATGATGTTCTACGGCGCGAGGCCGCCTAAACTCCTGACGATATGACCGAGGTGGAATATGGTGGAAGGGCACCGCTGCGGCTAAGGCGATCCGTAGATCAACTTGTGTGTCATGGGGTGCCCCCTGCCGTATATAAAGGAGCAGGGGGAGGAGGCGGCCCAGGAGGCGGCGCCAGGAGAGTCCTACTCCCAGGGAGTAGGACTCCTCCTTCTAGTCCAACTAGGAGGGAAGGAAGGAAGGAGAAGGAGAAGGAAGGAGAGGGAGGAAGAGTAGGAAGGGGGCGGCCCCTAGTCCAATTCGGTTTGGGCTAGGGGGGCGCGTGCCCTCCTCCTCTCTTCCACCACTTGGCCCATAAGGCCCATTGCTTCTTTCTCGTATTCCGTAACTCCCGGTACTCCGAAAATACCGAATCACTCGGAACCTTTCGAACTCGAATATAGTCGTCAATATATCGATCTTTCGTCTCGACCATTTGAGACTCCTCGTCATGTCCCGATCTCATCAGGGACTCGAACTCCTTGGTACATCAAAACTGATAAACTCATAATATAAGCATCATTGAAACCTTAAGCGTGCGGACCCTACGGTTCGAGAACTATGTAGACATGACCTAGAACTATTCTCGGTCAATAACCAATAGCGGGACCTGGATGCCCATATTGGCTCCTACATATTCTCGAAGATCTTTATCGGTCAAACCGCATAACAACATCGTTGTTCCCTTTGTCATCGGTATGTTACTTGCGAGATTCGATCGTCGGTATCAATACCTAGTTCAATCTCGTTACCGGCAAGTCTCTTTACTCGTTCGTAATGCATCATCCATAACTAACTCATTAGTCACATTGCTTGCAAGGCTTATAGTGATGTGCATTACCGAGAGGGCGGAGATACCTCTCGACAATCGGTGTGACAAAACCTAATCTCGAAATCGCCAACCCAACATGTACCTTTGGAGACACTGTAGTACTCCTTTATAATCACCCGATTCGTTGTGACGTTTGGTAGCACCAAAGTGTTCCTCCGATAGCAGGAGTTGCATAATCTCATAGTTACGGGAACATGTATAAGTCATGAAGAAAGCAATAGCAACATACTAAATGATCAAGTGCTAAGCTAACGGAATGGGTCATGTCAATCACATCATTCTCCTAATGATGTGATCCCGTTAATCAAATGACAACACATGTCTATGGTTAGGAAACATAACCATCTTTGATTAATGAGCTAGTCAAGTAGAGGCATACTAGTGATGTCTATGTATTCACACATGTATTATGTTTCCGGTTAATACAATTCTAGCATGAATAATAAACATTTATCATGATATAAGGAAATAAATAATAACTTTATTATTGCCTCTAGGGCATATTTCCTTGATCTCCCACTTGCACTAGAGTCAATAATCTAGTTCACATCAACATGTGATTTAACACCAATATTCATATCGTATATGATTAACACCCATAGTTCACATCTTCATGTGACCAACACCCAAAGGGTTTACTAGAGTCAATAATCTAGTTCACATTGCTATGTGATTAACACCCAAAGAGTACTAAGGTGTGATCATGTTTTGCTCGTGAATCTTAGTCAGCAGATCTGTCATATTGAGCCATATGTATTTTGCAAATATTCTATGTCTACAATGCTGCATGGAGCTACTCTAGCTAATTGCTCCTACTTTCAATATGTATCCAGATTAAGACTTAGAGTCATCTGGATCGGTGTAAAACTTGCATCGGCGTAACCCTTCTGACGAACCTTTTATCACCTCCATAATTGAGAAACATATCCTTATTCCACTAAGGATAATTTTGACCAATGTCCACTGATCTACTTCTAGATCACTATTGTACTCCTTGCCAAACCAGGTGCGAGTATACAATAGGTCTAGTCCATAGCATGGCATACTTTATAGAACCTATGGTGATGCATAGGGAATGACTTTCATTCTCTTTCTATTTTACTGCGTGGTGGGGATTTGAGTCTTACTCAATTTCATACCTTTGAAACACAGGCAAGAACTCTTTCTTTGGTGTTCCATTTTGAACTACTTCAAAATCTTGTCAAGGTATGTACTCATTGAAAATCTTATCAAGCGTCTTGATCTATCTCAATAGATCTTGATGCTCAATATGTAAGTAGCTTTGCGAGGTCTTTCTTTGAAAAACTCTTTTCAAACACTCCTTTATGCTTTGCAGAATAATTCTACATTATTTCGATCAACAATATGTCATTCACATATACTTATCGAAATGTTGTAGTGCTCCCACTCACTTTCTTGTAAATCTGAGGCTTCACATAAGTTTGTATAAAACTATATGCTTTGATCAACTTATCAAGCGTATATTCTAACTCGAGATGCTTGCAGTCCATAGATGGATTCTTTGGAGCTTGCATATTTATTAGCACCTTTAGGATTGACAAAACCTTCTGGTTGCATCATATACAACTCTTCTTTAAGAAAACCATTAAGGAATGCAGTTTTGACATCCATTTGCCAGATTTTATAAAATGTGGCCATTGCTAACATGATTCGGACAAACTTAAGCATCACTACAGTTGAGAAAATCTCATTGTAGTCAACACCTTGAACTTGTCAAAAAAAAACCTTTTTGTGACAAGTCGAGCTATGTAGATAGTAACACTACTATCAGCATCTGTCTTCCTCTTGAAGATCCATTTATACAATATGGCTTGCCGATCATCGGGCAAGTCCAGCAAAGTCCACACTTTGTTCTCATACATGGATCCCATCTCAGATTTCATGGCCTCAAACCATTTTGCGGAATCTGGGCTCATCATCGCTTCCTCATAGTTCGTAGGTTTATCATGGTCTAGTAACATGACTTCGAGCAGGATTACCGTACCACTCTGAGTGCGGACCGTACTCTGGAAGACCTACGAGGTTACGTAGTAACTTGATCTGAAGTTTCATGATCATCATCATTAGCTTCCTCACTAATTGGTGTAGGAATCACTAGAACTAATTTCGGATGAACTATTTTCCAATTAGGGAGAAGGTACAATTACCTTATCAAGTTCTACTTTCCTCCCACTCACTTCTTTCAGAGAAACTCCTTCTCTAGAAAGGATCCATTCTTAACAACGAATGTTTTGCCTTGGATCTGTGATAGAAGGTGTACCCAACAGTTTCCTTTGGGTATTCTATGAAGACGCACTTCTCGATTTGGGTTTGAGCTTATCGGGTTGAAACTTTTTCATATAAGCATCGCAACTCCAAACTTTAAGAAATGACAACTTAGGTTTCTTGCTAAACCATAGTTCATATGGTGTCGTCTCAGCAGTTTAGATGGTGCCCTATTTAAAGTGAATGCAGTTGTCTCTAATGCATAACCCCAAAATGATAATGGTAAATCGATAAGAGACATCATAGATCGCACCATATCCAATAAAGTCTGATTCTGACGTTCGGACACACCATAACATTGTGGTGTTCGGTGGCGTGAGTGTGAAACTATTCCACATTGTTTTATATGAAGACCAAACTCGTAACTCAAATATTCGTCTCCATGATCGGATCGCGAAACTTTATTTTCTTATTACGATGATTTTCCACTTCACTCTGAAATTCTTTGAACCTTTCAACTATTTCAGGACTTATGTTTCATCAAGTAGATATACCCATATCTGCTCAAATCATCTTGTGAAGGTCGAAAATAACGATACTTGCCACGAGCATCAACACTCATTGGATTGCATACATCGGTATGTATTATTTCCAATAAGTCGGTAGCTTGTTCCATTGTTCGGAGAAGCGGAGTTTTAGTCATCTTGCCCAAAAGGCAGGTTACAAAGCATCAAATGATTCATAACCAAGTGATTCCAAAATCCATCTTTATGGAGTTTCTTCATCGCTTTACACGATATGACCCAAATGGCGATTACCACAAATAAGTTGCACTATCATTATTAACTTTGCATCTTTTGGCATCAATATTATGAATATGTGTATCACTCGATCGAGATCCAACAAACTATTTTCATTGGGTGTATAACCATCGAAGGTCTTATTCATGTAAGCAGAATAACAATTATTCTTTAACTTTAAATGAATAACCGTATCACAATAAACATGATCAAATCATATTCATGCTCAGCATAAATGCTAAATAACATTTATTTAGGTTTAACACTAATCTCGAAAATATAGGGAGTGTGTGATGATGATCATATCAATCTTGGAACTATTTCCAACACTCATCGTCACTTCCCTCAACTAGTCTCTGTTTATTATGTAACTCTGTTTGAGTTACTAATCTTAACAACGAACAAGTATCAAATACTCGGGGTTACTATAAACACTAGTAAGGCACACATCAATAACATGTATATCAAATATACCCTTGTTCACTTTGCCATCCTTCTTATCCACCAAATATTGAGGGCATTTCCGCTTCGGTGACCATTTCCTTTGCGATGTAAGCACTTTCGGTTTAGAGCTTTGGTCCAGCTTTGGTCTTCTTCACGGGAGTGACAACTTGTTGCCATTCTACTTGAAGTTTCCTTTCTTTCCTTTGCCCTTTTTTTGAAACTAGTGGTCTTGTCAATCATCAACACTTGATGCTCTTTCTTGATTTCTACCTTCGTCGATTTCAACATCACGAAGAGCTCGGGAATCGTTTTGTCATCCTTGCATACTATAGTTCATCACGAAGTTCTAGTAACTTAGTGATGGTGACTAGAAAATTCATCAATCACTATCTTATCGGAAGATTAACTCCCACTTGATTCAAGCGATTGAAGTACCCAGACAATCGAGCACATGCTCACTAGTTGAGCGATTCTCCTCCATCTTTTAGCTATAGAACTTGTTGGAGACTTCATATCTCTCAACTCGGGTATTTGCTTGAAATATTAACTTCAATTCTGGAACATCTCATATGGTCCATGACGTTCAAAACGTCTTTGAAGTCGATTCTAAGCCGTTAAGCATGGTGCACTAAACTATCAAGTAGTCATCATATTGAGCTAATAGCGTTCATAACGTGCGCATACTGCTCTGCAATAGGTCTGTCACCTAGCGGTGCATTAAGGACATAATTCTTACGTGCAGCAATGAGGATAAACCTCGGATCACGGATCCAATCCGCATCATTGCTACTAACATTTTCAACACAATTTTCTCTAGGAACATATCAAAATAAACATATGAAAGCAACAACGCGAGCTATTGATCTACAACATAATTTGCAAAATACTACGGGACTAAGTTCATGATAAATTTAAGTTCAATTAATCATATTACTTAAGAACTCCCACTTAGGCAGACATCTCTCTAGTCATCTAAGTGATCACGTGATCAAATCAACTAAACCATGTCCGATCATCACGTGAGATGGAGTAGTTTTCAATGGTGAACATCACTATGTTGATCATATCTACTATATGATTCATGCTCGACCTTTCGGTCTCCGTGTTCGAGGCCATATCTGTATATGCTAGGCTCGTCAAGTTTAACTTTGAGTATTCGCGTGTGCAACTGTTTTGCACCGTTGTATTTGAGCGTAGAGCCTATCACACCGATCATCACGTGGTGTCTCGGCCGAAGAACTTTATAGCGGTGCATACTCGGGAGAACACTTCTTGATAATTAGTGAGAGATCATCTTAAAATGCTACCGTCAAACAAAACAGAATAAGATGTATAACAGATAAACATCATATGCAATCAAAATATGTGACATGATATGGCCATGATCATCTTGCGCCTTTGATCTCCATCTCCAAAGTACTGTCACGATCTTTATCGTCACCGGCACGACACCATGATCTTCATCATCTTGATCTATATCAATGTGTCGTCACATGGTCATCTTGCCAACTATTGCTCTTGCAACTATTGCTATCGCATAGCGATAAGGTAAAGCAATTATTTGGCACTTGCATCTTTATGCAACAAAGAGACAACCATAGGGCTTACGCGATTGCCGATAACTTCAACAAAACATGATCATCTCATACAACAACTTATATCTCATCACGTCTTGACCATATCACATCACAACATGCCTGCAAAAACAAGTTAGATGTCCTCTACTTTGTTGTTGCAAATTTTACGTGGCTGCTACGGGCTTAGCAAGAACCGTTCTTACCTCGCATCAAAACCACAGCGATAGTTCGTCAAGTTAGTGCTGTTTTAACCTTCGCAAGGACGGGCGTATGCACTCGGTTCAACTAAAGTTGGAGAAAGAGACACCGCTAGTCACTGTGTGCAAAGCGAGGCGGTAAAACCAGTCTCGCGTAAGCGTCTGGCGTAATGTCGGTCGGGCGCTTCATCCAACAATACCGCTCGAACCAAAGTATGACATCTTTGGTAAGCGGTATGACTTATATCGCCCACAACTCACTTGTGTTCTACTCGTGCATATAACATCAATGCATAAAACCTAGGCTCGGATGCCTTTGTTGGGGAGCGTAGTAATTTCAAAATTTTCCTCGCACGCAAGATCATGGTGATGGCATAGCGAGAGGAGAGTGTTGTTCACGTACCCTCGTAGACCATAAGCGGGCGTTATGACAACGCGGTTGATGTAGTCGTCGTCTTCACGATCCGACCGATCCAAGTACGAGCGTCACGGCACCTTGAGTTCAGCACGTTCAGCTCGATGGCGATCCCGGACTCCGATCCAGCAAAGTGTCGGGGATGAGTTCCGTCGACCTGACGGCGTGGTGGCGATGATGATGTTCTACGGCGCGAGGCTTCGCCTAAACTCATGGCGATATGACCGAGGTGGAATATGGTGGAAGGGGCACGCTGCACGGCTAAGAGCGATCCGTAGATCAACTTGTGTGTCATGGGGTGCCCCTGCCCCGTATATAAAGGAAAGGGGAGGCGGCCGGCTAAGGGAGGCGCGCCGGGGAGAGTCCTACTCCCAGGAGTAGGACTCCCTCCTTCTAGTCCAACTAGGAGAGGAAGGAAGGGAAGGAGAAGGAGAAGGAAGGAGAGGAGGAAGAGTAGGAAGGGGCGGCCCCTAGTCCAGTCGGTTTGGGCTAGGGGGGCGAGCGCCCTCCTCTCTTCCACCACTTGGCCCATGAGGCCCATTGCTTCTTCCTCATATTCCCGTAACTCCCGGTACCCCGAAAATACCGAATCACTCGGAACCTTTCCGAACTCTGAATATAGTCGTCAATATATCGATCTTTACGTCTCGACCATTTGAGACTCCTCGTCATGTCCCGATCTCATCGGGACTCGAACTCCTTGGTACATCAAAACTCATAAACTCATAATATAAGCATCGCCGAAACCTTAGCGTGCGGACCCTACGGGTTCGAGAACTATGTAGACATGACCTAGAACTATTCTCGGTCAATAACCAATAGCGGGACCTGGATGCCCATATTGGCTCCTACATATTCTCGAAGATCTTTATCGGTCAAACCGCATAACAACATATGTTGTTCCTTTGTCATCGGTATGTTACTTGCGAGATTCGATCGTCGGTATCAATACCTAGTTCAATCTCGTTACCGGCAAGTCTCTTTACTCGTTGCATAATGCATCATCCATAACTAACTCATTAGTCACATTGCTTGCAAGGCTTATAGTGATGTGCATTACCGAGAAGGCCGAGAGATACCTCTCCAGAGCAATCGGAGTGACAAAACCTAATCTCGAAATCGCCAACCCAACATGTACCTTGGAGACACCTGTAGTACTCCTTTATAATCACCCGATTCGTTGTGACGTTTGGTAGCACCAAAGTGTTCCTCCGATAGCAGGAGTTGCATAATCTCATAGTTACGAGGAACATGTATAAGTCATGAAGAAAGCAATAGCAACATACTAAGCGATCAAGTGCTAAGCTAACGGAATGGGTCATGTCAATCACATCATTCTCCTAATGATGTGATCCCGTAATCAAATGACAACACATGTCTATGGTTAGGAAACATAACCATCTTTGATTAATGAGCTAGTCAAGTAAAGGCATACTAGTGACGTTATGTTTGTCTATGTATTCACACATGTATTATGTTTCGGTTAATACAATTCTAGCATGAATAATAAACATTTATCATGATATAAGAAATAAATAATAACTTTATTATTGCCTCTAGGGCATATTTCCTTCAATAAAGTCCGAATACCTTGGGAGTGTTGGCGTCACGCAATTTGGCCTTATATGCATCAGCTCTGAATCATGTCTTTGGTCAAATGTTGGGTTTGCCAGCTCTGGGTTTTGCCGCCTATACGTTCGTTCCTATCGGCTAAAGCGGCCAAAGGAACTCTGCGATTGTGCCCTGGTTATTCGGACGAGCACCTCGATGAAAGCGGCCAGCTGTCATGATCTGACGAGAGCTGTTCAACCACTCGAAGACTTATCGGAATCTTTAGGATTCCGCCGCGTGCTGAAGGACCATTTTTTGACCATGTACACCGCTTTTGTATTCGGATGCGCAAAGTACCGGGGGCTATATAGTAGCCCACCTTCAAACTCCTATGGCTAAGTGAAAGTGTTACGACTATATAGTCCGGTTGCCTAGTTGACGTCGATCACCTCATAGCGGACCAAGACGTTGGATCAAGTGTGATTATGCATATTTTTCTCGAACACCCCCGCATTGTATGCGTGGGGGCTGAAGCCAACGACTGCTAACTTTCAGATTATACATATAATAAAAACGGCCGCACAGGAGGCACAATAATACTTTCGGGCACAAAGTATAAATATAGCCTCATAATCAAAATAACATTGTTTTTTACAATGACACGATTTGTCACTCGAACATGACATTCTTGAGCCTGAGCCTCTATCAAATGAGCACCTTACATTACTGCTCCAAGTAGTGCTCGGCGGATCTGGTCTCCGCGGATTACAGATTGCATAGCGATGGTGGCCTCCATATCTGTCAATATGCTTTACTTGGGCAAGAGCCATTTGTGCACCCTCTATACTGCTGACCTTCTCATGGCGTCGATCGAGATCTGACACGAGGAATTGCTGCACCAAACCAAAATAAGCTGTATGGCTTAGGACCCTTGACCAAAGATGGTCTATTATAGACCGCATTGTGATCGTCCATTTTGTATCATGCTTTTATATCAATATTTATTGCATTATGGGCTGTTATTACATTATATCTCAATACTTATGGCTATTCTCTCTTATTTTACAAGGTTTACCATGAAGAGGGAATCTGGCAGCTAGAATTCAGGTGGAAAAGGACAAGCGTTGAAACCTATTCTACACAACTCCAAAAATCACGAAACTCCACGAAACAACTTTTGGATTTTATAAAATTTATGAGCAAAAGAAATAGGCGGGGGCCCACACCTGTCCGGGGAGGCAGGCGCCCCCTATAGGCGCGACCCCTATCTCTGGGCCCCTGGTGGGCCTCGGCATCCATCTTCTGCTATATGAAGGGTTTTGTCTGGAAAAATAGTGGGCAAGCTTACGGGATGAAACTTACGCGCCACAGTGGAACCTTAGCTGAATCAATCTAGGGCTCTGGCGGACCTGTTACTGCAGGGGACACTTCCCTTCGGGAGGGTGAAATCATCACCAACGTCATCACCAATGATCCTCTCATCGAGACGGGGTCAATCTCCATCAACATCTTCACCAGCACCATCTCCTCTCAAAACCCTAGTTCATCTCTTGTATCCAATCTTGTATCAAAACCACAAATTGGTACACATGGGTTGCTAGTAGTGTTGATTACTCCTTGTAGTTGATGCTAATTGGTTTACTTGGTGGAAGATCATATGTTCATATCCTTTATGCATATTATTACCCCTCTGATTATGAACATGAATATGCTTTGTGAGTAGTTACATTTGTTCTTGAGGACATGGGTGAAGTCTTGCTATTAGTAGTCATGTGAATTTGGTATTAGATTCGATATTTTGATGAGATGTATGTTGTCTTTTCCTCTAGTGGTGTTATGTGAGCGTCGACTACATGACACTTCACCATTATTTGGGCCTAGAGGAAGGCATGGGGAAGTAATAAGTAGATGATGGGTTGCTAGAGTGACGAAGCTTAAACCCTAGTTTATCGTTGCTTCGTTAGGGGTTGATATGGATCCATATGCTTAATGTTGTGGTTAGGTTTACCTTAATACCTTCTTTTGTAGTTGCGGACCCTTGCAATAGGGGTTAATCATAAGTGGGATGCTTGTCCAAGTTAGGGCAGTACCCAAGTGCGGTCCACCCACATATCAAATTATCAAAGTACCGAACGCGAATCTTATGAACGTGATGAAAACTAGCTTGACAATAATTCCCAATGTGTCCTCGGGATCTCTTTCTTCATTATTAGAATTTGTCCAGGCTTATCCTTTGCTACATAAAGGATTGGCCCACCTTGCTGCACTTTATTTACTTTTTGCTCGTTACTATTTATCTTATCACAAAACTATCTATCACCTACTATTTCAGTGCTTGCAGAGAAAACCTTACTGAAAACCGCTTATCATTTCCTTCTACTCCTCGTTGGGTTCGACACTCTTACTTATCGAAAGGACTACGGTAGATCCCCTATACTTGTGGGTCATCAAGACTCTTTTCTGGCACCGTTGCCGGGGAGTGTAGCGCTTTTGGTGAGTGGAACTTGGTAAGGAAACATTTATATAATGTGCTGAAATTCTCATTACTTGTCACTATGAAACTAATCCTTTGAGGGCTTGTTTGGGGTATCTTCACCCCAACGGAAGAAACAAAGATGCTCCTCAACCTCTGAACTTTATGAAAATATTCACTTTGAGATTCCTTGGGTATGATAGAAAAACTGCTAGCTTATCCTTTTGCGGGAGGCGGAACATTGCATCGATTTACACCTTATCTTTGTGGATGAAGTTTGTGGATTATTTAAGCTTGCGGTATTCCCGATGATGTTGTCAAAGGAAGGTCTTCCTTTATCTTTGAAGGAGATGCAATGACATGGTATAGGCTATGTGATGATCGAGATCTTGGAATTATAAGCGATTGAAGTTGGAATTTCACGGAAGTTCTATCCTATGCATCTTGTTCATCGTGATCGTAATTACATATATAATTTCTGGCCTCATGAAGGAAAGCATCTCTCAAGCTTTGGGGAGGCTTAAGTCAATGTTGTATTCATGCCCCAATCATGAGCTCTCTCGGGAAATGATTATTCAGAATTTTTATGCTCGGCTTTCTCTTGATAATCACAACTTGCTCGATACTTCTGTCTTTGGTTCTTATATCTTGAAGACTATTGATTTCAAATGGGACTTATTGGAAAGAATTAAGCGCAACTCTGAAAATTGGGGTTCCGGCGATGGTAAGGAGTCGGTATGACACCTAAGTTTGATTGTGTTAAATCTTTTATGGATCTGATGCTTTCAGTGGATTTAGCTCTAAGTATGGACTTGACTACGAGATAGTAGCTATTTTTGTGAAACTTTTGATCTCCCTAAAGAAAGTGGTTTAAATATAATCCTCTGTTGAAGTGAAAGTAGTTGCACCTATTACGATCGAAGAAGACTATTACATATAGTGATCCTATTATTCCTCTGCTTATGTTGAAAAACCTCCTTTTCTGTTAGGATAAAAGATCATGTTAAAGCTTTGTTTGTTGTTAAGTAAGAGTAATACTAGGACTTATACACCTCTGAGCAAATTAATGTTGAACCCGTATTGCTATGGTTAAAGATCTCTTGGATGAGGATTTAGATGGTCATGTTATTTCTTTCTTGGGTGAAGCGCTAATATTGCTAGACCGATACTAAGACATATGAGACTGTTGTAAAACACTTTGTTATTTCTGTTAAAATAGGAGATCATTGTTATCATGGTTTATGTGATATGGGTGCTAGTGCTAGTGCGATACCTTATGACCTTTATAAAGAAATTGTGCACAATATTGCACCTGTTGAATTAGAAGACATTGATGTTACTATTATGCTTGCTAATAGGGACACCATTAAACTTATTGGGATTGCTCGAGCTGTTGAAGTCTTGTGTGGGAAGATTAAATACCCTGCTGATTTTTTTGTTCTTGGTTCCCCACAAGATGATTTTTGTCCCATTATTTTTGGTAGACCCTTCTTGAATCTGCTAGTGCTAAGATTAATTGTGAAAAGAATATTGTCCTTTGTTGGCATAGATGGTATGTCTCATGAGTTTAATTTAAGCTAAGTTTAGTAAACAACCTCGTGAAAGGAACCACCTAGTAAGATGAAATTATTGGTCTTGCTTCCATTGCTGTTTTTCAACTGATCTGTTAGAACAATATTTGTTAGACCATGAGAGCGATATGTTTATGAAGGAAAGGAAGAAATAGATGAAGTGTTCCTTAAACAAGAACCTATCTTTGAAACATAACCTTCCGTTGAAATTCTTGGGGACCCCCTCCACCCAAGGGTGATCCGTGTTTGAACTCAAACCTGTACGATAATCTTAAGTATGCTTATCTTGATGAAAAAGAAATATATCCTGTTATTATTAGTGCTAACCTTTCGTGAAAGAAGAAGAAAGATTATTGAAAACTACGAAGAAGCACCGAGCTGCTATTGGATATACTACGGATGATCGTAAGGGCATTAGTCCCACATTATGTCAACACAAAATTTCAGTGGAGAAAGATGCCAAACCAGTTAGAGATCCTCAAAGGCGATTAAATCCCAAAATGAAGGAAGTGGTAAGAAAGGAGATACTCAAGCTCCTTGAGGCGGGTATTATTTATCCGTTCTTGATAGTGAATGGGTAAGCCCTGTCCATTGTGTCCCTAAAAGGGAGGTATTACCGTTGTTCCTAATGATAAAGATGAATTGATCCATAAAAAATTATTACGAGGCTATAGGATGGTAATTGATTTTCGTAAGTTCAATAAAACTACTAAGAAAGATCATTACCCTTTACCTTTCATTGATCAAATGCTAGAAAGGCTATCCAAACACACACATTTTTGCTTTCTAGATGGTTATTCTGGCTTCTCTCAAATACCTGTGTCCGCGCAAGATCAATCTAAAACTACTTTTACTTGCCCTTTTGGTACTTTTGCTTATAGACGTATGCCTTTTGGTTTATGTAATGCACCTGCTACCTTTCAAAGATGCATGATTGCTATATTTTCTAATTTTTGTGAAAAGATTTGTGAGGTATTCATGGATGACTTCTCAGTCCATGGATCCTCTTTTGATGATTGTTTGAGTAACCTTGATCGAGTTTTGCGAGATCTTGAAGACACTAGTCTGCATACTGAATTGGGAAAAGTGTCACTTTATGGTTAATGAAGGCATAGTCTTGGGGCATAAGATCTCCGAGAGAGGTATTGAAGTTGATAAGCCAAAGTTGATGCTATTGAAAAGATGGCATGTCCCAAGGACACAAAAGGTATAAGAAGTTTCCTTGGTCATGCCGGCTTTTGTAGGAGGTTCATTAAGGACTTTTCTAAAATCTCTAGGCCTCTGACTAATTTATTGCAAAAAGATATTCCTTTTGTCCTTGATGATGATTGTGTAGAAGCATTTGAAACACTTAAGAAAGCTTTGATCACTTCACCTATTGTTCAGCCACCTGATTGGAATTTACCTTTTGAAATTATATGCGATGCTAGCGATTATGCTGTAGGTGTTGTTTTAGGGCAAAGAGTCGATAAGAAATTGAATGTTATCCAGTATGCTAGTAAGACTCTTGATACTGCCCAGAGAAATTATGCTACTACTGAAAAAGAGTTCTTAGCAGTTGTGTTTGCATGTGATAAGTTTAGACCTTATATTGTTGATTCAAAAGTTACTATTCACACTGATCATGCTGCTATTAGATATCTTATGGAAAAGAAAGATGCTAAGCCTAGTGTCACGCCCAATATGCGACCCTATCCAAAAGGAACTCGAAGGTCCCACCAAGGATAGACCCGCATATTGAGGCAGCTTTACAAGGTGGATATCATTACATCAACATTACATAATAGATGGGGATACATACAAAAGGCATACAATGTCACATGGTACAACAATACATCATACATAAGACCAACATCCGACTACGGATGAAACACAAACAAAGCTCAAGCGACATCCACCACCTTTAGCCCGGGCTGCCGACACGGAACCTATCCCTGATCGTAGAAGCGGAAGAAGAACTCAGCATAAGCAAGCATCACTCTCGCGTCATGATCATCGCATAACCTGCACCTGCAAGCTGTTGTTGTAATGTCATGACCACGAGGACTCAGCAATCCCATTACCATGGGTATCAAGACTAGCAAAGCTTAAAGGGAAAGGAAGGGGTAAAGTGGTGAGGTTGCGCAGCGACTAAGCATATATGGTGGCTAACATCGCAAATGAGGCGAGAAGAGAAACAAAGGCAGTCGTGAAGCTAGCAATGATCAAGAGGTGATCTGAACACCTACTTCGTCAAACATAACCCGAAACCATGTTCACTTCCGGACTCCGCGAGAAGAGACCATCCACTGACTACACCGCGGTTGATCGTTTAATTCGGATCTGGTGTCAAGTTATCTACAAGCTGGACATTAACAAATTCCCATCTGCCACATAACCGCGACACGACTCTCGAAAGTTTAAACCCTGCGGGGTGTCCCAACAACCCATGACATGCTCTCGCGATCAATGAAGGAATAGACCTTCTCCGGGAAGACCCGATCGGTCTCGAATTCGGTTTACAAGACATTTCGACAATGGTAAAATAAGACCAGCAAAACCGCCCATTGTGCCGACAATCCCGATAGGAGCTGCACATATCTCGTTCTCGGGGCACACGGATGAGCAAGGCAGCGGGTTGGCATAGACCACTGGTTGCCCGTAGCGCCGGACATCGCTTCGGTTTGGACCAACACTTAGACAAGCATTGGCACAGGGGGCTAAAATAAAGATGACCCTCGAGAAGCGACTCCCAAGGGAAAAAAGTAGGTGGTGGTGAGGCAAATGGTAAAACCAAGGTTGGGCCTTCTTTGGACAAGTTTTATTCAAAGCGAACTGTCGGGGGTCCCATAAATCACCCGACCGCGTTAGGAGCATAAAATCAGGAACATAACACGGTATGGCGGAAACTAGAGGCGGCAAGAGTGGAACAAAACACCGGGCATAAGGCCGAGCCTTCCACCCTTTACCAAATATATAGATGCATTAATAATATAAGAGATATTGTGATATCCCATCATAACCACATCCACCATGGAGAAATCTTCAACTTCACTGCAACTATAGCGCTATAAGAGGGCTGAGCAAAAGCGGTAACATAGCCAAACAACGGTTTGCTAGGAAGGGTGTCAAAGGTTAGAGGTTCGTGGCAATTTGGGAGGCTTGATGAGCAAAAGATAGATGCTTGCAACAAAGCGATAGTCTGAAGAAACTAGCATAGCAATGATAGTAGTGAGATCGAGGGTAGCGGTCATCTTGCACGAAATCCATAAGGAAGAAGAAGCGAGTCCATGAAGAAGATGAAGCCACGAAGATGAACCAAGCATAGGCGAGCGACTCCTCACGATCATAGCAAGCAGGAACTATCGAGAAGAAGCACACAACATGGTAAACACACCACACATGGACAAGACATGATGCACAACAAGTATGATGCATGAAAAGCTATATGAGGCTACTCATGGCAAGAGAAGATGCATACAAAAGCAACACATCAAGGCAAGTTTAAATGAGGCGGAAACAACATATAACAATTCGGTAAGTCCTCATATGCATATTTCGAAATTGGTCCAGAACTGAATAAACCTTATGTTCAAGTTGTTAAACAGCAAGTTAAAATGCACCAAGATGATCTACGAAATTCTAGTCAAGTTACATATAAAGTTCATTAGATTGAGACTACGGTCTAGAAGATATGAGCAAAACAAGTTAAACATGACATTGATGTAAAATGCATACAAACATCAAGCAAACACACCAAAATAAGGATGCAACATGATAATATGAAACTACATGCAAAATCAAGCAAGTTTCATATAGAACACACTCAAAAGCAGACATCGATTGCAACACATACATACTATACAAGTCATAGCAACAATCATCCATAACGGTAACTAGGCATCTTGCAAGCATCAAAACAACATGCTCTGACATCTCAACATAATAACAAAAGGCATGGGCATGAAATCTGGTAAAGCATAACAAAACATGAACAACGAGCTATCTCGAAAACACTAGATCATGCTCCAAAACACATGGTAAGATTGCAAATAATATGAGTTTAGGACTTTAGCGAAATAACATCAGGTTGCAATGTTTAGAGCTATCAAACAACATATTACGAGGAACATATTAGCCGGTAGCGATGGGGCGCGACACCTATGGGGCAGGGCGGCCTTATACGTGAGATTGATGCGAGGCGGAGGATCTTGCGGAGAGCAGATCGAGCGTCTTGTGAGGATTTTACCCGGCTTGACGCGATGGTCGCGTAAAACCCTCTGCTGCTTTGTGTTGTATTGTGCCGGGGCTTGGAGAGCTCGATGGCGGCTGCCGAGCATGAGAGTTGCAAATGGTCGAACCCCTCTCGTTGTGCATGGGCCTCCTTTTATAGGGCAAGGGGTCACCGGCAGGTGTCAGCGTGGGGTAGAGGGTAAAAGCGTAAAGAGGTGGTAGTTGTAGCGGTCGGGGAACGGTGCGGCTCTGATTAGCGAGCGATGGATTCTACCTACTTTTGAGAGAGGACAAGAGCATTAAATGCGTCGCCGTCGACCCCAAAAGCTCCGCCCTTGCGTCTCCGTTTGCCACGGCGATGGAGCCACCACCGTGAGTGCCACCGCACCCTCATGCAGCCTGACCACCGCCCACGCGTCTCTGGAGAAAGTTGAAGGCGGCGTGGGCGGATGAGCTGGAAGCGCGAAACGCGCTCGCGATTCGCCCGGCAAGTACCTTGCGGGATCTGATCTTGCGGGCCGGGAGCTTGTCGGGCTTGTAACTTGCGCTTCGGGCCCTCGCCGGGCGCATATAGCGTCGGCGTACCTTCTGTGATGTAGTCTTCTGGTTTCCCGGCGAGCTCCTCTGCGGGAGCTTCATAGTGATGTAATCTTGAGCACAGAGCGGCCTTCCGGCAAGCTCCTCTTGCAGGGTCTCGAGCTTTCATCTTGTATACTTTGTTCTTGAATGGCTTGGTATGAAGTGGGAATGATCTCCGGCAAGCATAAAATTGGATCCGGCCGCGGGAAGCTGCAGTTGCCGTGCACAAGTTAAGTCTTGAGTACCCCCTACCTTAATACACCGGCAGGGAGCCCGGGCTGGGCCACACTGCAGTGCCAGCTGTTGGGCCAGGTCCAAGGCGATCTGCAGGCACCACAGAAGCCTGGCGTGCGAATCTGCTACGCATCTGCCGCCTCCCCTCCGTGCAGCCAGCGTCGGCTGGCGTCGTGGGAGGCGTGGGCGGCGCATGCGATCTTTAAAACATCCACCCGTGATAGTGGTGCGAGGCGGGGCGCCTCACCCGTCGCTCTGGCTCCGCTTTTTGCCCTTGAGCCCTCATGCCTGCAGGGTCGTGGGCGGCGAGTGGGAGACCCGAGCCGTCCGCAGGCGGAGAAGGTGGTCGGCCCGCTCCTCGGCCTTCTCGCTTCTGATTGGTCGGCCAGGCGGTTGAGCCCCGCCGCCCCTTTAAAGAGGCGGAAGGGGCACAATGGCGCCTCATCCTCTTCTATCTTCGTCTTCATCTTCATTCTTCTTGCCGCCATGGAAGGAGGAACCCGGTTCTTGACGGTGGCAGCGAGTCGCTTCTAGGCAGCGCACCACTCCCCATCCGCTCCAGCGGCGGCGCCCGGCCACGAGGGAGAGGGAGAGGCGTGGCAGCAGGCAGGCAGGCGTGGCGAGGTGGTCGAGAGAGGCGGTCGTGGTGATGTGCCTCCCCGTCTACCCGGCATCTCGACCCTGGCGCGGTCCACACGGAGGCGACCCACAGGAATTCTTCATCAAGCTCCGCCCGGCGCCTCGTCGTCGCCTCCGGCTGCCGGCCCCGTTCGCGGACGCGATGGGACGGATCCACCGGCGTGATGGAGCTGCGCGCGAGGGCTGCGGGATCAGCGGCACTTTCGGGTGAGTGTCGTGTCCCCAGCCCGGCGTGATGTTCTTCGACCGAGGTGGAAGGCGTTCGCCGGATCCATAACAGCGGCGGGGTTAGCCCTCCATTTCAAGTTAATGGATGGTGACCTTCTCGCCGTCAAGGTCTTGGCGACTACGGGACCCGAATGCGCTGCTGTGTGGACAGCTCCTCGGATAGCGAGCTCCTCCCGGCGAGTGGCGAGGAGGAGGCGGCAGCGGCGGCGAGGATGGCGGGCCCGACTAGGCGTCGGACACCGCTGCCTCGCGCGCCACCGCGACCTCATCTTCAGGTCGCCCGCCTTCAACTCCGGGGCCGTCTTCTTGGCGGTGGCGTGGGAGGCTGCGGAAGAAGGAAGAGGGGAGTGGCGGCAAGGCCGTTAAATCGAATCTGAGGCGAGTGCCCTCGTGCGATCCCACCACCCGTCTTCAAGCTCGCCTCCGGCCCGTCTCCGCCAAGCTCTGGCGGCCCGGGGTGTTCTCTTGGTGTCTTCTGGCGCCCTTGGCTCTCGGACATCGTTCCCCATGCCCGTCACCTTGCGCAGCTCTGGAGCCGCAGGCGTCACCGCCACGCCCTCCTAAGCGCTCCTTCGCCCTTCCCGACAAGCTCCTCTGCATGGGGCCTCCTTCCCGGCAAGCTTATCTTCTTGGGGCTCCTTGACCTACCTCTGAACTCTGAGCAGAGAAGCAGGAGAGGGATCACGGGCACCTTATCTTTTTAATTTGTAAGCCCTTGGGCATTAGCTGCATTAAGAACTTGTAATCCTCTCTATCATGTTTTCATCCCCATGGACTTGTACTATGCTAGGATGTTTTTAATGAAAAGAGGAAAGCTTGCGGACTGAGTCTTTTACTTGACTGCGTGCCTTGTGTGTTCTTACGCTATCGGGGAGCTTGCAGGGCGAACACGCTTGCAGCCTTGGGACAGCCATTGGCGGTGTTGCTTCCGGCAAGCAACCTTGCGGGCGATTCACGGCAACTTAACTTGCTGGCGGGCTCGGAAGCAAGATAAGGTGCAGCAGCACACTTGTGTTTGTTGGCGGACTCGGAAACAAACCAAATGCATAACCGGACGCGACTTCGGCTCCTCCACGTCTGGGTTTACAAGACACGCTTCGTTCAAAGCGCAGCCCGCATTTCAGTCCATAGGAGGATGCATGACGAGGGATGAAAAACTTATCTGATATCGCAGCCCCCAGCAACTCTGTCTTGCCGGAGGCGAAGCTTGGCGCTCGCAGCCCCCAGCGAGGCTGGTTTGTCGGGGAGGAACCCTGGCACCCGTAGCCCCCGGCGACCCTAGCTTGCCGGGCCCCAGGCGTTAGTGTGATCTTTCGGTCCCTCCTTGTTGCTGCAATTTCAGTCATGAAAACAGCTGAGGTAGACACGCAACTGTTCCATGCATATGTATGTATGTATAAATCTTGACTATACAATCTGATGCGTGCCTTGTCCCCGTATGTTAGTACTCTCGCTTTTGGGGAGCTTGCGGGCGAACACGCTTGCAGGCCTTGGGACAGCCCTTGGCGGTGTTGCTTCGACAAACAACCTTGTCGGGCGATTCGGCGCAACAACTTGCTGAGCGAGGCTCGAAAGCAAGATAAGGGTGCAGCAACACACTTGTGTTTGTTGGCGGACTCGGAAACAAAACAAATGCATAAGCTGGACCCGCGACTCGGCTCCTCTCGCGCCCAAGTTTCTCATCTGAAGGGCGCCTCCGTGAGGCTCGCCATGTTATACCCTCGCCCTACATCCTGCGTGCTTCCACCCTCGCTTCTAGGTAACTTGCGGTGATTAACACGCTTCTGAGTCGCGGAACATCGGCAGCCGCTTGGCTGGTGTTGCTTCCGGCAACAACCTTCTACCGTGTCTAGTCGCGGCAGCTTAACTTCTGGCGGACTTCGAAGCGAAGCGAGGCGCGAAGCTGGTCGCGACTCACTCTTAACTTCGTGGCGTGTTGAAGCAAAGTAAGGTGCGACCTTTCACGGCGAGCTCCTCCGCGCCTGGTTTAGCGTACAAAGGGTGAATCTTGCGAGAATATAACATAAAAAGCATGGAATTAGAGTGCTCTGCCGGCTCGAAACAACAGCTTTTCTTTTTCGTTTCTTCGCTTTTCGCGGAGGTGCCAATAAGCGCGCCCTTGGCGGCGGCGCAGCACTCGGAGAGGTGCGTTAGCGAAACGAGCACTGAGCTATCTCCGCCCGGGCTTAGGCGTTCGAGGCTGCGCTTGTCGGAGTAAGCACGAGCCGTCCTCGCGGACTTAGAGCTCGATGGCGCGTCCTCGGCAACAGACATAAGCGCTCAGGAGATCGCTTGCGGGCGTAGGGAGGCGGGAGGCGGCGGCGCGAGTCTGAACATGCTCGGACCCCTAGTAGCGATAGGAGGAGCAAAGTTCTCCTCGGCACTTCGCTTTGCTCATGCATGGACGGTGGTCGGAGCATCCGCGAGCCCCGGCATGTTCTTGCCCGGTGTCGAGTACCACGTCTTATAACGCAGCGCTGCTGGGTTGTCGTGTGTCGAGATGGGCGTGGATCCACGGAGACCTAAGCGCGATCGTCCGTCCGATCCACGAATCTGGTGGCGCGCGAGTGCCCTCGCCGGTGTCCACCCTTTCGGGCGTCCCCTCCGCCTACCGCTCTCGGTGGCGGCGGGTGAAACAGAGAGCAGGTCTGCAACCCTTGAGGCCCTCGTCTTGAGGCCATGGCGCGATTGTCGATGAAATCGCGAGCCAGCTGGAGAGGTTGATGAAGAATGCGGTGTGCGACGCGGATCAGTCCGCACAACCTCGGCGCCCCTACTGGCGCGCCAAAGATGTCGGTAGCGATGGGCGCGACACCTATGGGGCGGGGCGGCCGCCGTGAGTTGATGCGAGGCGGAGGATCGCGGAGAAGCGGTCGAGCGATCTTGTGAGGATTTTACCCGGCCGGGCGCGATGGTCGCGTAAACCCTCTTGCTGCTTTGCTTGTGTTGTATTGTGCCGGGGAGCTTGGAGAGCTCGATGGCGGCTGCCCGGCGTGAGAGTTGCAAATGGTGAACCCCTCTCGTTGTGCATGGGCCTCCTTTTATAGGGCAAGGGTCACCGGCAGGTGTCAGCGTGGGGTAGAGGGTAAAAGCGTAAAGAGGTGGTAGTTGTAACGGTCTTGAGGAGCAGTGCGGCTCGATTGCGAGCGATGGATTCTACCTACTTTTGACGAGAGGGACAAGAGCATTAAATGCCCGTCGCCGTCGACCCCAAAAGCTCCGCCCTTGCGTCTCCGTTTGCCACGGCGATGGAGCCACCACCGTGGAGTGCCACGCACCCCTCATGCAGCCTGACCACCGCCCGCGTCTCTGGAGAAAGTTGAAGGCGGCGTGGGCGGATGAGCTGGAAGCGCGAAACACGCTCGCGATTCGCCCGGCAAGTACCTTGCGGGATCTGATCTTGCGGGCCGGGAGCTTGTCGGGCTTGTAACTTGCCGCTTCCGGGCCCTCGCCGGAACGCATATAAGCGTCGGCGTACCTTCTGTGATGTAGTCTTCGGTTTCCCGGCGAGCTCCTCTCGCCGGGAGCTTCTATAGTGATGTAATCTTGAGCACAGAGCGGCCTTCCGGCAAGCTCCTCTTGCGGGGTCTCGAGCTTCATCTTGTATACTTTGTTCTTGAATGGCTTGGTATGAAGTGGGAATGATCTCCGGCAAGCATAAAATGGATCCACCGGGAAAGGCTGCGGTTGCCCGTGCACAAGTTAAGTCTTGAGGTACCCCCTACCTTAATACACCGACACATATCATGGCAAACAAAGACATGGCATGATACTAATAAATGCATAGCTCAAAAGTCCCTTCTTGACCATGAGCCAAAGGGCATAGAAAATATGATGGCACCCATGTAAACATGGCAAGTTATATTACCGATTCAAACATGGCGGGAACAACAATAAGTAGGCATGTTGGTGAGCTTGAACCACTCACTCTGAGCAATACATGGCATGGAAAGGCAACCAGCAGTAATAAGGCATGTTTTTGAAGCTAAGCATGGCAAGAGCAAGGTCATAGGGTGCATGGATCACTAGCAAACAATCATGGAAACATGGAACTTAATGTTAACAGGCTGATAGCAACATTATCAAGCAACTTTGGAGCAAGATATGAACAATCTACAGCAAGCTATAAATGTTATCAGGGGCATGGATGGATATAGCATGACATGTAGATCAAAACATGTTTATAGGACATCTCCAGATTATGCCTAGAATGATTAGTAGCAACATGTTTATATAGCATCACGAAATAACAGATTCAGCCTAGCAAAACAGCAACAGCAAGTACACTACTTAACAAGCTCGATTCACTCACCACAAGTCATTGCATGACAAGATAAGCATAGCATCATCAAGAAGACATGTTTGTGTAACAAACCAAGTCAAGAACAAGTCCATAGCATGCAAGGATCAACTATAGCAAGCTTGGCCAAATGGAATAACACGTAAACAATCTGCCAGGAAACATTTTGAAGCAAAAGTAGAGCACTCAAATGACATGCTAGACTACTCCATAATTGCAAACAAGGGCATGAATGGATAGACAATAACCATATTTTCAAAACACCCTTACTGAAGTATCTCAAAATATGCATGGATCTCTCTGTAGCATCAAGTTTACATGGCATCAAAATAACAATGAGCAGGGACTAAAATCAGCAATATCACGAAGCCTAGTTTGCATGCTTGTGCTAGTCACCACATTGATCACAAAAATACATGGCATACACCCCTGGAAAGATGGCATGGCATAGATCAAAACACATGTAGACATCAATCCCATAGGATGCACACATCAATCATGGCAAAAATGACAAATAAGCAAGTTATAACAGTTTCAGCAGGTTAACATCAACATGCACTCTTCCAACAGCATTTCCGGCATCAAGATGAGATCAAATTAAAATGATGCAATGGAATGAAATGAAGTACTCGATGAGACGAACAATTTGACATATTACGCACAAAAGCAGACTACGGATGCGAGAGATACAATCGATGAACATGGCATGATTATAAGAAAAGCGGGGACTTAAGAGGAATCGGGCAACCTCGGTTTCTTGCGCAGTTTCTGAGTTTGCGGAGGAGTCACGGAGTCATCGCCAGAGATGGAGGAAGGCGTCGGGAGAGCGGAGATGGCGGATCCGGACCTCCGTGGCGGATCTGCCGGAGGAGAGGTATGGCGGCGGAGGAGCCGGAGGCGGTGAGGAGCGGGCGGCGGCGAGTCGCCCGGCGGGAGGGCGGCGGCGGCGAGGTTGTTGGGGAGCGTAGTAATTTCAAAAAATTCCTCGCACAAAGATCATGGTGATGCATAGCAGAGAGGGAGAGTGTTGTCTCGTACCCTCGTGGGCCAAGCGGAAGCGATCTGGCGTAGAGAAGTAGTCGTCGTTCTCCTCGCGATCCGACCGATCCGGCGCCGTTACTCGGCGCCCGAGTTCTTGACACATGTACAGCTCGATGGCGCTCCTCGGGCTCCAATCCGATGAAACCGGGGAGGGAGAGTTCCGTCGGCCTGACGGCGTGGTGGCGATCTTGATGTTCTACTGGCGCGAGGCCGCCTAAGCTTTGCGACGATATGACCGAGGTGGAATAAGGTGGAGGGGCACCGCTGCGGCTAAGATCGATCCGTAGATCAACTTGTGTGTTATAGGGTGCCCCCTGCCCCGTATATAAAGGAGCAAGGGGTGCGGCCGGCCCTTGGAGGAGGCCGGAGGTCATACTCCCAGGAGTAGGACTCCCCCTTTCTAGTTGGAGTAGGATTGGGGGAGGGAAAGAGGGAAGGGCGCCGCCCTCTCCTTGTCCTATTGGGACTAGGGGGAGGCGCCACGGCCTGCCCTGGCAGCCCTTCCTCTTCTCCCTCATGGCCCACTAAGGCCCAATAACCCCGGGAGGTTCAGTAACCCCGGTGTTAGATAAAATCCGATTTCACGAACCATTCGAACTCCAAATATAGGCTTCAATATATCAATCTTTATGTCTCGACCATTTGAGACTCCTCGTCATGTCCGTGATCACATCCGGGACTCCGAACTTCTTGGTACATCAAAATACACAAACTCATAATATAACCGTCATTGAAACCTTAAGCGTGCGGACCCTACGGTTCGAGAACAATGTAGACATGACCGAGACCGTCTCCGGTCAATAACAAATAAGCGGGACCTGGATGCCCATATTGGCTCCTACATATTCTCTGAAGATCTTTATCGGTCGGACCGCATAACAACATCGTTGTTCCCTTTGTCATCGGTATGTTACTTGCGAGATTCGATCGTCGGTATCAATACCTAGTTCAATCTCGTTACCGGCAAGTCTCTTTACTCGTTCCGTAATACATCATCTCACAGCTAACTCATTAGTTGTAATGCTTGCAAGGCTTGATGATGTGTATTACGAGAGGGCCAGAAGATACCTCTCCAGAGCAATCGGATGACAAAACCTAATCTCGAAATCGCCAACCCAACATCGCCTTTGGAGACACTGTAGTACTCCTTTATAATCACCCGATTCGTTGTGACGTTTGGTAGCACCAAAGTGTTCCTCCGGTAAGCAGGAGTTGCATAATCTCATAGTTACGAGGAACATGTATATGTCATGGATAAGCGGTAGCAACATACTAAGCGATCGTGTGCTAAGCTAATGGAATGGGTCATGTCAATCAGATCATTCAACTAATGATGTGACCTTGCTAATCAAATAACAACTCCTTGTTCATGGTTAGGAAACATAACCATCTTTGATTAGCAAGCTAGTCAAGTAGAGGCATACTAGTGACACTCTGTTTGTCTATATATTCACACATGTATTATGTTTCGAGTTAATACAATTCTAGCATGAATAATAAACATTTATCATGATATGAGGAAATAAATAATAACTTTATTATTGCCTCTAGGGCATATTTCCTTGAGTCTCCCACTTGCACTAGAGTTAATAATCTAGATCACATCACCATGTGATTAACATCGATAGTTCACATCATCATGTGATTAACACCCATAGTTCACATCGCCATGTGACCAACACCCAAAGGGTTTACTAGATTCAGTAATCTAGTTCACATCGCTATGTGATTAACACCCAAAGAGTACTAAGGTGTGATCATGTTTTGCTTGTGAGAAAATCTTAGTCAGCAGATTACATCACATTGAGCCGTATGTATTTTACAAATATTCTATGTCTACAATGCTCTTGCGGAGCTACTCTAGCTAATTGCTCCCACTTTCAATATGTATCTAGATCAAGACTTAGAGTCATCGGATCGGTGTCAAAACTTGCATCGGCGTAACTCTTTCTGACGAACCTTTTGTCACTTCCATAATCGAAAACATATCCTTATTCCACTAAGGATAATTTTGACCGCTGTCGATGATCTACTCCAAGATCACTATTGTACTCCTTGCCAAACTTAGTGCAGGGTATACAATAGATTTGGTACACAGACATGGCATACTTTATAGAACCTATGGCCAAGTCATAGGGAATGATTTTCACTCTCTTTCTATCTTACTGCCGTGGTGGGTTTTGAGTCTTACTCAATTTCACACCTTGTAACACAGGCAAGAACTCTTTCTTTATTGTTCCATTTTGAACTACTTCAAAATCTTGTCAAGTATGTACTCATTGAAAAAACTTATCAAGCGTATTGATCTATCTCTATAGATATTGATGCTCAATATGTAAGCAGCTTCACGAGGTCTTTCTTTGAAAAACTCCTTTCAAACACTCCTTTATGCTTTGCGAATAACTCTACATTATTTCCGATCTACAATATGTCATTCACATATACTTATCAAAAATGTTGTAGTGCTCCCTCACTTTCTAGTAAATCTGAGGCTTCCTTTGCAAGTCTGTATAAACTATATCTTTGATCAACTTATCAAAGTGTATATTCCAACTCGAGATGCTTGCACCATTCCATAGATGCACATTTTGTTAACACCTTTAGGATCGACAAAACCTCTTGGTTGCATCACATACAACTCTTTTCAATAACTCCATTAAGGAATGCAGTTTTGTTTATCCATTTGCCATATTTCATAAAATCGGCAATTGCTAACATGATTCGGACGGACTTTTAAGCATCGATCTGAGTGAGAAAATCTCATTGTATTCAACATCTTGAACTTTGTCAAAAACCTTTTTCGACAAGTCTAGCTTTGTAGATAGTAACACTACTATCAGCGTCCATCTTCCTCTTGAAGATCCATTTATTTTCTATGGCTTGCCGATCATGAACAACTCCACCAAAGTCCACACTTTGTTCTCATACATGGATCTCATCTCAGATTTCATGGCCTCAAGCCATTTCGCGGAATCTGGGCTCATCATCGCTTCCTCATAGTTCGTAGGTTCATCATGTTCTAGTTACATGACTTCCAGAACATGATTACCGTATCACTCTGGTGCGGATCTCACTCTGGTTTACCTACGAGATTCGGTAGTAACTTGATCTGAAGTTACATGATCATCATCATTAGCTTCCTCACTAATTGGTGTAGTAGTCACGAGAACAGATTTACGTGATGAACTCTTTCAATAAGGGAGAAGGTACAATTACCTCATCAAGTTCTACTTTCCTCCCACTCACTTCTTTGAGAGAAACTCCTTCTCTAGAAAAGATCCATTTTAACAGAATATCTTGCCTTCGGATCTGTGATAGAAGGTGTACCCAACAATTTCCTTTGGGTAACTATGAAGGCGCACTTCTCGATTTGGGTTCGAGCTTATCGGGATGAAACCTTTTCACATAAGCATCGCAACTCCAAACTTTAAGAAAGCGACAACTTGGGTTTCTTGCTAAACCACAGTTCATATAGTGTCGTCTCAGCAGTTTAGATGGTGCCCTATTTAACGTGAATGCAGCTGTCTCTAATGCATGATCCCAAAGCGATATTGGTAAATCGGTAGAAACATCATAGATTGTACTATATCCAATAAAATGCAGTTATGACATTCGGACACACCATTATGATGTGGTGTTCGGTGGCATGAATTTGTGAAACTATTCCACATTGTTTTAATTGAAGACCAAACTCGTAACTCAAATATTTGTCTCTGCGATCGGATCGTAGAAACATTATTTTCTTGTCACGATGATTTTCCACTTCACTCTGAAATTCTTTGAACCTTTCAACTATTTCAGACTTATGTTTCATCAAGTAGATATACCCATATCTGCTCAAATCATCTGTGAAGGTCGAAAATACGATACCCGCCATGAGCCTTAACACTCATTGGATTGCATACATCGGTATGTATTATTTCCAATAAGTCGGTTGCTCGCTCCTTTATTCGGAGAAGCGGAGTTTTAGTCATCTTGCCCAAAAGGCATGGTTACAAGAATCAAGTGATTTCAAAATCCCATCAGCATGGAGTTTCTTCATCGCTTTACCCATTATGACCTAAGCGGCGATGCGAAAATAAGTTGCACTATCATTATTAACTATGCATTTTTGGTTTCAATATTATGAATATGTGTATCACTACGATCGAGATTCAATGAACCATTTTCATTGGGTGTGTAACCATATAAGGTTTTATTCATGTAAGCAGAACAACAATTTATTCTCTTACTTAAATGAATAACCGTATTGCAATAAACACGATCAAATCATATTCATGCTCAGCGTAAGCAAAATAACATTTATTTAGGTTTAACACTAATCCGAAAGTATAGGGAGTGTGTGATGATGATCATATCAATCTTGAAACTACTTTCAACACACATCATCACTTTACCCTTAACTAGTTTACATTTTATTCTACAACTCCGTTTGAGTTACTACTCTTAGCAACTGAACCAGTACCAAATACTGAGGGGTTGCTATAAACACTAGTAAAGCACACATCAAACACTGTATATCAAATATACCCTTTTTCACTTTGCCATCCTTCTTATCCACCAAATATTTAGGGCAGTTTAAGCTTCGGTGACCATTTCCTTTGCGATTAAGCACTCGGTTTCAGGCTTTGGTTCAACTTTGGGTTTATTAGTGGGAGTGACAACTTGCTTGTCAATCTACTTGAAGTTCCCTTTCTTTCCCTTTGCCCTTTTCTTGAAACTAGTGATCTTGTCAACCATCAACACTTGATGCTCTTTCTTGATTTCTACCTTCGATTTCAACATCACGAAGAGCTAGGGAATCATTTTCATCATCCTTTGCATACTATAGTTCATCATGAAGTTCTACTAACTTGGTGATGGTGACTAGAAAATTCATCAATCACTATCTTATCGGAAGATTAACTCCCACTTGATTCAAGAAATTGTAGTACCCGGACAATCTAAGCACATGCTCACTAGTTGGCGATTCTCCTCCATCTTTTAGCTATAGAACTTGTTGGAGACTTCATATCTCTCAACTCGGGTATTTGCTTGAAATATTAACTTCAATTCTGGAACATCTCATATGGTCCATGATGTTCAAAACATCTTTGAAGTCGATTCTAAGCCATAAAGCATGGTGCACAAAACTATTAAGTAGTCATCATATTGAGCTAATAAGCGTTCATAACGTGCGCATACGCTCTGCAATAGGTCTGTCACCTAGCGGTGCATCAAGAACATAATTCTTACGTGCAGCAATGAGGATAAACCTCGAGATCACGGATCCAATCCGCATCATTGCTACTAACATCTTTCAACACAGTTTCTCTAGGAACATATCAAAACAAACATATGAAAGCAACAACGCGAGCTATTGATCTACAACATAATTTGCAAAATACTACGGGACTAAGTTCATGATAAATTTAAGTTCAATTAATCATATTACTTAAGAACTCCCACTTAGGCAGACATCTCTCTAGTCATCTAAGTGATCCGTGATCCAAATCAACTAAACCATAACCGATCATCACGTGAGATGGAGTAGTTTTCAATGGTGAACATCTTATGTTGATCATATCTACTATATGATTCACGCTTGACCTTTCGGTCTCCGTGTTCTGTCGAAAGCTGTCGCCCACGAGCACCTATGGGACGGGCCCCTTGTGTGTGCGGATGCGAGGCGGAGGAACCTGAGAGAGCGGTCGTGGCGAGCGCTGGGCGGTTTTACCCAGTTAAGACGCGATGGGCCGCGTAAACCCTACTCCTGCCTTGGTTTGTATTGAGCTCGGGAGCTTGAAGATCTCTGATGCAGCTACACGGCGTGAGAGTTGTCAAGGTTTCCAACCGAACCAACGAACCGAACCAGCCGAACCGAACCCAGCCGAACCGAACCCCTCCACGTTGTGCATGGGCCTCCTTTTATAGTGCAAGGGTCACAAGCGAGTGTCAGCGTAGGAGAAAGGGGTAAAAATGTAAAAGAGGTGGTAGTTGGAGCGATTACAAGGAGCAGTGGAGCTACGGTCGTGAGCAGTGGTCGCTACCTACTTTGTGATGGGGACAAGGGCATTTAATGCCCGTCGCCGTCGACCCAAAAGCTCCGCCCTTGCGTCTCCGTCGCCCACAGCGATGGATCCACCACCGTGGAGTGCCACCGTGTCCCCGAGGCTGCCTGACCATCCGCCCGCAGCGTCCTGAAAGGCCCGAGGCGGCAGCGTGGGCCGATGGTGGGCGGCGAGCACTGGCGCAACTCTCCGGCAAGCATCTTGCAGGGTCTTGACCTGCGGGCAGGGAGCTTGCGGGCTCTGTAACTGTCGCTCCCGGGCCCTCGTCGGGGCGCATATAAGCGCCGGCGTGTCTTCTATGATGTAATCTTCTAGTCTTCTGGCGAGCTCCTCTTGCGGGGCCTTGCGTGAGTGATGTAACCTTGAGCACAGAGCGGCCTTCCGGCAAGCTCCGCTTGCAGGTCTCGATCTTCTGTCTTGTATACTTCGTTTTTGAATGGTTTGGCGTGGGCAGGAAGGTCTTGGCGAGCATGTAGTAAACCCTGCCGCGGGAAGCTGCAACCGCCCGTGCACAAGTTGAAGTCTTGAGGTACCCCTACCTTAATCTACACCGGCAGAGCCCGGGCTGGGCCACACCTGCAGTGCCGGCGCTGTTGGGCGGGCCCAAAGCGATCTGCAGGCACCGCGACCCACGGCGCACGAATCCACTTCGCATCTGCCACATCCCCTGAGCAGCGCAGCGTCGATTGCGGCGTCGTGGGATGGGGCGATGCCACGTTCTTTAATGGGAAGGCGCGCCCCCCTTCCCCATAAGCGGAGGAAGCGGGGCGGTTCCCTCGCCCGCTTTCATTGCATCTTCTTCCTCCTCGAGAGATCCCCTTTGCGCTCGCCTCCACATCTCTTCCGCCGTCTCTTGCGCTGCTGGCTGCCTTGAACTCTTCGTCCTCCTTCCCTCGCCGCCTCCGCCATGGCCCGAAGCAGGGAAGGGAAGGTGGAAAGACCAAGAAGGAGAAATCTGGCGGTAATGGCTTCGCCTTCTGCGGAAGCGAGCGTCGTCTTCTCGCCCGGCTCGGCCTATGAGAACTCTGGAACAAATATTACATTGCAGGCCAAGGAGACCAAGGCGCATCCTTGGACGAGCTTATCCGACGCCGCCAGGGCGACTACCCAGCGGGTACTATTTCTTCGCAGCCTTCTTCCACTGCGGTCTTTGCCCTCCTTTTCTAATTTCTTCTGCGACATCATGCACACTCGGCTTCCACCTTCTTGACTTCACCCCCAACGCCATCCTCACAATGGCGGTTTTACGCTACATGTCTTGAAAACTTCATAGAATACACCCAAGCGTGGCGCTGTTTAGGCACTTCTTCACTCCTAGGCGAGGGCGGCGCCCCCCTCTCCGGAGGAATTTCTTGGGTTCTTAAATGCGAACAAGAAGAGTCGTGCTTGCAGGGAGCTCATGCGGCAAGTGGGAGGTGGCGTCTTGGTGGTGCTGGATTGTTGAGGGCCTTGCAGCCCTTCACCGCGCGCGCACAACTCCTATCGTCTTGTGGCGGGGGCTGGGCGAGCTGGATTGAGACGGCGTCAAGCTCAACATCGCCCTCATCCAGTTCTTCGTCTTGAGTAGCAAGGCTGTCTGCATTGCGAAGTAAGCGCGAGACTTCCTCCGCGCCGCATTGCCCCTCTCCAAGGCAGGAAAAGGCCGGCTGGGAATGCAGCAGCATAGCGGATATAATGAGGCTGCGCCCGGGCTAAACTTCAACTTCACGGCGCTGGAGCTGAAGGGATGGTCAGGAACTCTTTAAACATGACCCGGCCCATCAGTGGTTCGAGACCTCCCGGGGAGTGGTGCCCCTCTGCAGCAACACAGCTTCGGGATCGTCTTTGCGCCATGATGCCCGCGTGTGACTTCGCCGGCGTGGACCGCCGCGTGGATTCCGCCCGATCCATCGGAC
The DNA here is from genome assembly GCA_021437245.1 of Aegilops speltoides. Lineage (NCBI taxonomy): Eukaryota > Viridiplantae > Streptophyta > Magnoliopsida > Poales > Poaceae > Aegilops > Aegilops speltoides. The sequence continues at coordinate 469,639,906 of CM038145.1, read as the reverse complement.
ATCCTCGGCTTCTTCGACAACCTTGTGGAGGTGGCGAAGAACAAGGATGACATCAAAACATCTGCGGGACACCACCGACCAAGAGCTTGCATACATAGCTTCTCGGGCTGAAGAGCGCTGCAGCCGCAGCGGCGAGATTGGATATACACGATGAGGCGGAGGCTGCGGATCGTCGTCTGCCAGCGGAGGCGGAGATCCATGATGCTGCAACTTCCTCGGCAGCTCGCCGGGGTCCCTCTCTGAGGCACTCAGGGATCCCGGAATCGCGGCGAGCAGCAAGAAGTGGCGTTGCGGAGGAGCAGGCGCCCGAAGGAAAAGAGGCCGCGGCGCGGGCGCTGGGTCCAACAAGCTAGCCGGGGAGGAGGAGGAGGAGGGCCCGAGGCCACCGAGGGACTCCGGCGGGTCCACGGAGCTCTCCCGCGACCTCTCCTCGTCGTCGGGGACCTCCCCGCCAGGCAAGCCCAGGCGTTCTCCAGCTGAAGCGCCTCCATAGGCGGCGGCGGGAGGCGGCGCGAGCCCTCGGCAACAACCAGCTCGCCCAGGCGGCGCAAGCTTCCGGGAAGCCAAGCTGCGCCGAGGCGACAGGCGCACCAGCCACAGCGGAGCGGCCAGCGCGGCGAGCCACAGCGAGCGCCCGCAGGTCGGCGCCAAGCGGACGAGTCTTCTCGGGCGGGCAGCGGCTCCGCCCGCTCCTCGGGCCCGGCTACCACGAGGGCTGGGTCTTGCAGCCCCCCAGCCCGGGGACTGCCAAGCGCCAGAGTCTTCGCCTCCGCTCCTCGTGCAGCCGCGCCCGGTGGAGTATGACTTCTCCGCCTTGGCGAGGGCAGCGAGGAGAACAGGAGTAAGTATCAAGAGATCTTCATCTTCTCAAATTCGCCTTGATCATTGTTGATGCTAATCTTGTTTCTTGCGTTGATTTGGGACCTTGGCCCAGCGAAGAAGCCAAGGTGCCGTGGTCAATCGCGGACGACTTCGCCCGCCCAGCGGCGGCAGGGGGCGTCTTGAAGCCAAGCTTGCGGACCAGCGCTGTTAGAGCAGCCCCAGCGCAACCCAGCGTAAGTCTGGGTTACGCACTTCGCTTCGCCGGGCGTGTTTGAAGATTTTGTCTTGTACTAATGCCTTGATGTTTTGTCTTGACTCATGCGGAGGTGGAGCCACAGCGGCGAGGCGTCGAGTCGCCCGAGAGCCGCGAGCCCGCCGTCCCGCCAAAGGCGAACTCCCGGCAAGGGAGAGCACTCCGCCAAGGCGGGTACTCCGCCGAGGCGAGCAGCCAGCGGCGGCCACTCCGCCAAGCGAGCTCCCGGCGAGGCCCGCCCGGCCGACAACGTCCGCCAAGGTAGGATTCTGCAACTTGCCTTCTTGGCGTTGTCTCTTTTGGATATTTGCTTGAACTTCTTTTGCTTTTCTTCTTCTTCTAGATCCTCCTCCCCGGCGGATGGAGCGGAAGTCGTCATCATCGAGGAGGAGGCCTTGACGGCGGCGCGCCTGTCGCCGAGAGACCTGGCGGAGGCTGCCGAGCTGCTGCTGCGCAAGGACCGCTCGGCTGCGGGCCTTGGCCGGCGAGGAAGGGCGGCGACCGCACCGCCCGGCCGGGGCGGCGGGAGCATCAAGTGCTGCGCCGACCGCCCGACCCCTCCGCCCGGAGAGGAGCAGTCCGGCTACTACTTAAAGCCCCCAGCGGCGTCTTCATCCAGTGCCGTGGGGCTCTTCGTCATGACTCCAGCGGGCGAGGCCTTTGATGGGAGGTCCTCGCCTCCAGCGGGCTTGAAGATCGTCGGCGCCCGGCGGGGCAGCAGGCCGGGAGGAGAAGCTGCTTCACCAGCTCCGGCCCTTTACGGGCAGGCGGTAACTTCGCTTCGGGAGGCCCTCGCCGCCAAGGCCGCCGAGAGATGGAGAAGCGTGCTGCGGAGCTCAGCGCCGCCAACCAGGCTGCTCTCCGCAAGGTGGCGGAGGCGCGGCGACTTCGCGGGGAGTATCAAGTGGTTCTTTGGAAAGGCGAGGCGAAGAGCAGCGGCTGCTCGCCGAGGTGGAAACTGTCCGGCGAAGGAGAACTGCCCAGTGAAGGTCAACCTCGACTCCCACGAGGAAGACCTTGCCGCTCGGGAGCAGGCCCTTGGCGAGGCTGAAGGCCCCAGCCGCCCGGCTGCTGAGACCGCCAAGGAGGAGCTTGCCGCCAAGGTCGCGCAGGTGGAGGAGTTCTTGAAAGCGGCGTGGAGAAGGTCGCCCGCGCTCAACACGGGCGAAGGGCGCCCACCAACTCGGAACTCGGTCGTCTTTCCAAGAAGGCGGCGAGTTGAAGGCCGCCAAGGACTCCATCGAGGATCTTGAGCTGAAAGTCTCTCTGCTGAGGACTCGCTTAGCGCCGCCGGGATCGGGAGACCAAATTGAAGGAGGAGCTCCGCAAGGAAGCGAACCTTGAGTGGACAGCGCCAACAAAGCAGCCGAGCACTTCCGCCGTGCCGTCGAGTTATGGACCGAGGACTTGGTATCTTGTCGTCCGACATCGACCGGGGCTCTTGGCGCTGAAGCTGGAGCATCTCATCTACTCCCGGATCAAATCTCCTCCCAGCGCCAAGTTCGGCCTCTTCTTGAGGATCGCGCGGCCCTTACAAATCTGCGGAAGAAGATCGCGCAACTTCGCCGAGGAGACTACGCCGGCTGTGCAGGGAACCATGGGCGTGTCTTGTGAAGATTGTATACCGCAATCCGGCATAAACCTCACCAAAGTTCTTCGCAGCTTGCGGCCGGCGCGAACATGGAGGCTCTGAAGGGCAGGTCGCCCACATCATCGCTAAAGTGAACAAGATCTCCGGGGTGGAGGCGACCCGCGTGAACTAGGCCTCCTTTATCTTTATCTCTTTTTGTTGCTGCATAGGGTGTTATGAACTCATTAGTCATCGCGACAAGTTATTCCTTGTAAAATATTATCTTTGTTTTGATCAATAGATGCAGTGTTATCTCCTTGTTACGATCCTCAACTTTGTATGCTTCAACCCCACGCTTCTAGGGAACTTGCGGCAAGGGCCCTTGCATGGCTGAGTCTTGAACTTCGAAGCAGCACTGCTAGCCAAGGTCTTACCGGCAAGCAACCTTGCATGACTAGTCATAGCACTTAGCTTGCTGGCGGACTCGAAAAGCGAAACAAAGGCGCGACACTTGCCAGCTCACTTAAATCGTTGGCGTGCTCGAAAACAAGATAAAGTGCGGCTATCCACGGGTAGGTTCCTCCGCGCTGAGTTTTCCATACAAAGTGTGGTTGTTCAAGGAAGGCAACTTAAAATTTAAAATTTTGAACTGCTCAAATTCTAATAACTTAGCTTTAAGTGATCATGCGTTCTCGGCAAGCTTCTCTTTCTTGAATAGCACTTGGTTCATCCTCCATTTCCTTCCCCGGCAAACTTGTGCGCGAGAGCGTTCCTTCCTTAGAGGCAAGGAAGAAGAGGAAACAAGTATATGGCCTTCAGACCTTAGCTGCATTTAAAACTTGTAATCCTCTCTTTCATGTTTTTCATCCTCTATGGACTTGTCTTTGGAATGGGATGTTTTTAATGAAAAGAGGGAATGCTTGCAGATTCGTCCTTTACTTGATCCGTGCCTTGTATGTTTCCACCCTAAGCCGAGGAACTTGCGGCGCTTGACACACTTCTTGAGTCACGGAACATCAATGACCCATTGGCGGTCTTTTTTCGGCAAAAAGCCTTGTCGGGCGATTCTGCGCACTTGTATTGTTGGCGGACTCGAAAACAAATCAAAGCGCAACTTAGCATGATTCGGCTCCTCAGCGCCTGAGTTTTTCCATACAAGGCATGCTCGTTCAAGAACCGGGCCTCGCATCCTCCGATCCATAAGAGGATGCATGAAGAGGATGAAAAACTTATCGATATCACAGCCCGGCAACTCGGCTTGTCGGGACATAGGAGCTCGCCCTTTTCCTTTGTTCTTGCCGCTGTCGCCGCGGCCCAGCGACTCTGGCCAGCGAAGGAACCTTGGTACTCGCAGCCCAACAGCGCCGATTTGCGGGGCCAGTGCGGTCGCCCTACTCTCTTCCTTGCGGCTGTTATTCGATCATGAGAACAACTTAGACAGCGCTGTAATAAGTTACTTTTATAGCGTAACCGTGTTAGACAGCGCAATGCTATGTTTCATCCTTTGTATGTTTATACTCTCGCTTTTAGGGAACTTGCGGCAAGGGGCCCTTGCATGGCGAGTCTTGAACTTCGAAGCAGCACTGGCCAAGGTCTTACCGGCAAGCAACCTTGCATGACTAGTCGCATAGCACTTAGCTTCTTTGGCGGACTCGAAGCGAAACAAGGGCGCGACACTTATGCGCAGCTCACTAAATCGTTGGCGTGCTCGAAAACAAGATAAGTGCGGCTATCCGCAGGTAGAGTTCCTCAGCGCACAAGTTTCTCATACAAAGGGCGTCCACGGCAAGGCTTGCTCGTTACATCCTCTACCCGTTGCATCCTTGTATGTTCCTACCTGCGCTTTTAGGAAACTTGTCGGTGCTAACACACTTGCTGAGTCACGGAACATCGGCAGCCCTGGCGATGTTGCTTCGGCAAGAAACCTTGTCGGGCGATTGCGGCGCACTTGTATTGTTGGCGGACTCGAAACAAAGCAAGGCGCAACTTAACCTGAGTTGGTTCCCCAGCGCCTGCAGTGTTCCATACAAAATCTGAGCGTTCGAGAATATAACACAAAACTTAGAACTAAAGTGCTCTGTACTCAAGCTTGAGCAACTTAGCTTTACGTCTTACGTGCTCGGCAAGGCGCGCTTCTCCCTTGATTTCCTCCTTATGCGCTTTCTCCCTCACGCTTCGGGGAACCATGGTATAAACACACTTGCTGAGTCGCGGAACATCAGCAACCATTGGCGGTGTTGCCTCCGGCAGAAAAACTCCTCGGGCTAGTTACAGCGCTTTCATCGTTGGCGGACTCGAAGCAGATCAAGGGTGCAACTTAGCCGATTAAATCCCCTTCTTTGCAGGGTTTTCCATACAAAGTCACGGACTTTCAAGGGATCTGGCTCAAAAGTTTGAAACCATTGCTTTCTTTGCTTTACTTGCGGTGGAGCTCGATGGCGCGTCCTCGATGGCGGCGCAGACACTCGGGAGAGTGCGCTTGCGGAGTAGGCACGAGCTGTTCTGCGGACTTAGTCTTTGGTAGATTTTGCTTTTGCCTTTTGCACTTGCGGTGGAGCTTCGATGGCGCGTCCTCGGCGGCAGCGCAGCACTCGAAGAGTGCGGTTGCGGAGTGGGCCCCGAGCACTTGCGGACTTGGCCCGTCTTCTTCCCGGGAGCTTCGGCGGCAAGTGTATCCTTCTCGGCGCAGCCTTTGCATCGGTAGATCTTGTCGGCGCGGAACAAGCGCATCCTTCTTATGCGCCCGGTCGTCGAGGACTGGCGCTGGTCAGCAGGCCCAGCGGATCGGCGATGCCATAGAGCCGTCGTCGGCGTTGTCCCAGCGAGTGGCGTCTTCGCTTCGCGGCGGGGAGTGCTGCGCTTATCGCACCCGGCGGTCTTATCGCCGTCGGCCGCCGTCTTCTCGGCTTGCGCGACCGCGAGTCGCCGCTCTTGTGGAAAATCGTTGTTGGCGGCGTCGGGCTCTGGATGGTAGCCCTCGGTCTTGACCTTGTCTGCGGCTGGAGGAAATCGAGGCGATTCGCCCTCGCGGCGCTTCTGCGGAGTGGAGGCGAAGCGAGCAGTGCGAGGCGGGATATGCTCGAACTCTAACAGGGTTAGAAGGCGGGGTCAGCGCGGCGCCTTCGCTTTGTTTGTGCGGGCGGTGGTCGGGCATCCCATGAGCCTCCGGTGTGTCCTTGCCCGGCGGATACCACCTCCCGTGATGCGGCGCTGCTGGGTTGTCGTGTCTTGAGGCAGACGCGAAGCATCCACGGAGACCGGCGCGATCGTCCGTCTTGTCCTTGGATCTGGTGGCGCCCGCGAGTGTCCTCGCCGGCGGCCACCCTTCCGACAGCGTCTCCTCCGTAACCGTTGGCTCCGGTGGCGGCGGAAGAATCTTGAGCGGGCCTGCAACCTCGAAGCCTTCTTCTTGAGGCCATGGCGCAATTGTTGATGAAATTCTTGATGAAGCGGAGAGGTTGATGAAGAAGCGTGCCAGCGTGAGCGCGGATCAGGTCCGCACAACCTCGGCGCCCCTACTGGCGCGCAAAGATGTCGAGAAGCTGTCGCCACGAGCACCTATGGGACGGAGCCCCTTGTGTGTCTTGATGCGAGGCGGAGGAGCCTGAAGAGAGCGGATCGTGGCGAGCACGCGGCGGTTTTACCCAGGTTAAGACGCGATGGGCGCGTAAAACCCTACTCCTGCCTTGGTTTGTATTGAGCTCGGGAGCTTGAAGATCTACAGTAGCAGCTACACCGAGCGTGAGAGTTGTCAAGGTTTCCAACCGAACCAACCGAACCGAACCCAGCCGAACCGAACCCAGCCGAACCGAACCCCCTCCATGTTGTGCATGGGCCTCCTTTTATAGTGCAAGGGGTCACCGGCAGTGTCAGCGTAGGAGAAAGGGTAAAAATGTAAAAGAGGTGGTAGTTGGAGCGATTGCAAGGAGCAGTGGAGCTACGGTGCGTGAGCGATGGTGGCTACCTACTTTGTGATGGGGACAAGGGCATTTAATGCCGTCGCCGTCGACCCAAAAGCTCCGCCCTTGCGTCTCCGTGCGCCGCAGCGATGGATCCACCACCGTGGAGTGCCACCGTGTCCCCGAGGCTGCCTGACCATCCGCCCTGCGTCCTGAAAAGGCCCGAGGCGTAGCGTGGGCGATGAGCTGGGCGCGCACCTGGCGCAACTCTCCCGGCAAGCATCTTGCCGGGTCTTGACTGCTGCGGGCCGGGAGCTTGCGGGCTCTGTAACTGTCGCTCCCGGGCCCTCGTCGGGGCGCATATAAGCGCCGGCGTGTCTTCTATGATGTAATCTTCTAGTCTTCTGGCGAGCTCCTCTTGCGGGGCCTTGCGTGAGTGATGTAACCTTGAGCACAGAGCGGCCTTCCGGCAAGCTCCGCTTGCGGGTCTCGATCTTCTGTCTTGTATGCCGTTTTTGAATGGTTTGGCGTGGAGCGGGAAGGTCTTGGCGAGCATGTAGTAAACCCTGCTGCGAGGAAGCTGCAACCGCCCGTGCACAAGTTGGGGTCTTGAGTACCCCTACCTTAGCTACTACCGGCAGTTCGAGGCCATATCTGCATATGCTAGGCTCGTCAAGTATAACTGAGTATTACTGCGTGTGCAAAACTGGCTTGCACCCGTTGTAGATGGACGTAGAGCTTATCACACCGATCATCACGTGGTGTGCAGGCACGACGAACTTTGGCAATGGTGCATACTCGGGAGAACACTTCTTGATAATTTAGTGAGAGATCATCTTATAATGCTACCGTCGATCAAAGCAAGATAAGATGCATAAAAGATAAACATCACATGCAAATCAATATAAGTGATATGATATGGTCATCATCATCTTGTGCCGTGATCTCCATCTGCAGCACCATCATGATCACCATCGTCACCGGTAGCGACACCTTGATCTCCATCGTAGCATCGTTGTCGTCTCGCCAATCTTATGCTTCTCGACTATCGCTACCGCTTAGAGATAAAGTAAAGCATTACGAAGCGATGCATTTCATACAATAAGCGACAACCATATGGCTCCTGCGATTGCCGATAACCGGTTACAAAACATGATCATCTCATACAATAAAATATAGCATCACGTCTTGACCATATCACATCACAACATGCCCTGCAAAAACAAGTTAGGCGTCCTCAACTTTGTTGTTGCAAATTTTACGTGGCTGCTACGGGCTTAAGCAAGAACCAATCTCACCTCGCATCAAAACCACAGCGATACTTCGTCAAATAGACTCCGTTTTAACCTTCTCAAGGACGGGCGTAGCCTTTCAGTTCAACTAAAGTGAGAGAGGAGACACCCGCCGGTCACATTTAAGCAGCGAGTGCTCGTGGCGGTGAAACCAGTCTCGCGTAAGCGTCTGGCGTAATGTCGGTCGGGCGCTTCATCTCACGATACCGCTGAACCAAAGTATGACATCTTTGGTAGGTAGTATGACTTGTATCGCCCACAACTCACTTGTGTTCTACTCGTGCAAAACATCAAACCATAAAAACCTAGGCTCGGATGCCCTTTGTTGGGGAGCGTAGTAATTTCAAAAAATTTCCTACGCACCGCAAGATCATGGTGATGCATAGCAGCGAGAGGAGAGTGTTGTCTACATACCCACGTGAACCCGAGCGGAGCGATCTGGCGTAGAGGAAGTAGTCGTCGTTCTCCTCGCGATCCGACCGATCCGGCGCCGTTATTCCGGCGCCCGAGTTCTTGACACCGTACAGCTCGATGGCGCTCCTCGGGCTCCAATCGATGAGAGCTTGGGGAGGGAGAGTTCCGTCGGCCTGACGGCGTGGTGACAATCTTGATGTTCTACGGCGCAGGGGCTTCGCCTAAGCTTTGCGGCGATATGACCGAGGTGGAATATGGTGGAGGCGCACCGCTGCGGCTAAGGATCGATCCGTAGATCAACTTGTGTGTTCTAGGGTGCCCCTGCCCCGTATATAAAGGAGCAAGGGGGTGCGGCGGCCCTTGGAGGCGCGCGAGGAGTCCTACTCCCAGGAGTAGGACTCCCCCCTCTAGTTGGAGTAGGATTGGGGGAGGGAAGAGGGAAGGCGCGCGCCCTCTCCTTGTCCTATTCGGACTAAGGGGAGGCGCGCCTGCCTACCGGCCCTTCCTCTTCTCCTCATGGCCCACTAAGGCCCAATAACCCCGGGAGGTTCAGTAACCCCGGTGTTAGGTAAAATCCAATTCACGGAACCATTCCGAACTCAAATATAGGCTTCAATATATCAATCTTTATGTCTCGACCATTTGAGACTCCTCGTCATGTCGTGATCACATCCGGGACTCGAACTTCTTGGTACATCAAAATACACAAACTCATAATATAACCGTCATGAAACCTTAAGCGTGCGGACCCTACGGTTCGAGAACAATGTAGACATGACCGAGACCGTCTTGATCAATAACCAATAAGCGGGACCTGGATGCCCATATTGGCTCCTACATATTCTCGAAGATCTTTATCGGTCGGACCGCATAACAACATCGTTGTTCCCTTTGTCATCGGTATGTTACTTGCGAGATTCGATCGTCGGTATCAATACCTAGTTCAATCTCGTTACGGCAAGTCTCTTTACTCGTTCCGTAATACATCATCTCACAGCTAACTCATTAGTTGTAATGCTTGCAAGGCTTGATGATGTGTATTACCGAGAGGGCCGAAGATACCTCTCCGACAATTCGTCTTGGGGTGGCGCCGCCCGTATTGATGGAAGATTCCGTAATAAGGGGAACGACTCTGTTTCGCGAGCGTGCCAATAAAACCGCCTTAGTGTGTCAAGGTGGGCTAAGAAAAACCGGTTCGTGTTGGGCCGACCACGATACAAGGCGCGGACGCAAAAGATTGCTAGCGGATCAGATTTATGCTATACCCCTACGGTGGTATGTATGAAGATCATCTTGCGGATCCGGACCACGGTTCAAGTGTTCGATGATTACTTTGGAGTATTGGAGATGGAACCCGCCTTGCAATGCGAAAACAAGGCTCGCCGGACTCGCGTCATTGAAGCCTGGTTCGGGGATCTTGAGGAGTCTGGATTAGGGGTATCCGGGCATTGGGGCTGTACACTTTGTCGGACTGTTGTTGGGCGTGGGATACAAGACTCAAGACTCCGTCCGGTATGGATGGGACTCTCCTGCGTGGAAGACAAGCTTGGCGATCCGGATATTATATTTCCTTCCTTATGGCGACTCCATGTAAACCTAGCCCTCTCCGTTGTCTATATAAACGGAGAGTTTAGTCTTTAGAGGGCGATCACAATCATAATCATCATAGGCTAGCTTCTAGGGTTTAGCCTCTCGATCTCGTGGTAGATCAACTCTTGTATTATTCATATCATCAATATCAATCAAGCAGAAGTAGGGTTTTACCTCCATAGAGAGGCCCAAACCTAGGTAAACATTGTGTCCTTGCCTCATGTTACCATTAGCCTAAGGCATACAGATCGGGACCCCCTACCGAGATCCGCGGTTTGAATTTGACACGGGTCTCGCGCCGGCGAAAACGAGCAGGTGGCGCCGTGAAAGGGCGAGTGCTGCTGCAGTGAAGGCGAACGGCGAGGTCGAGCTCTATGACGACGCGACCCTTGAATGGGCGCGAGACTCCACGAAGATGGCGAGAGCGCGCCTGCGGCGCTTCGCGCCCAGCAGCCGGTGAGGCAGCAGCGAAGGAGGTCGTCATCATCGACGGCAATGACGACGGCGACGACGTGTTGCCGCCACCAGCAGGGAAGGGGTCGGCGAGCGCGAGTCAGGAGGAGAAGGCCGATGATGGCGGCGGCGACGGCGACTTCTCGACCTTGACAAGTTTTTTGATTAGTTTTTACATGTAATGGCGACTACTCAACTTAAATCCATGAATATAAGCCCAAGTTTGCGAAATTTGGTGTTTTAGCGAACTTTGCCTAAATTTGCTGCACAATTTTTTTCGCGCACGGCCACGAGGCGGCGGTGACTAGCCAGACCCATTTTTTGCGGGTCACCCCATGCGGCGATTTAAGCGCCTCTGGGGGACCACGGTGAAGATGCTCTTAGGTGAGTGCAACACGGTGTCAACTGGCCAGATGAAATGAAGCACGATCATGAAATATTTGTTTAAGCGATCTGAGCTTCACGAGCACGGTCATTAATTCAAGCCTAAGTTAAGCTCGAAATCACTAGTTAAGGAGTACTTTTGCGATCACTCCAACTCCCTAGGTTGCGACAAGTGGCGCGCATGTCGCGCCACTTGTCCTGTTTGAGGAGTTCCTTTCGTAGATCCATTTATTGAAAATGTTTTATCTCTTAAACCGTGCGTCCAAATCTCGAACCGCTTTCGCCATTGGATTCCTCGCATCGAGATCTTCAAAACTAGATCCCATGTTGATAGGTTTTTGATGAACTTTTTTTCACGAAAAAACCGGACGAAAAAAACCGACAGAAAAACCGAACCGGGAACACGGGTTTTTTTCCCTTTCCGAAAGAGACACGCCGTGCCTCTGAAGAAATCACAACCGTGCCTCTGAAAGAAAAAAAAAAGAAAAGCGCGTTTTTTCCTTTTCGAAGAGGCATGCTCGTGCCTCTCACGAAAGCACAACCGTGCCTCTAGCGAAGCAAACGTGCCTCTTGTGAAAGAAAAAACAAAAAGCGAGTTTTTCCTTTCGAAAGAACGCGCCGTCGAAAGCAAAACCGTGCCTCTCGCGAAGGAAAAAAACAAAAACATGTTTTTCCTTTCCGAAAGAAGCACGCCGTCTGCGAAAGCACAACCGTGCCTCTCGCGAAAAAAAAACAGAAAACATGTTTTTTCGTTTCCAAGTAACGGCCGTGCCACTCATGGCTAAAATCGTGACTCTGAAAAAATTTGCATTTTTGGGCAAAATATTTTTTTCGAAAAGCTGGGAAGACGGTAGAAAACCGTAAAAACCCGGAAAAACCCCATTTAAGAAGCGGAAGCGTGCGTAAAATAAAAAACAAAATCCGGAGGGCGTCGGAGCGCGACCGCGTGGCGAATAATGGCGCCAAATGGCGTGATAGTTGCGAGCTACGAAGGAGTGCTCGTTAATTAGTTGCTCGGTTAAGCTGCATCCATAAACAAATGCATTACAATGTCGCCTTGGGCCTTGCTCTTCACAGTCGCGCCCACCTCGCCGTCGGCGAAACCCACCTCCGCCCGACCCTCACGCCCACCCAGCGACCCAGCCAAACAGACCACCAGCGATCACTGCAATGGTCCAACCTCCCTAACCGAAACCCTTCGACTTCGTGGCGTCTACTCCCGCCCGACCTCCGGCGACCTCGACTACCTCGGCTTCCTCTTCCTCAACTCCTCGCCTCACAGGCCGAAGCGCCGGCAGCTCGTGCTCCGTGCTGCCCGACCGCCCCCAGTTCCGCCTCTTCGAGCCCGCGGGCCGGAACGCGCATTGACCGGGCAGCCGCTCCGGGCGCCCGCCGCCCGCGCGCCGTCTCGGCGGCGTAACGAGGATCGGCGTCCGGCCGCCCTAACTGCACTGGCGTTCACCGATGAGGTGGGCGAGATCGGTGATGTTCGTGTCGCGGCGGCAGCGGGAGGAAATCCGTGGTCTGAGCCCGCCGGCCCGCGCGGAGATGTAGGAAGATGCCGGCGATGGCGACACGTCTGGCGCGCCATGTATGCGACCGGCGAACCACAGCGTCGGGTGGCGCCACCACGAATTCGTCCGGCCGCCGTCATGAAGGGGCTGCGACCTAGGACCGAGTACTCCTACAAGGTAGTGACATGGTGACTGCGGTCGCTAACACTAATTACATCTTTGGAATTTTGATCGAGTTCGATTTCGGATAGGCGGTGCTCATTATGCGCAATCCTAGTTTACGATGTGCTAAATTACACTTAATTTCAGATGGGACCGTCTGAAAGTTGTGCAAAATTTAATTCTAGAACACTAGCTTCAGTTTGATATATCATATTTGAGGGCTTTATGTTTATATCTTAAGCTTAACAAGCTAAGCGAGCCATTTCATGAGTTATCTGAGTAGAAACCAATCTTGGGTTTGAGCTTGTTATAATGTAATCGAGTCGAGCTAGCTCGTTAACAAAACGAGCTCTAGTGAGTCGAAGCTAGCTCGACTCGCTCAATTCCGCACCTAAGTGAGACACACAACTTCATCTCACGCGACCCGAGGCCAACGAGACCATCGATTTTCTTTCGCGACGGCACCTACGCCTTACAACACCTACTCAACACCTCAAAGAAGTCTGTCAACCGTGGAAATGGATCCTCCGCGATCTCCGTGCCCTCAACAACAAACCGCAATCATTTCACATATTGGCGACATCAGCTACGCCCAAAGGCTGTTCATGGTTATGCACTACTAGGAAAACCTTATACACGTAAATTTTGCAACAATGCGGTCAAAAAGGGCGTTAGCGCTAGATAGCAATAGCGTTGAGAAAAAACCGCTACATGATACAACCTTAAGGTAGCTGTAGTGGCAAAAAGTGCTACTACTAATATTCCCATTGCTAGAATGATAGGTTACGACAGCAAGAGCGGCTTGGAAGAAGACTATCATTAGATAAGTAGTAGCCGCTTCCTAAGAAGAGCGCTACTACTAACGTAAAATAAAATAAGATGAAAAACAAAAAAGTAAATGAAAATGAAAAGAAATAGAAAAGGGAAAAGGAAAAATAAAATGTAAAGCAAAAATAAATGAAAAGCTAAAAATCTGGAGGAAGGTCATAGCAAGAGCAAGGCAGATCGTAAGAGGCGCTATATAGCTAACGAGCAGCCACTGCGTGTCCTAGACCTCGCTAGAAATGTAAAAAGGAAATTGAAAATGAAAGAAAATTACATAGTTATAGCAGCAGCTGCTTTGTAAAACCCGCTAGAAGTTATCTTAGCTATAGCGCTGCTTTTACCAAACTGCCACCGCTTAAGTTTGACTTAACCAAAAACTGCTCCCGCCACCACTTCTCCCCAAACCTCAACCCACTTCACATTGCTGCCTCATCGACTCATTTCCGCCCCACTTTGCCGCTGCCTCCCCGCCGGCTATCGATACCAGAAGTTGTGCCGCCGACGCCACCGTAGCCGCTTCTAACGCCTCGAGCCGTGGCGTGCTCGCTAACGACACCGGAGTCAGCTTGCCGATGCTACGGATCCTTCTCGCCACAATCGCTTTCCCCGCTGCCACCGAGATGCCTCGCCTCGCCACCACATCGCCTCCCCTGCCTCACACGTGAGCCATCCTCTCAGAAGCCCCCACCCTCCTCTCTCTCTCATGCATAGGTTAGCTAGTTTAATTAGGTTAATTATCTAGGTTAGGCAAAATTTTAGTTAGGGCTTTGACAGAGAAGTAGTTAGGTTAACTAGTTTAATTAGGTTAATTATCTAGGTTAGTGCAAAAATTTAGTTAGGGCTTTGACAGAGAACTAGTCAGTTAACTAGTTTAATTAGGTTAATTATCTAGGTTAATTAGTGCAAAAATTATTTTAGGCTTTTGACAGAGAACTAGCTATGCTAACTAGTTTAATTAGGGTTAATTATTCTAGGTAAACTAGATTAACTAACTAGGTTAAATAGGTAGGTTAATTAGGTTCGCTGGATTAACAAGCTAGGTTAAGTAGGTTGGCTAGGTTAGAGGAAAATTGTATTTTAGAGCATTAGGTCGTAAGGGTTAGAAAATGGAGTTCCTTTGCAATTTAATTGGGTTCTCATTCTAGGCAGAGAAGGGTTAGAGATAATAATGTGTGTTTGTGTGAGAGAGAGGAATAGCTAGATCAACATAATTTGGGTTCTCATTCCCAGAAGTAGAAGTGTTTAGTGAGGTCATTTTGCAAAAGTTTTTGATTTTTAAAAGACCACTATTTTTCAAGGAAAAGAATTTAGGCAAATTTTATTTTAAAGATGATCCCTTCCTAGACTTTTTATTGTTGATTATATCTTTTCATTGAAGTGGTCATGTTATATCTTTTCATTGAAGTTGTCTGACAGTGCCCAAGTGGCTTTGTTGTTTCCTGTGAATGATGTCGAGTGGTTTATATTTTGCCTAATGTTGATTCATTTCGCTCCTAAATTTCAGGTTCTCGATTTGTCCACTTTTTAGCAAAGGTCATGACGAAATTTTCCGTGAATTTCGCATGACTTGTGCTACAAACTAGGACATATCGAAAGTGCCCGGATTTGCCGCACTGTGAAGGAGTCAACATTCCTGCAAAACAATAGGCCTTTTTATGTCATTATTCATTTTATTAGGTCTAGAATTAATTGACTAGATTTAATCATAGGAAACATGGCTAGCAATGATGAAGGACAGGTTCTCGTGATTGTAACGACGCTCTTCAAGGCGGTAGACAAATTTTTAGCTTTACCGACGCATCAACCGATGTTGCTTGCCCACCGGCGGAATCGGGATCGAGACCGACATCGCAGCATCGGCAGTTGAGACCGAGACGGCGCCGCCGACTCAGATCGCGCATCGAGATCAGCGCCCGAGACCGAGACCGTGCTGCTGCTCGGGAGCGGAGCTGTGTAGAACCGAAAGCAAAGAGGCAACGGATTCCTAACAAAAACGTGGACTACTAGACCGGTGGTCACAGAGGTGGACGACATACTTTTGAGCCAAAGGCGCTCGATGAAGATGCTACTGGTTACGGCAATCAAATAGGCTGCATCGTGACGGACAACCGCCACCATCAACGATGAGAAACTACAGAAGATAGAAAATATGAGGAGCTCTCTCCTAAAGAATTTTCACTAGATATTCTTGTTCCCGCCCGAATGAGAAGGATTATGAAGATCCGCATTAGGACCCCACAATGAAGAAGATAAACAAACACGCCATGACCAAGTTTAGTGACGCGCCGTCACTCGAAAAACTCGAGTGAAAGCAAAGATCATCGACAAGAAGGAACCCTACACCGAGATTGTAAAGGATAATCCAACAATCACCAAGAGCAGTTTCAAATATTCAAGGAGGCTTTGCGAGGCCGGTTGCCAAAAAAGTCTAAGTACATGAAGGGGCTTCAAGAGAGGAACATTGGGAGCCACCACTTCGAAGCCGTCGTTACGGCGAAAGAGGTCCAAATGGGCCAAGGAGGACGCTGAAGTCTGCGAAGTCCGGCATCCTGCACTTTGGCGGATTTCACCGCCCGCTGGAGCGTGACGCCCCGAGGGCCCGCACTCGCTGGGACCCAAAGAAGAAGGTTTACAGACAACACCGGTCATTACGGGAGTTCATGAGACTGCTAGTAATTTTAGTTTCTAATCAATTCGACCGCACACGCTAGTCATATTTGTAAACCATCCCTGTTGGTGCAGAGAGCAGCACCGATTATGGTTTAAAAGCCACTCGCCGTTCGAGGCATTGGGCGAGGCCTATGCGGACACTCCATTCAACCCGGCGTTGAATATATTGAAACGACAACCAGCTGATACCGACCGTCAGAGTGGGACATCACGCACGTGTCGGAGATGGCGCCACGTGAAGAAGTACTACCGTGAGACCACGGAGGAGAGAAAGGAAAGACGGAGGTTAATCAAGAAAACATCGACAAGAAGGTTGAGATTATGTTGAGAAGAAATCATCCGTGATAATAAGAATAGCGGTAGCTACCGCAAAACAGGTGGTTGCATATTTGTCTACTTCCTTGGTGACGGGCGCTTACTTGGACAAGGCAAAAACTAGAAAAATGCAGAGGACTTTCCCTTGTCGACTTTGGGAGCACTCGCTTCCCGCACTGCTCCCCGACTCGACTCGCCTCGCGACCGGCTCTCGCAGACTGCCCCTGCGACCGACTCAAGACGGACCGACGGCTCGTGGTGCCTGCCTTTCGCTGAGCTCAACGCCTCACGGTATCTGGCTCACACCGCCCCTTCAATATAAATGTATAATCTCCCATTTTCGCTGCTTTTCGATGTCTCACATCGCAGACTTTCTTTTGCAGTCGATGAAACCTCGCGGCACTATATTGTACACCATCAAGAACATGTAAGGTGGACGTGGGGAAGGCGACGATAATGGAGCCAAGGAACCATTGTTCCACAGCCGCCGATCCTCCCGAACGCCTTTCAGGTTTCCGTGGCCGTGTTAAACCGGCCACGAGAATCGCTGCCTCTAATACTAGTGGGGATGACGACGAAACCGCGCGCGTTTGGTGATTGTTGCAATGGGTGGGTCCTGCTGTAGGCTAAAGAGTCTCTGGTTCTCGAGGCGGCCGGGAGCACACCCATCAGCACGCAGCCTCAGCAAGGTATGAATATCAACACCCCACCTACCCAATTAGAGTCGGGTGTCGGGTTGGGTGATAGCGACGGGTAAGGAGGAGGCTCCATTAGTCATTGGCGACATCGCCATGGATGAGGATGAGGATGACGATGGTAACAACAAGATGTCTATACGGGTGCCTCCTCGTGGTTTGAGCGCCATGAGTCGGTGCCCGAATTACTGCCTCAACGTGATATGGACGACCTTCCAGAGTAAAGAAGTTCAGGAAGAGAGCGAGGAAAGGCAAAAGTTGATTCTATGATCCAGCCGCCAAAGAGCTCTCAAGCCAGATCGTGATAGATATCCCCGGCGCGGATAAATGGCATATCCTGGGTCAACTAATCCTACTCGCAACAGCGCCACGGGCCAGATTCGCAATCTAAGGAGACTTCATGACGATGTGCTGGGTAGAGAAAGGCCTCATCGCCGAAGATCCAGGATACCCACTTCTACGTGGTTAACGCCCGCTGCAAATGTCGACGACGCCAGATGTTTCCGCGCGATAAGTTCTTCCTCCGATTCATTACATATTCGATATGTTTCACGTGAAGAAGCTGGATTTTAAGTTTGTCCGCTTTTATGCCTTGCACATGAACTACATCATTGGGGTTGAGCAGACACGTTATATCTGTGTCGCCGAATTGCATTACATGCACGAGGGCTTCTTGGGAGTCTCAAGCAGAAAGCACGCGTGAATACGCGAGGGATTACATCGCCGCCCCATGCTCGCCAATAAGGACAAGGAGGCGATTCTCGCCTTATCATCCCGTAAGTCATCCACTGCTATCCTTCCTTTGATTTCAATAATTCATTTGCACGGTGGAGGCTAATTAATTTGAGGTGTACTTATTTTATGTAAGCGGGCGTGGCCGTCTCTCATCATCCTTCACTCCTCGATTCTCCCACGCCTTTTACTTGGACTTGTCAAGAACATTCACAAAAAGGATTACACCCACATCAAAGATGTTCTCGATAATGCTATGTTTTACTACCAAGCAAGGTGGAGAGGTTAGGGACAAGAAGAGAAGGGCTACAGGTCGGCTTCAGCCATAAGATCGACTTCGACTGCATCCAAAGAACCAAATGATTCTCTTAATGATGGATTCTATGTCCTACACCACATGCTAGAGTATTGACGGATCACCGTAACCTTCTGATGTCACCTAGATCTCGGCGATGCCCATATTTTGCAATGGGCAAAGGACATAGGAGATATTGAGGATCATCGACTTCGAGCTGAGTTCTATAACATCCATCCAACTTGCCCAAATCATCATGAAGGAGGTCGTCTTAAAACAGGATGTTCTACGAGAAGGACAAATGTCGCGGAAGACGTCTCAACATGGATAGCCTCTCACTGCCTCGATTATGAAGCCTTTCACTAAGCTCGAGGACTATCTCCCCATATGGATGGGTGGTAACGATATGATGGAGTGATTGTTGATATATGACAATGTGTCCGCTTAGTCCATACTTTCTCGTATGACAAAACTTTGAGTTATGCACGGTGAAACTTTATTTGTGATGTAATTAAACCGTCTCTCCCTCCTCGACTAGCAAAAAATCACTCTAGTTAGGGCATTTTGGGTGTGATGAACTTTGTTATTTATGCTTATGATATGTTGTTTCTATTTTTGCCAAGTCTGCTTCTTTCTTCGTCATTAACTATATATGTTGCATATCATCGACTCATGTGACGATGCAGCATAGATCATAAATGGCTAAGAAGTGCTATGCCAGAGTATATATAATGCATAAGTGGCCGGAGAGTCAAAAAATTGCTTCCGCTCGCTCGAGTTTACGTGCAGTAGTTAGTTTAGGTTCACGCTAATAATAGAGAGGGATACGAACTCATGTACTCAAAGTGATAGCTCTTCTCACAAGATATCATTGTTTAGATGGATGATTTATGTATTTGCAAGTAATCGAGACTTGTATCACTATTTCTAGATTGATGACGAGAGACCACTTTGTGTTGGATGATGATTATGATGATGACATGATTTGATGAGACTAATTGTATGTATATGTTATGATTACATTTGTATGTGTATGATATGCTAAAGATTATTCTATAAAGCCTATTCAAATACAAAAACAAATATGCAGGAAAAAACTAATAAAACTAGTAGTAGCGAGGGGGAATTTAAAGAGAGGGCTACCATTTTTACCAAGAAGCGCTGCCCTCTAAATACACCGCTGATATGATCTAGCGCCTTTTCTAAAGAGCATTACAGCTATTCATGTATAGCAGTAGCGTGGGACAACAGGCGCCCCGCAAGATCGCTATATACGCTAATCAGAGCGCCTTATTGGTAGCGCCGGTCCCTCTAATGATCGAGAGGCCCAAAACCCGCTGATGTCGCTAGGGCTTTTCCCTTAGTAGTGAATGCCTCTAATGAGGATTAATGATGTTCTTATTGTTGCAAATAGGAATTATGTGCCAGTAGAATTTATCATTCCTGATATAGATTGCAATTCTTCATGTCCTATTATTCTTGGTAGACCTTTCCTTAGAACGATTGGTGCAATTATTGATATGAAGGAAGGGAATATTAGATTCCAATTTCCTTAAAGAAGGGCATGGAACACTTCCCTAGAAAGAAAATAAAAATTACCATATGAATCTATCATGAGAGCTACTTATGGATTGCCTCCACCAAAGATGGCAATACTCTCAGATCTATCCTTGCTTTTTATGCCTAGCTAGGGCGTTAAACGATAGCGCTTGTTGGGAGGCAACCCAATTTTATTTGTGTTTTTTGTTTTTGCTTCTGTTTAGGAACAAATAATCCATCTAGCCTCTGTTTGGATGTGGTTTTATGTTTTAATTAGTGTTTGTGCCAAGTAGAACCTATAGGATAATCTACGATGATAGTTGATTTGATTCTGCTGAAAAAACAGAAACTTTGCACGCACTAATATAATTTTGTTAAATCACAGGAACGCTATTTTCATGCTGATTCTTTTGCTGCTGATCAATAAACAAATTTTCCAGGACTTCCTATTTTGATAGAATGTTTAGAGTTCCAGAAGTTTGTGTTAGTTACAGATTGCTACAGACTATTCTGTTTTTGACAGATTCTGTTTTAGTGTGTTGTTTGCTTATTTTGATGAGTCTATGGCTACTAAAATAGTTTATAATCCATAGAGAAGTTGGAATACAGTAGGTTTAACAATTAATATAAATAAATAATGAGTCTCATTACATTATTTTTGAAGTAGTCTTTTGTTTTCTTTTCTAACGGAGCTCACTTAGATTTCTGTTGAGTTTTGTGTTGTGAAGTTTTCAAGTTTTGGGTGAATTCTTTTGATGGATGATGGAACAAGGAGTGGCAAGAGTTTCAAGCTTGGGGATGCCCATGGCACCCCCAAGATAATCCAAGGACACCAAAATTAAAGCTTGGGATGCCTCCCCGAAGGCATCCCTCTTTTCGCTTACTTCCATCGGTAATTTACTTGGAGCTATATTTTTATTCACCACACGATATGTGTTTTACTTGGAGCGCCTTGTATCATTTCCATCTTTTGCTTGTTAGTTTACTACAATCATCCTTCCTGTACATAATCTTTTGAGAGAGTCATACATGAATTGAATTTGTTAGAATACTCTATGTGCTTCACTTATATCTTTTCAGCTTGGACAGCTTTTGCTCATAGTGCTTCATACTTATATCTTTTGAGCGTGATAATTTTTGCTCTAGTACTTCACTATATATCTTTTAGAGAACGGTGGTGGATTTGTTTTTAAAGAAACTATTGATCTCTCATGCTTCACTTAGATTATTTCGAGAGTCGTTAATAGCATGGTAATTTGCTTAATGTTAATATACTCTATATTCAAGATATGTGAAACTTTCTTTTGAGTGAATTGGATACTAAGATAAGTTTGATGCTTGATAATTGTTTTGAGATATGGAGGTGATAATATCAAAGTCGCGGGTTAGTTGAGTAATTAGGAATTTGATAAATGCTTGTGTTGAAGTTTGCAAGTCCCGTAGCAGCATGCACGTATGGTTAAAGTCAGGTAACAAATTTGAAACATGAAGTGTACCCGGATTGTGCATCCTTATGAGTGGCGGTCGTGTTGGGGAATGTAGTACTTTCAAAATTTTTCTACGCGACACCGCAAGATCATGGTGATGATATAGCAACGAGGGGAGAGTGTTGTTCAACGTACACTGTGAGATCGGAAGCGAAGCGCTGACGCAACGAGAGGAAGTAGTCGACGTCATCCCGTCCGACCGATCCAAGCACCAGTATTCCGCACCTCCGAAGTTCTTGACACGCCAGACAGCTCGATGACGCACTGCTCTCCAATCCAAGAGAGGCGCCGAGGGGAGTTCCATCAGCACGACGGCGCAGTGACGACATCTGATGTTCTCTGCCGCAGGCTTTCGCTTAAGCACCGCCACAATATGACCGAGGTGTAACATCGAGGAGGGGGCACCGCACACGCCATGAAACCATCAATGATCAACTTGTGTGTTCTAGGGTGCCCCCTACCTCAGATATAAAGGAGGGAGGGAGGAGGTGGCCGGCCCAAGGGGCGCCTTATAGGGAGGAGGAAACCTACTCCAAGTAGGTTTCCTTTTTCCTAATACATGTTGGAGGGGGAGGAAGGAGTACTAGTAGTAGGAAGGAAGAGGGGAGGAAGGAAAGGAAAGGGCTGGCCCTCCCCAATTCGATTATTTGGGGGCACGCCTCCTTGCTCCTTCTCCTTCCTCACACTTACGCCCAATAAGGCCTATATACTTACTCGGGTTCCGTAACCTCCTGAGCTCCCAGATATTCCCAAAATCCTCCCGAACCTTTCCGTGTCCAAATATATCCTTCCAATATATCAATCTTTATGTATCGATCTATTTCGAGACTCCTCGTCATGTCCATGATCACATCCGGACGATTCAACAACCTTCGCAGACATCAAAATACATAAACTCATAATATAAATCACCATCTAAACCTGTTGCGTATGGATCTTACGGTTCGAGAACAATGTAGACATGACCAAGACATCGCCTTCTAGTCAATAACCAATAGCGGACCTGATGTCCATATTGGTTCCTACATATTCTACGTAAGATCTTTATCTAATAAACAAGATAACAAACATACTTTGTTCTTTTTGTCATCGAGATATTACTTGCCCCGAGATTTGATCGCTGGTATCCAATACCTAGTTCAATCTCGCATCGCAAGTCTCTTTACTCGCTTATAATAACACGTCATCTCATAACTAACTCATTAGTTACATGCTTGCAAGGCTTAAGTGATGAGTAATAACCGAGAGGGCCCAGAGATACCTCTCGACAATCGAGTGACAAATCCTAATCTCGAATTATGCCAACTCAACATGAACCTTCTGAAACACCTGTAGGGCACCTTTATAATCACCCAGCTATGTTGTGACGCTTGGTAGCACACAAAGTGTTCTTCCGTACACGGAGTTGCACAATCTCATAGTTGCAGGAACTTTGTATAAGTCATGAAGAAAGCAATAGCAATATACTAAACGCATCAAGTGCTGGGCTAATGTATTGGTTTATGTCAATCACATCATTCTTCTAATGATGTGATCCCACTAATCAAATGACAACACATGTCTATGGTCAGGAAACATGACCATCTTTGATTAATGAGCTAGTCAAGTAGAGGCATACTAGTGACCATATAGTTTGTCCATGTATTCACACACGTATTATAAGTTTCCGGTTAATACAATTCTCAAGCATGAATAATAAACATTTATCATGATATGAGGAAATAAATAATAACTTTATTATTGCCTCTAGGGCATATTTCCAGCCTCCCACTTGCACTAGAGTCAATAATCTAGATTACATAGTAATGATTCTAACACCCATGGAGTCTTGGTGCTGATCATGTTTTGCTCGTGAGAGAGGCTTAGTCAACGGGTCTCGCACATTCCGATCCGTATGTATCTTGCAAATCTCTATGTCTCCCACTTGGACTTGGTCCTAATGGAATTGAAGCGCCTCTTGATGTGCTTGGTCCTCTTGTGAAATCTGGATTCTTTTCCAAGGCAATTGCACCAAGATTGTCACAGATCTTCATTGGTCCCGGATGCACTAGGTATGACACCTAGATCGAAATGAACTCCTTCATCCGCATTCTTCATTTGCTGCCGCTTCATAGCCATGTACTCCGCTTCACATGTAGATCCCGCCACGACGCTTTGTTTAGAACTGCACCAACTTACGCCCACCATTAATAAAAAACACGTATCCGGTTTGCGATTTTGAATCGTCCGGATCAGCGTCAAAAGCTTCATCGGCGTAACCATTTCGACTAGCTCTTTGTCACCTCCATATACAAAAACATATCCTTAGTCCTTTTCGGGTATTTCGGATGTTCTTGACATTGTCGATGATCCACTCTGGATTACTTTGGTACCTCCTGCTAAGCTTATTGCTAAGCATCGTCGGTCTGTACACAGCATTGCATACATGATAGAGCCTATGGTGAAGCATAGGAACACTTTTCATTTCTCTTTATCTTCTGCTGTGGTCGGGCATTGAGTTCGACTCAACTTCACACCTTATGCACGGGCAAAAACCTTTCTTTGCTGATCCATATTGAACTTTTCAATATTTTGTCAAAGTATGTGCTTTGTGAAAGTCCTATTAAGCGTCTCGATCTATCTCTATAGATCTTGATGCCTAATATATAGCTTTCACGAGGTCTTTCATTGAAAAACTTTTATTCAAGTATCCCTTTATGCCATCCGAAATTCTATATCATTTCAATTAATAATATGTCATCAACATATAAAACTAGAAATGCTAGAGCTCCTCACTTTCTTGTAAATCTGAGGCTTCTCCAAAAGTGCATGCAAAACCATATGCTTTGATCACACTATCAAAGCGTTTATTCCAACTCAGAGATGCTTGCAGTCCATAGATGGAATGTTGGAGCTTGCACACTTTATCGGCTTTTGGATCAACAAAACCTTCCGGCGCATCATATACAACTCTTCTTCTAGAAATCCATTCAAGAATGCAGCCTTGACATCCATTTGCCAAATTTCATAATCATGAAATGCAGCAATAGCCAACATGATTCAGACAGACTTAAGCATCGCTACGGGTGAGAAAGTCTCATCGTAGTCAACCCCTTGAACTTGTGAAAACCTTTACGCAACAAGTCGAGCTTTATAGCGATAATATTACCATCGGCGTCAGTCTTCTTCTTAAAGATCCATTTATTCTCAATGGCTTGCCGATCATCGAGCAAGTCGACCAAAATCCATACTTTGTTATCATACATGGATCCTATCTCAGATTTCATGGCCTCCGGCCATTTTGAATCTGGGCTCGTCACGCTTCCTCATAGTTCGTAGGTTCATCATGGTCAAGTAACATGACTTCCATAATAGGATTACGTACCACTGCAGTGCGGATCTTACTCTGGTGGACCTCGAGGTTCGATAGAAACTTGATCTGAAGTTTCATGATCAATATCATTAGCTTCCTCACTAATTGGTGTGGTTGTCACGGGAACGGTCCTCGTGATGAACTACCTTCCAATAAGGGAGTAGATACAATTATCTCATCAAGTTCTACTTTCCTCCCTCACTTCTTTAGGAGAAACTCTTTCTCTAGAAAGGATCCATTCTTAACAACGAATGTTTTGCCTTGGATCTGTGATAGAAGGTGCTTACCGATTTCTTTTGGGTATCCTATGAAGACACATTTCTGATTTGGGTTCGAGCTTATCGGTTGAAGTTTCTTCACATAAGCATGACCCCAAACTTTAAGCGACAACTTTGGTTTCTTGCCAAACCGATTCATAAAGCGGCGTCTCAGCGGTTTTGATGGTGCCCTATTTAACGTGAATCGGCCGTCTCTAAAGCATAACCCCAAAATTATAGCGTAAATCGGTAAGAGACATCATAGATCGCACCATATCAAGTAAAAGTATGATTATGACGTTCGGACACCATTTCCCACTATTAAAAAGCCTATGGGAAGAATTAATGATGTTCTTATTGTTGCAAATAGGAATTATGTGCCCGTAGATTTTATCATTCTTGATATAGATTGCAATCCTTCATGTCCTATTATTCTTGGTAGACCTTTCCTTAGAACGATTGGTGCAATTATTGATATGAAGGAAGGGAATATTCGATTCCAATTTCCCTTAAAGAAGGGCATGGAACACTTCCCTAGAAAGAAAATAAAATTACCACATGAATCTATCATGAGAGCTATTGCCTACCAAAGATGGCAATACCTAGATCTATCCTTGCTTTTATGCCTAGCTAGGGGCGTTAAACGATAGCGCTTGTTGGGAGGCAACCCAATTTTATTTGTGTTTTTTTGTTTTTGCTTCTGTTTAGGAATAAATAATCCATCCAGCCTCTATTTGGATGTGGTTTTATGTTTTAATTAGTGTTTGTGCCAAGTAGAACCATAAGCCGAAGTGTTGAGTGATGTGGAGAAAAGCCTCGCACACAATGATGAACGATGAGATATGGAGGATAGCGTCCGGACCTAGATCGTGAAAATCTAACCCGTAATAGAACATGAGCCCCCTTACAAAGGGATCAAGGGTGAGGCCCAAGCCGCGGAGGAAGAGAGGAACAAATACGACGCTCTCATTAGGCTCGGGAGTAGGGATGACCTGCCATGGAGCAGGAAGCCTGTGCTGGATGTCGGCAGTCAGATATCCGACCTCCCTAAGCCTCGCAATGTCCTCCTCTTTGATCAAGGAGGCCACCCACCGGCCTTGAAGGTTGGATCCGGACATATTGGAGGACCTGGGGTGCTTGAGTTTGGGTCTCGGGTGTTAGAACTCGAGATGCGAAAGGGCGCAAGGGTAGTGGAAAGGAGGTATAGGCCTCGGCCCTTTTATAAAGGGGGTGAATATCAAGAGTCCTCAGCGTGACCGCTTGAGACTTATCTAAAAACACGGAGTCATACCAACAGTCGTCTTGGGGTGGCGCACGCCCGTATTGATGGAAGATTCCGTAATAAGGGGAACACGACTCTGTTTTCGCAGAGCGTGCCAATAAAACCGCCTTGTAACGTGTGTCAAGGTGGGCTAAGAAAAACCGGTTCGTGTTGGGCCAGGCCACGATACAAGGGCGCGACGCACAAAGATTGCTAGCAGATCAGATTTATGCTATGCCCCCTACGGTGGTATGTGAAGATCATCTTGCGGATCCGGACACGGTTCAAGTGTTCGATGATTACTTTGGAGTATTCGGAGATGGAACCCGCCTTGCAATGCCGAAAACAAGACTGTGCGCCAGACTCATCGTCATTGAAGCCTGGTTCAGGGGATACTGAGGGAGTCCTGGATTAGGGGGTATCCGGGCAGCTGGACTGTACACTTTGTCCGGACTGTTGGAGCGTGGGGATACAAGACTCAAGACTCCGTCCCGTGTCTGGATGGGACTCTCCTTTGCGTGGAAGACAAGCTTGGCGATCCGGATATTATATTTCCTTCCTTGTAACTGACTCCATGTAAACCCTAGCCCTCTCCGGTGTCTATATAAACCGGAGAGTTTAGTCTTTAGAGGGACGATCACAATCATAATCATCATAGGCTAGCTTCTAGGGTTTAGCCTCTACGATCTCGTGGTAGATCAACTCTTGTATTATTCATATCATCAATATCAATCAAGCAGGAAGTAGGGTTTTACCTCCATAGAGAGGGCCCAAACCTAGGTAAACATTGTGTCCTTGCCTCATGTTACCATTAGCCTAAGACGCACAGATCGGGACCCCCTACCCGAGATCCGCCGGTTTTGAATTTGACACCGGGTCTCGCGCCGGCGAAGACAGAGCCGGGGCTGGCGCCGGTGAAGACGGAGCCAGGGCTGGTGCCGGTGAAGACGGAGCACGGCGAGGTCGAGCTCTATGACGACGCGACCCTTGAATGGGCACGCCAGGACTCCCTGAAGATGGCGAGAGAGCGCCAATGCGCCGCCCTGCGGCGCTTCGCGCAGCGCCGGTGAGGCCGCGACGAAGGAGGAGTCGTCATCATCGACGACAGCGACGACGACGACGACGTGTTGCCGCCGCCACCAGCCGGGAAGGGGTCCAGCAGGGGCGCCCGAGTCAAGGAGGAGAAGGCCGATGATGGCGGCGACGACGGCGACTTCTCAGCCTTCAACAAGTTTTTTTTGATTAGTTTTTACATGTAATGGCGACTACTCAACTTAAATCCATGAATATAAGCCCAAGTTTGCCGAAATTTGGCGTGTTTTAGCCGAACTTTGCCTAAATTTGCTGCACAATTTTTTTTTCGCGCGCCTGGGGCCGGCCTGGGGGCGGCGGTTGGGGGCCAACTCGCCCCAGACCCATTTTTTGCGCCGGGTCACCCCCATGCGGCGATTTTAGGCGCCTCCTGGGGGACCAACGGCTGAAGATGCTCTTAGGTGAGTGCAACACGGTGTCAACTGAACTGAATGAAATGAAGCACGATCATGAAATATTTGTTTAAACTGATCTGAGCTTCCTGAGCACAGTCATTAATTCAAGCCTAAGTTAAGCTCGAAATCACTAGTTAAGGAGTACTTTTTGCGGAGATCACTCCAACTCCCCTAGGTTGCGACAAGTGGCGCGCTGCATGTGCGCCACTTGTCACAACCTGGGAGTTTTCCCTTTTTTCGTAGATCCATTTATTGAAAATGTTTTATCTCTTAAACCGTGCGTCCAAATCTCGAACCGCTTTCGCCATTGGATTCCTCGCATCGAGATCTTCAAAACTAGATCCCATGTTGATAGGTTTTTGATGAACTTTTTTTCACGAAAAAACCGGACGAAAAAAACCGACAGAAAAACCGAACCGGGAACACGGGTTTTTTTCCCTTTCCGAAAGAGGCACGCCCGTGCCTCTGAAGAAATCACAACCGTGCCTCTCGCGAAAGAAAAAAAAACAGAAAACGCGTTTTTTTCCTTTTCCGAAAGAGGCATGCTCGTGCCTCTCACGAAAGCACAACCGTGCCTCTAACGGAAGCAAAACCGTGCCTCTTGTGAAAGAAAAAAAACAAAAAACGAGTTTTTTTCCTTTCCGAAAGAGGCACGCCCGTCCCTCTCGCGAAAGCAAAACCGTGCCTCTCGCGAAAGGAAAAAAAACAAAAAACATGTTTTTTTCCTTTCCGAAAGAGGCACGCCCGTGCCTCTTGCGAAAGCACAACCGTGCCTCTCGCGAAAGAAAAAAAACAGAAAACATGTTTTTTTTTCGTTTCCAAGTGGCACGGCCGTGCCACTCGCGAAAACAAAATCGTGACTCTCGCGAAAAAAATTTGCATTTTTTGGGCAAAATATTTTTTTGTCGAAAAGCTAGGGAAGACCGGTAGAAAACCAAAACGTAAAAAACCCCGGAAAAACCCCATTTAAGAAGCCGAAAACGCGTGCGTAAAAATAAAAAAACAAAATCCGGAGGGAGCGTCCAGAGCGCGACACGTGGCGAATGGCTGTGAGCGCGCCAAGTGGCGCTGATAGTTGCGAGGCTACCGAAGGAGTGCTCGTTAATTAGTTGCTCCCAGTTAAGCTGCATCCATAAACAAATGCATTACAATGTCGCCTTGGGCCTTGCTCTTCCTGGTCGCCGCCCACCTCGCCGTCGGCGAGCCCACCTCCGCCACGACCCTCACTGCCACCCCGGCGACACTGACCAAACCAGACCACCACGCAGTCACCCTGCAATGGTCCAACCTCCCTAACCCGAGCCCGCTCGACTACGTGGCCGTCTACTCCCCGCCGACCTCCGACGACCTCGACTACCTCGGCTTCCTCTTCCTCAACTCCTCTGCCTCCTGGGCCACGGGCGCCGGCAGCCTCGTGCTCCGTGCTCGCCGACCTGCGCCCCTACCGCCCGCCTCTTCCAGGGCCGCGGCCGGAACCAGCGATTGACCAGACGACGACCCGCTCCGGGCGCCACCCAAGGCGCATTGCCGTCTCGGGCGACGTGGCCCACGAGGGATCCGGCGTCCGCCCGCCTAGAAGGCACTGGCGTTCACCGATGAGGTGGACGAGATGCGGTGATGTTCGTGTCGCGGCGACGGCGGGAGGAGGTCCGTGAGTACGGGCCCGCCGGCCGGCGCGAGGAGGAGTGGTAGGAGGTGCCGGCGGTGGCGAGCACGTACGAGCGGCGCCACATGTGCGGCCACCCGGCGAACCACAGCGTCGGGTGGCGCCACCCCGGGTTCGTCTTCGACGCCGTCATGAAGGGGCTGCGGCCTAGGACCAGGTACTCCTACAAGGTAGTGACATGGTGAACTGCGGCTGCTAACACTAATTCTGTGCTGGAATTTTGATCTGAGTTCGATTTCCAGATAGACAGTGCTCATTGTCTGCAATCCTAGTTTACGATGTGCTAAATTACACTTAATTTCAGATGGGACCGTCTGAAAGTTGTGCAAAATTTAATTCTAGAACACTAGCTTCAGTTTGATATATCATATTTGAGGGCTTTATGTTTATATCTTAAACGAGCTTAACAAGCTAAACGAGCCAGCTCGCGAGTTATACGAGTAGAGCCAATCTTGGGTTTGAGCTTGTTATAGTAACGAGTCGAGTCGAGCTAGCTCGTTAACAAAACGAGCTCTAGTGAGTCGAGCCGAGCTAGCTCGACTCGGCTCGAATTCCAGACCTAAGTGAGACACACAACTTCATCTCACGCGACGCCGAGGCCAACGAGACCATCGCATTCCTCTTCGGCGACCTGGGCACCTACGTCCCTTACAACACCTACTTCCGAACACCTCAAAGAAGTCTGTCAACCGTGAAATGGATCCTCCGCGATCTCCAGGCCCTCAACAACAAACCGGCAATCATTTCACATATTGGCGACATCAGCTACGCCAAAGGCTGTTCATGGTTATGCACTACTAGGGAAAACCTTATACACAGAAATTTTGCAACAATGCGGGTCAAAAAAGGGCGCTAGCGCTAGATAGCAATAGCGTTTGAGAAAAAACCGCGCTACAGATACAACCTTAGCAGTAGCGCGTGTAGTGGCAAAAGTGCTACTACTAATATTCCCATTGCTAGAATGATAGGCTACGCATAGCAGTAGCGGGCTTGGAAGAAGCGCACTACCGCTAGGGCATAAGTAGTAGCGCGTTTCCTAAGAAGAGCGCTACTACTAACGAAAATAAAATAAGATGAAAAACAAAAAGTAAATGAAAATGAAAGAAATAGAAAAAGGAAAAAGGAAAAAATAAAATGTAAAGCAAAATAAATGAAAAAGCGAAAAAACGGAGGAAGGCATAGCAGTAGCGTGTGATCGTAAGAGGCGCTATAGCTAACGTAGCTGCAGCGCGTGTCCTAGACCCCCGCTATAGAAACAGAAAAGGAAATTAAAAAATGAAAGAAAATTACATAGCTATAGCAGCAGCGCGTTTTGTAAAAACCGCTATAGCTATCTTAGCTATAGCGCGTTTTACCAAACGGCTACCGCTAAGTTTGACTTAACCAAAAAACTGTTTCTCCCGGCCACCACTTCTCCCCCAAATCCCTCAACCCACCCCGCGCGCCGCCGTCTCCCCGATTCGCCGTCGCCCCACTTTGCCGCCGTCTCCTGCCGACATCGACGCCACCAGAGTTGTGTGCCGTCGACGCCACCGTAGCCGCCCCCAACGCCTCGGAGCCGTGCGGCCTCGTCAACGACACCGGAGCCGCCGTCGATGCCACCGGATCCTTCCTCGCCACAACTGCCTCCCTCGCCGTCACCGGAGATGCCCCTGCCTCCCTCGCCACCACTGCCTCCCTCGCCACCACCGGAGCCATCCTCTGTAAGCCCCCACCCCTCCTCTCTCTCTCATGCATAGGTTAGCTAGTTTAATTAGGTTAATTATCTAGGTTAGGGCAAAATTTTAGTTAGGGCTTTGACAGAGAAGTAGTTAGGTTAACTAGTTTAATTAGGTTAATTATCTAGGTTAGTGCAAAAATTTAGTTAGGGCTTTGACAGAGAACTAGTCAGGTTAACTAGTTTAATTAGGTTAATTATCTAGGTTAATTAGTGCAAAAATTATTTTAGGGCTTTGACAGAGAACTAGCTGCGTTAACTAGTTTAATTAGGGTTAATTATCTAGGTAAACTAGATTAACTAACTAGGTTAAATAGGTAGGTTAATTAGGTTCGTTGGATTAACAAGCTAGGTTAAGTAGGTTGGCTAGGTTAGAGGAAAATTGTATTTTAGAGCATTAGGTCAGAAGGGTTAGAGAAATGGAGTTCCTTTGCAATTTAATTGGGTTCTGTCCTAGGCAGAGAAGGGTTAGAGATAATAATGTGTGTTTGTGTGAGAGAGAGGAATAGCTATATCAACATAATTTGGGTTCTGTCCTAGACAGAGAAGTGTTTAGTGAGGTCATTTTGCAAAGGTTTTTGATTTTTTAAAAGACCACTATTTTTCAAGGAAAAGAATTTAGGCAAATTTTATTTTAAAGATGATCCCTTCCTAGACTTTTATTGTTGATTATATCTTTTCATTGAAGTGGTCATGTTATATCTTTTCATTGAAGTTGTTCGATTGTGCCCAAGTGGCTTTGTTGTTTCCGTGAATGATGTTGAGTGGTTTATATTTTGCCGAATGTTGATTCATTTCTGTTCCGCAAATTTCAGGTTCTCGATTTGTCCACTTTTTAGCAAAGGTCATGACGAAATTTTCCGTGAATTTCGCATGACTTGTGCTACAAACTAGGACATATCGAGTGCCCGGATTTGCCGCACCAGAAGGAGTCAACATTCCCGCAAAACAATAGGCCTTTTATGTCATTATTCATTTTATTAGGTCTAGAATTAATTGCCTAGATTTAATCATAGGAAACATGGCTAGCAATGATGAAGGACAGGGTTCTGGTGATTGCAACGACGTCTACCGGGCGGTAGACAAATTTTTTAGCCTTACCGACGATCAACCGATGTTGTTGCTGGGCCCACCGGTGGAATCGGGGACTGAGACCGACACGCAGACCGGTGCTGAGACTGAGACCGGCGCCGAGACTCAGACCGGCATCGAGACCGGCGCTGAGACCGAGACCGGTGCTGCCTCGGGGAGCGGAGCCGGTGTAGAACCGAAAGCAAAGAGGCAACGGATTCCTAACAAACTCAGGACTACTAGACTGGTGGTCACAGAGGTGGACGACGACAATTTTGAGCCAAAGGCGCCCGATGAAGCGCGCGCGTGCTACGGCAATCAGATAGGCTGCATCGTACGGACAACCGCCACCATCAACGATGAGAAACTACAGAAGATAGAAAATATGAGGAGCTCCCTCCTAAAGAATTTTCACTAGATATTCTTGTTCCCGGGCCGGAATGAGAAGGATTATGAAGATCCAGACGAGGACCCGACAATGAAGAAGATAAACAAACACGCCATGACCAAGTTTAGTGACGCGTTGGCCGCCTGGAAAACTCGAGTGAAAGCAAAGATCATCGACAAGAAGGAACCCTACTCCGAGATTGTAAAGGATAATCCAACAATCACTGAAGAGCAGTTTCAAATATTCAAGGAGGCTTGCGAGGCCGAAGCTGCCAAAAAAAGTCTAAGTACATGAAGGGGCTTCAAGAGAGGAACATTGGGAGCCACCACCTCGGAAGCCGTGGTGACGGCGGAAAGGGGTCCAAATGGGCCAAGGAGGACGCGGAAGCTGCGAGTCTGGGCATCCCAGACCCCTTGGCGGATTTCACCGTCCCGCGGGAGCGTGACGTCCTGAGGGCCCGGCACCGTTGGGACCCAGTGAAGAAGGTTTACGAGACAACACCGGTCATTATGGAGTTCATGAGACTGCTAGTAATTTTAGTTTCTAATCAATTCGACTGCACACGTTAGTCATATTTGTAAACGATCCTTGTGCCTTTTGCAGAGAGAGCAGCACCGGATTGCGGCCGAAAGCGACTCGCCGTCTGAGGCATTGGCGAGGCCTGGTGGGACACTCCATTCAACCGGCGTTGAACATATTGAAACGACAACCGTTGATACTCGACCGTCAGATGGACACGCACGGTGTCGGAGATGGCGCCACGTGAAGAAGTACTACCGTGAGACCACGGAGGAGAGAAAGGAAAGACGGAGGTTAACTGAAGAAAACATCGACAAGAAGGTTGAGATTGCGGTTGAGAAGAAATCATCTCAGACAGTCGCAACAGCGGTAGCTACCGCAAAACAGGTGGTTGCATATTTGTCTACTTCCTTGGTGACGGGCGTTTTCACTTGGACAAGGCAAAATCCAGAAAAAAATGCAGAGGACTTTCCCCTTGCTGACTTCTTGGGAGCACCTGCTCCCGCACTGCTCCCTTTTGCTCCCTCCCGCGACCGCTCTCGCACTGCTCCCGCACCGACTCCCGCACCGGACGTGCTCGGTGGTGCCTCGTCTTTCGTTGAGCTCAACGCCCTCACGGTATCTGTCACACTGGCCCCCTTCAATATAAATGTATAATCTCCCATTTTCGTTGCCTTTCGGATGTCTCACATCGCAGACTTTTCTTTGCAGGCCGATGAAACCCCGTGCACCATATTGTGCACCATCAGTGAACAGAAGGTGGACGTGGGGAAGGCGACGATAATGGAGCCGAAGGAACCATTGTTCCACAGCCGGCCGATCCCCCCGAACGTCTTCAAGGTTTCCGTGGCCGGTGTTAAACCGGGCCACGAGAATTTGCCTCCTCTAATACTAGTGGGGGATGACGATGAAACCCCGCGGCGGCTTGGTGATTGTTGCAATGGGTGGGTCCTGTTGTGGCCAAAGAGTCTGCTTTGTCTGGAGGCGGCCGGGAGCACACCCACGAGCACGCAGCCTCAAAGAAGGTATGAACATCAACACCCCACCTACCCAATTAGAGTCGGGTGTCGGGTTGGGTGATAGCGACGGGTAAGGAGGAGGCTCCATTAGTCGCTGATGACATCGCCATGGATGAGGATGAGGATGACGATGGCGCCAACAAGATGTCTATACTGGTGCCTCCTCGGTTTGAGCGTCATGAGTCGGTGCCTGAATTACCGTCTCAACGTATATGGACGACCTTCCGTAGTAAAGAAGTCTAGGAAGAGAGCGAGGAAAGGCAAAAAGTTGATTCTATGATCCAGCCGCCTCGGCAGCCTCGGCCAGGACCGTATAGATATCCCGATGCGGATAAATGGCATATCTGGGTCAACCAATCCTACCGCAACAGCGCCACGGGCCAGATTCGCAATCTAAGGAGACTTCATGACGATGTGCTGCGGGTAGAGAAAGGCCTCATCGCCGCGAAAGATCCAGGATACCCACTCTACGTGGTTAACGTTCCGCGGCAAATGTCGTACGTTGACAGCTTCCCCGCGGATAAGTTCTTCCTCCGATTCAATTACATATTCGATATGTTTCACGTGAAGAAGCTGGATTTTAAGTTTGTCCGCCTTTATGCCTTGCACATGAACTACATCATTGGGGTTGAGCAGATACGTCATATCTGTGTCGCTGACCCGTACTACATGCACGAGGGCTTCTTGGGAGTCTGCGCAGAGCACCGTGAATACGCGAGGGATTACATCGTCAGTTTCATGCTCGCCAATAAGGACAAGGAGGCGATTCTCGTGCCTTATCATCCCGTGTAAGTCATCCGCGCTGCTATCCTTCCTTTGATTTCAATAATTCATTTGCACGGTGGAGGCTAATTAATTTGAGGTGTACTTATTTTGCGCAGCGGCGGGCGCGCCGTCCTCATCATCCTCTACCCCCGATTCTCCCACGCTCTTTACTTGGACTTGTCGAAGAACATTCACAAAAAGGATTACACCCACATCAAAGATGTTCTCGACAATGCTATGTTTTACTACCAAGCAAGGGGTGGAGAGGTTAGGGACAAGAAGAGAAGGGGCGGCAGGGTCGGCTTCAGCCATAAGACCGACTTCTGCTGCATCCAGCAACCAAATGATTCTCTTAATGATGGATTCTATGTCCTACACCACATGCTAGAGTACAGACGGGATCACCAGAACCTTCGCATGTCACCTAGATCTGGCGATGCCCATATTTTGCAATGGGCAAAGGACATAGGAGATATTGAGGATCATCGACTTCGAGCTGAGTTCTATAACATCCAGCGCGAACTTGCCCAAATCATCATGAAGGAGGTCGTCGGAAAAACAGGGATGTTCTACGGAGAAGGACAAATGTCGCGGGAAGACGTCCGAACATGGATAGCCTCTCAGCGTCTCGACATGAAGCCTTTCACTAAGCTCGAGGACTATCTCCCTGACATGGATGGGTGGCACGACATGGTGGAGTGATTGTTGATATATGACAATGTGTCCGTTTAGTCCATACTTTCTGTATGACAAAACTTTGAGTTATGCACGGTGAAACTTTATTTGTGATGTAATTAAACCGTCCTCCTCCTCGACTAGCAAAAATCACTCTAGTTAGGGCATTTTGGGTGTGATGAACTTTGTTATTTATGCTTATGATATGTTGTTTCTATTTTTGCCAAGTCTGTCTCTTTCTGTTGCTCAACTATATATGTTGCATATCATCGACTCATGTGACGATGCAGGTGCATAGATCATAAATGGCTAAGAAGTGCTATGCCAGAGTATATATACGACAAGTGGCGGAGTGTCGTGCCCAGTGTACGGTTTCCGTTTTCGAGCGACAGTGCAGTAGTTAGTTTAGGTTCACGCTAATGCGAGAGAGGGATACGAACTCATGTACTCAAAGTGATAGCTCTTCTCGCGTATATCATTGTTTAGATGGATGACGATGTATTTGCAAGTAATCGAGACTTGTATCACTATTTTCGAGATTGATGACGAGAGACCACTTTGTGTTGGATGATGATTATGATGATGACATGATTTGATGAGACTAATTGTATGTATATGCTATGATTACATTTGTATGTGTATGATATGCTAAAGATTATTCTATAAAGCCTATTCAAATACAAAACAAATATGCAGGAAAAAAACTAATAAAACTAGTAGTAGCGAGGGGGAATTTAGCGAGAGCGCCGCCTTACCAAGAGCGCTTCCTCAGAACAGCGCTGCAGATAATATCAGTAGCGCCCTTTTCTAAAGAGCATTACAGCTATTCATGTATAGCAGTAGCGTGGGACAACAGCGCTCTGCGATCGCTTGCTATCGTTAGTCAGAAGCGCCTTATTGGTAGCGCCGGTCCCCGCACTACTGAGAGGCCCAAAACCCGCGATGCTGCTAGGCTTTTCCCTAGTAGTGAATGCCTCTAATGAGGATTAATGATGTTCTTATTGTTGCAAATAGGAATTATGTGCCTGTAGAATTTATCATTCTTGATATAGATTGCAATTCTTCATGTCCTATTATTCTTGGTAGACCTTTCCTTAGAACGATTGGTGCAATTATTGATATGAAGGAAGGGAATATTAGATTCCAATTTCCCTTAAAGAAGGGCATGGAACACTTCCCTAGAAAGAAAATAAAATTACCATATGAATCTATCATGAGAGCCACTTATGGATTGCCTACCAAAGATGGCAATACCTAGATCTATCCTTGCTTTTATGCCTAGCTAGGGGCGTTAAACGATAGCGCTTGTTGGGAGGCAACCCAATTTTATTTGTGTTTTTTGTTTTTGCTTCTGTTTAGGAATAAATAATCCATCTAGCCTCTGTTTGGATGTGGTTTTATGTTTTAATTAGTGTTTGTGCCAAGTAGAACCTATAGGATAATCTACGATGATAGTTGATTTGATTCTGCTGAAAAACAGAAACTTTGCACGCACTAATATAATTTTGTTAAATCACAGGAACGTCATTTTGCGTTGATTCTTTTTGCTGCTGATCAATAAACAAATTTTCCAGGACTTCCTATTTTGATAGAATGTTTAGAGTTCCAGAAGTTTGTGTTAGTTACAGATTGCTACAGACTATTCTGTTTTTGACAGATTCTGTTTTAGTGTGTTGTTTGCTTATTTTGATGAGTCTATGGCTACTAAAATAGTTTATAATCCATAGAGAAGTTGGAATACAGTAGGTTTAACACCAATATAAATAAATAATGAGTTCATTACATTACCTTGAAGTAGTCTTTTGTTTTCTTTCTCTAACGGAGCTCACGAGATTTCTGTTGAGTTTTGTGTTGTGAAGTTTTCAAGTTTTGGGTGAATTCTTTTGATGGATGATGGAACAAGGAGTGGCAAGAGCCTAAGCTTGGGGATGCCCATGGCACCCCCAAGATAATCCAAGGACACCAAAAATTCAAAGCTTGGGGATGCCCCGGAAGGCATCCCCTCTTTCGTTTACTTCCATCGGTAATTTACTTGGAGCTATATTTTTATTCACCACACGATATGTGTTTTACTTGGAGCGTCTTGTATCATTTGCGTCTTTGCTTGTTAGTTTACCACAATCATCCTTCCTGTACACACCTTTTGAGAGAGTCATACATGAATTGGAATTTGTTAGAATACTCTATGTGCTTCACTTATATCTTTTCAGCTTGACAGTTTTGCTCATAGTGCTTCACTTATATCTTTTGAGCGTGATAATTTTTGCTCTAGTACTTCACTTATATCTTTTAGAGAACGGTGGTGGATTTGTTTTAAAGAAACTATTGATCTCTCATGCTTCACTTAGATTATTTCGAGAGTCGTTAATAGCATGGTAATTTGCTTAATGTTAATATACTTGCTATTCAAGATATGTGAAACTTTCTTTTGAGTGAATTGGATACTAAGATAAGTTTGATGCTTGATAATTGTTTTGAGATATGGAGGTGATAATATCAAAGTCGTGCTAGTTGAGTAATTATGAATTTGATAAATGCTTGTGTTGAAGTTTGCAAGTCCCGTAGCATGCACGTATGGTTAAAGTTGTGTAACAAATTTGAAACATGAAGTGTACCTGGATTGTGCATCCTTATGAGTGGCGGTCGTGTTGGGGAATGTAGTAATTTCAAAATTTTCCTACGCACACGCAAGATCATGGTGATGATATAGCAACGAGGGGAGAGTGTTGTCTACGTACCCTCGTAGACCGAAGCGGAAGCGTTGACGCAACGTAGAGGAAGTAGTCGTACGTCATCCCGGTCCGACCGATCCAAGCACCGCACTCGGCACCTCCGAAGTTCTTGACACGCGTACAGCTCGATGACGCACCTCGTTCTCCAATCCAAAGAGAGGCGCCGAGGGGAGTTCCATCAGCACGACGGCGTGGTGGCGATCTTGATGTTCTCTGTCGCAGGCTTCGCCTAAGCACCGCTACAATATGACCGAGGTGTAATATCGTGGAGGGGGCACCGCTGCGGCTAAGGAACGATCAATGATCAACTTGTGTGTTCTAGGGTGCCCCCCTACCCCCGTATATAAAGGAGGGAGGGAGGAGGTGGCCGGCCCAAGGGGGGGCGCGCCATAGGGAGGAGGAAACCTACTCCAAGTAGGTTTCCCCTCTTTTTCCTAATACATGTTGGAGGGGGGAGGAAGGAGTACTAGTAGTAGGAAGGAAGAGGGGGGAGGAGAAAGGAAAGGGGGGGCTGGCCCCCCTCCCCAATTCGGATTGGGCTTGGGGGGGGCACGCCCCCCTCCTTTGCTCCTTCTCCCTTCCTCCCACTTGCGCCCAATAAGGCCCATATACTTACCGGGGGGTTCCGGTAACCTCCCGGAGCTCCGGTATATTCCCAAACTCTCCCGGAACCTTTCCGGTGTCCAAATATATCCGTCCAATATATCAATCTTTATGTATCGACCATTTCGAGACTCCTCGTCATGTCCATGATCACATCCGGGACGACGAACAACCTTCGGTACATCAAAATACATAAACTCATAATATAACTGTCATCGAAACCTTAAGCGTGCGGACCCTACGGTTCGAGAACAATGTAGACATGACCAAGACACGTCTCTAGTCAATAACCAATAGCGGGACCTGGATGTCCATATTGGTTCCTACATATTCTACGAAGATCTTTATCGGTCAAACCGCATAACAACATACTTTGTTCCCTTTGTCATCGGTATGTTACTTGCCCGAGATTTGATCGTTGGTATCCAATACCTAGTTCAATCTCGTTACCGGCAAGTCTCTTTACTCGTTCTATAATACGTCATCTCATAACTAACTCATTAGTTACATGCTTGCAAGGCTTAAGTGATGAGTAATACCGAGAGGGCCCAGAGATACCTCTCTGACAATCAGAGTGACAAATCCTAATCTCGAATTATGCCAACTCAACATGAACCTTCGGAAACACCTGTAGGGCACCTTTATAATCACCCAGTTATGTTGTGACGTTTGGTAGCACACAAAGTGTTCTTCCGGTACACGGGAGTTGCACAATCTCATAGTTGCAGGAACTTTGTATAAGTCATGAAGAAAGCAATAGCAATATACTAAACGATCAAGTGCTGGGCTAACAGAATGGGTCATGTCAATCACATCATTCTTCTAATGATGTGATCCCACTAATCAAATGACAACACATGTCTATGGTCGGAAACATGACCATCTTTGATTAATGAGCTAGTCAAGTAGAGGCATACTAGTGACCATAGTTTTGTCTATGTATTCACACATGTATTATGTTTCCGGTTAATACAATTCTAGCATGAATAATAAACATTTATCATGATATGAGGAAATAAATAATAACTTTATTATTGCCTCTAGGGCATATTTCCTTCATCTCCCACTTGCACTAGAGTCAATAATCTAGATTACATAGTAATGATTCTAACACCCATGGAGTCTTGGTGCTGATCATGTTTTGCTCGTGAGAGAGGCTTAGTCAACGGTGCGCAACATTCAGATCCGTATGTATCTTGCAAATCTCTATGTCTCCCACTTGGACTTGGTCCCGAATGGAATTGAAGCGTCTCTTGATGTGCTTGGTCCTCTTGTGAAATCTGGATTCCTTTTCAAGGCAATTGCACCAATTGTCACAGAAGATCTTCATTGGTCCCGATGCACTAGGTATGACACCTAGATCGAAATGAACTCCTTCATCCGCACTCCTTCATTTGCTGCTTGAAGCAGCTATGTACTCCGCTTCACATGTAGATCCCGCCACGACGCTTTGTTTAGAACTGCACCAACTTACAGCTCCACCGCTTAATAAAAACACGTATCCGGTTTGCGATTTTGAATCGTCCGGATCAGCGTCAAAGCTTGCATCGACGTAACCATTTACGACTAGCTCTTTGTCACCTCCATATACAAGAAACATATCCTTAGTCCTTTTCGTATTTCAGATGTTCTTGACCGCTGTCGATGATCCACTCTGGATTACTTTGGTACCTCCTGCTAAGCTTATTGCTAAGCATACGTCGTGTCCGGTACACAGATTGCATACATGATAGAGCCTATGGTGAAGCATAGGAACACTTTTCATTTTCTCTTTATCTTCTGCTTGTGGTCGGGCATTGAGTTCGACTCAACTTCACACCTTGTAGCACGTGCAAGAAACCTTTCTTTGCCTGATCCATATTGAACTTTTTCAATATTTTGTCAAGGTATGTGCTTTGTGAAAGTCCTATTAAGCGTCTCGATCTATCTCTATAGATCTTGATGCCTAATATGTAAGCAGCTTCACCGAGGTCTTTCATTGAAAAACTTTTATTCAAGTATCCCTTTATGCCATCCAGAAATTCTATATCATTTCCAATTAATAATATGTCATCAACATATAAAACTAGAAATGCTACAGAGCTCCCACTCACTTTCTTGTAAATACAGGCTTCTCCAAAAGTCTGTACAAAACCATATGCTTTGATCACACTATCAAAACGTTTATTCCAACTCCGAGATGCTTGCACCAGTCCATAGATGGAATGTTGGAGCTTGCACACTTTGTCAGCACCTTTTGGATCAACAAAACCTTCCGGCTGCATCATATACAACTCTTCTTCTAGAAATCCATTCAAGAATGCAGCCTTGACATCCATTTGCCAAATTTCATAATCATGAAATGCAGCAATAGCCAACATGATTCGGACAGACTTAAGCATCGCTACGGGTGAGAAAGTCTCATCGTAGTCAACCCCTTGAACTTGTCGAAAACCTTTCGCAACAAGTCGAGCTTTATAGACAGTAATATTACCATCAGCGTCAGTCTTCTTCTTAAAGATCCATTTATTCTCAATGGCTTGCCGATCATCGGGCAAGTCAACCAAAGTCCATACTTTGTTATCATACATGGATCCTATCTCAGATTTCATGGCCTCCAGCCATTTTGCGGAATCTGGGCTCGTCACCGCTTCCTCATAGTTCGTAGGTTCATCATGGTCAAGTAACATGACTTCCATAATAGGATTACCGTACCACTCTGGTGCGGATCTTACTCTGGTGGACCTACGAGGTTCAGTAGAAA
The DNA here is from genome assembly GCA_021437245.1 of Aegilops speltoides. Taxonomy (NCBI): domain Eukaryota; kingdom Viridiplantae; phylum Streptophyta; class Magnoliopsida; order Poales; family Poaceae; genus Aegilops; species Aegilops speltoides. The sequence goes on along the minus strand of CM038145.1, from coordinate 469,598,740 downwards.
CTTGATCTGAAGTTTCATGATCAATATCATTAGCTTCCTCACTAATTGGTGTGGTTGTCACGGGAACCGGTCCTCGTGATGAACTACCTTCCAATAAGGGAGTAGATACAATTATCTCATCAAGTTCTACTTTCCTCCCACTCACTTCTTTCGAGAGAAACTCTTTCTCTAGAAAGGATCCATTCTTAGCAACGAATGTTTTGCCTTCGGATCTGTGATAGAAGGTGTACCCAACAGTTTCTTTTGGGTATCCTATGAAGACACATTTCTCTGATTTGGGTTCGAGCTTATCTGGTTGAAGTTTCTTCACATAAGCATCGCAGCCCCAAACTTTAAGAAACGACAACTTTGGTTTCTTGCCAAACCACAGTTCATAAGGCGGCGTCTCAACGGATTTTGATGGTGCCCTATTTAACGTGAATGCGGCCGTCTCTAAAGCATAACCCCAAAATTATAGCGGCAAATCGGTAAGAGACATCATAGATCGCACCATATCAAGTAAAGTATGATTATGACGTTCGGACACACCATTTCTTTGTGGTGTTCCAGGTGGCGTGAGTTGCGAAACTATTCTGCATTGTTTCAAATGCAAACCAAACTCGTAACTCAAATATTCTCCTCCACGATCAGATCGCAAAAATTTTATTTTCTTGTTACGATGATTTTCAACTTCACTCTGAAATTCTTTGAACTTTTCAAATGTTTCAGACTTGTGTTTCATTAAGTGGATATACCCATATCCGCTTAAATCATCTGTGAAGGTGAGAAAATAATGATATCCGCCACGAGCTTCAACATTCATTGGGCCACATACATCTGTATGTATGATTTCCAACAAATCTGTTGCTCTCTCCATAGTTCCGGAGAACGGTGTTTTAGTCATCTTGCCCATGAGGCACGGTTCGCAAGTACCAAGTGATTCATAATCAAGTGATTCCAGAAGTCCATCGGTATGGAGTTTCTTCATGCGTTTTACAATCGATATGACCTAAACGGCAATTACACAAATAAGTTGCACTATCATTATCAACTCTGCATCTTTTGGCTTCAACATTATGAATATGTGTATCACTACTATCGAGATTCAATAAAATAGACCACTCTTCAAGGGTGCATGACCATAAAAGATATTACTCATATAAATAGAACAACAATTGTTCTCTCGATTTAAATGAATAACCGTCTCGCATCAAACAAGATCCAGATATAATGTTCATGCTCAACGCAGCACCAAATAACAATTATTTAGGTCTAAAACTAATCCCGATGGTAGATGTAGAGGTAGCGTGCGACGGCGATTACATCGACTTTGGAACCGTTTCCCACGCACATCGTCACCTCGCCCTGGGCGATGCTCGCTTATTCCGTAGTCCCTATTTCGAGTTGCAAATATTAGCAATGTAACCAAGATCAAATACCGGTGTGCTACTACGAGCTCTAGTTAGGTATACATCAATAACATGTATATCACATATACCTTTGTTCACTTTGCCATCCTTCTTATCCGCCAAATACTTGGGGCAGTTCCTCTTCCAAAGGACTACCGATTGCGGTAGAAGCACTCGGTTTGTGCTTAGGTCCGGACTTGGGTTTCTTCTCTTGAGTAGCAACTTGCTTGCCGTTCTTTTGAAGTTCCCTTCTTCTTCCCTTTGCCCTTCTTCTTGAAACTAGTGGTCTTGTTGACCATCAACACTTGATGCTCCTTCTTGATTTCTACCTCCGCTGCTTTCAAAGATCGCGAAGAGCTCGAATAGTCTTGTTCATCCCTTGCATATTATAGTTCATCACAAAGCTCTTGTAGCTTGGTGGCGATGATTGAAGAATTCATCAATGACACTATCATCGGAAAGATTAACTCCCGGTTGAATCAAGTGATTGTTATACCCAGACATTCGAGTATATGTTCACCGACGTAACTATTCTCCTCCATCTTGCAGTTGTAGAAATTATTGGAGACTTCATATCTCTCAATCCGGGCATTTGCTTGAAATATTAACTTCAACTCCTGGAACATCTCATATGCTCCATGACGCTCAAAACGTCGTTGAAGACCCGGTTCTAAGTCGTAAAGCATGGCACATCGAACTATAGAGTAGTCATCGGTTTTGCTCGCGAGACGTTCTTAACGTCGTCGGTTGCATCAAGCGGCAGCTTGGCACCAAGCGGTGCTTCCAGACGTAACTCTTCGTGCAGCAATGAGGATAATCCTCGAGTTACGGACCCAATCCGTGTAATTGCTACCATCATCTTTCAACTTTGCTTTCTCAAAGAACGCATTAAAATTCAACGAACAACAAAGACGAGCCATCTATCTACAAACAAACATAGACAAGCAATGATACTATCAGGTACTAAGTTCATGATAAATTTAAGTTCAATTAATCATATTACTTAAGAACTCCCACTTAGACAGACATCTCTCTAGTCATCTAAGTGGTCACGTGATCCAAATCAACTAAACCATAACCGATCATCACGTGAGATGGAATAGTTTTCAATGGTGAACATCATTATGTTGATCATATCTACTATATGATTCACGCCGACCTTCGGTCTCCGTGTTCCGAGGCCATATCTGCATATGCTAGGCTCGTCAAGTTTAACTGAGTATTCTGCGTGTGCAAAACTGGCTTGCACCCGTTGTAGATGGACGAGAGCTTATCACACCCGATCATCACGTGGTGTCTCGGACGATTTAACTTTGGCAACGGTGCATACTCGGGAGAACACTTTTTGATAATTTTAGTGAGAGATCATCTTAAAATGCTACCGTCAATCAAAGCAAGATAAGATGCATAAAGGATAAACATCACATGCAATCAATATAAGTGATATGATATGGCCATCATCATCTTGTGCTTGTGATCTCCATCTCCGAAGCACCGTTGTGATCACCATCGTCACCGGCGCGACACCTTGATCTCCATCGTAGCATCGTTTGTCGTTTACGCCATCTATTGCTTCTACGACTATCGCTACCGCTTAGTGAGAAATTAAAGCAATTACAGGGCGTTTGCATTTCATACAATAAAGTGACAACCTTATGGCTCCTGCCAGTTGCCGATAACTTCGGTTACAAAACATGATCATCTCATACAATAAAATATAGCATCACGTCTTGGCCATATCACATCACAACATGCCCTGCAAAAACAAGTTAGACGTCCTCTACTTTGTTGTTGCAAATTTTACGTGGCTGCTACGGGCTTAGCAAGAACCGTTCTTACCTACGCATCAAAACCACAACGATAGTTTGTCAAATAGACTCCGTTTTAACCTTCACAAGGACCGGGCGTAGCCACACTCGGTTCAACTAAAGTTGGAGAAATAGACACCCGCTAGTCACCTGTGTGCATAGCACGGCGGTAAAACCAGTCTCGCGTAAGCGTACACGTAATGTCGGTCCGGGCCGCTTCATCCAACGATACCGCTGAACCAAAGTATGACATGTTGGTAGGCAGTATGACTTATATCGTCCACAACTCACTTGTGTTCTACTCGTGCATATAACATCAACGCATAAAACCTAGGCTCGGATGCCACTGTTGGGGAACATAGTAATTTCAAAATTTTCCTACGCACACGCAAGATCATGGTGATGATGTAGCAACGAGGGGAGAGTGTTGTCTACGTACCCTCGTAGACCAAAGCGGAAGCGTTGACGCAACGTAGAGGAAGTAGTCGTACGTCCTCCCGGTCCGACCGATCCAAGCACCGTTACTCCGGCACCTCCGAGTTCTTGACACGCGTACAGCTCGATGACGCACCCTCGTTCTCCAATCCAAGAGAGGCGCCGAGGGGAGTTCCACAAGACGACGGCGTGGTGGCGATCTTGATGTTCTCTGTCGCAGGCTTCGCCTAAGCACCGCTACAATATGACCAAGGTGTAATATCGTGGAGGGGGGCACCGCACACGGCTAAGGAACGATCAATGATCAACTTGTGTGTTCTAGGGTGCCCCCTACACCCGTATATAAAGGAGGGAGGAAGGAGGTGGCCGGCCCAAGGGGGGGCGCGCCATAGGGAGGAGGAAGGAGTACTAGTAGTAGGAAGGAAGAGGGGGGAGGAGAAAGGAAAGGGGGGGCTGGCCCCCCTCCCCAATTCGGATTGGGCTTGGGGGGGCGCCCCCCTCCTTTGCTCCTTCTCCCTTCCTCCCACTTGCGCCCAATAAGGCCCATATACTTACCGGGGGGTTCCGGTAACCTCCCGGAGCTCCGGTATATTCCCAAACTCTCCCGGAACCTTTCCGGTGTCCAAATATATCCGTCCAATATGTCAATCTTTATGTCTCGACCATTTCGAGACTCCTCGTCATGTCCATGATCACATCCGGGACTCCGAACAACCTTCGGTACATCAAAATACATAAACTCATAATATAACTGTCATCGAAACCTTAAGCGTGCGGACCCTACGGTTTGAGAACAATGTAGACATGACCAAGACACGTCTCTAGTCAATAACCAATAGCGGGACCTGGATGTCCATATTGGTTCCTACATATTCTACGAAGATCTTTATCAGTCAAACTGCATAACAACATACTTTGTTCCCTTTGTCATCGGTATGTTACTTGCCCGAGATTTGATCGTTGGTATCCAATACCTAGTTCAATCTCGTTACCGGCAAGTCTCTTTACTCGTTCTATAATACGTCATCTCATAACTAACTCATTAGTTACATGCTTGCAAGGCTTAAGTGATGAGTAATACCGAGAGGGCCCAGAGATACCTCTCTGACAATCAGAGTGACAAATCCTAATCTCGAATTATGCCAACTCAACATGAACGTTCGGAAACACCTGTAGGGCACCTTTATAATCACCCAGTTACGTTGTGACGTTTGGTAGCACACAAAGTGTTCTTCCGGTACACGGGAGTTGCACAATCTCATAGTTGCAGGAACTTTGTATAAGTCATGAAGAAAGCAATAGCAATATACTAAACGATCAAGTGCTAGACTAACAGAATGGGTCATGTCAATCACATCATTCTTCTAATGATGTGATCCCACTAATCAAATGACAACACATGTCTATGGTCAGGAAACATGACCATCTTTGATTAATGAGCTAGTCAAGTAGAGGCATACTAGTGACCATAGTTTTGTCTATGTATTCACACATGTATTATGTTTTGGTTAATACAATTCTAGCATGAATAATAAACATTTATCATGATATGAGGAAATAAATAATAACTTTATTATTGCCTCTAGGGCATATTTCCTTCAGGTCGGGGACGAGCGATGGTTTTTTCCTACCAATCTATCCCCCTAGGAGCATGCGCGTAGTACTTGATTTTTGATTACTTCTAAATTTTTGCAATAAGTATATGAGTTCTTTTGACTAATGTTGAGTCCATGGATTATACGCACTCTCACCTTTCCGCCTTTGCTAGCCTCTTCGGTGTCGTGCATTGCCCTTTCTCACCTTGAGAGTTGGTGCAAACTTCGCCGGTGCATCCAAACCCCGTGATACGATACGCTCTATCACACATAAACCTCCTTATATCTTCCTCAAAACAGCCACCATACCTACCTATCATGGCATTTCCATAGCCATTCCGAGATATATTGCCATGCAACTTCCATCATCATCATCATGACATACATTACTTTTGTCATATTGCCATTGCATGATCATGTAGTTGACATCGTATTTGTGGCAAAGCCACCATGCATTACTTTTCATACATGTCACTCTTGATTCATTGCACCATCCCGGTACACCACCGGAGGAATTCATATAGAGTCATATCTTGTTCCAAGTTTCTAGTTGTAATCCTCATGTTGTAATCAATAGAAGTGTGATGATCATCATTGTTAGAGCATTGCCCAAAAAGAAAAGAAAAAGAGAAAGGCCAAAGAAAAAAAAGAGAAAGGCCAAAAAAAGAGAAAAAGAAAAAAAAGAAAAAAAAGAAAAGAAAAGGGGCAATGCTACTATCTCTTTTCCACACTTGTGCTTCAAAGTAGCACCTTGTTCTTCATGTAGTGAGTTTCATATATTGTGCTTCAAAGTAGCACCTTGTTCTTCATGTATTAGTGAGTCTCATAAGTTGTCTTTTAATACTAGTGGAAATTTTTCATTATTGAACTTGGCTTGTATATTCCTACGATGGGCTTCCTCAAATGCCCTAGGTCTTCATGAGCAAGCGAGTTGGATGCACACCCACTAGTTTTCTTTTGTTGAGCATTCATAGCTCTGGTGCATCCGTTGCATGGCAATCCCTACTCCTCATGTTGACATCAATTGATGGGCATCTCCATAGCCCGTTGATTATCCTTGTCAATGTGAGACTTTCTTTCTTTTTGTCTTCTCCACACAATCCCCATCATCATATTCTATTCCATCCATAGTGCTATATCCATGGCTCACGCTCATGTATTGCGTGAAGGTTGAAAAAGTTTGACATTATTTAAGTATGAAACAATTGCTTGGCTTGTCATCGGGGGTATAGAAGTTGGGAACATCTTTGTGTGACGAAAATGAAGCATTGCCTAACTATATGATTTTGTAGGGATGAACTTTCTTTTGCCATGTTATTTTGAGAAGACATGATTGCTTTGATTAGTATGCTTGAAGTATTATTATTTTTATGTCAATATGAACTTTTGTCTTGAATCTTTCGGATCAGAATATTCATGCCACAATTAAGAACATTTACATTGAAATTATGCCAAAGTATCACTCCGCATCAAAAATTCTCTTTTTATCATTTACCTACTCGAGGACGAGCAGAAATTAAGCTTGGGGATGCCTGATACGTCTCCAACGTATCTATAATTTTTGATTGCTCCATGCTACTTTATCTACTGTTTTGGACTATATTGGGCTTTATTTTCCACTTTTATATTATTTTTAGGACTAACCTATTAACCGGAGGCCCAGCCCAGAATTGCTGTTTTTTTGCCTATTTCAGTGTTTCGATGAAACGGAATATCAAACGGAGTCCAAACGGAATCAAACATTCGGGAACATGATTTTCTCACCGAACGTGATCCAGGAGACTTGGACCCTGCTCTAAGGAACAAAAGAGGCGGTCACGAGGGTGGGGGGCGCGCCCCACCCCCCTGGGCGCGCCCCCTACCTCGTGGGCCCCCTGTTGCTCCACCGACGTACTCCTTCCTCCTATATATACCTACGTATCCCCAAACGATCAGAACGGGAGCCAAAAACCTAATTCCACCGCCGCAACCTTCTCAGATCCACGAGATCCCATCTTGGGGCTGTTTGAGCTCACGGAGGGGCATCCACCATGGAGGGCTTATACATCAACACCATAGCCCCTCCGATGAAGTGTGAGTAGTTTACTTCAGACCTTCGGGTCCATAGCTAGTAGCTAGATGGCTTCTTCTCTCTTTTTGGATCTCAATACAATGTTCTCCCCCTCTCTCGTGGAGATCTATTCGATGTAATCTTCTTCTTTTTGCACTGTGTTTGTTGAGAGCGATGAATTGTGGGTTTATGATCAGCTTATCTATGAACAATATTTGAATCTTCTCTGAATTCTTTTATGTATGATTGAGTTATCTTTGCAAGTCTCTTCGAATTATCCTTTTGGTTTGACCAACTAGATTGGTAGTTCTTGCAATGGGAGAAGTGCTTAGCTTTGGGTTCATTCTTGTGTGTCCTTTCCCAGTGACAGCAGGGGCAGCAAGGCACGTATTGTATTGTTGCCATCGAGGATAACAAGATGGGGTTTTTATCATATTGCATGAATTTATCCCTCTACATCATGTCATCTTGCTTAAGGCGTTACTCTGTTTTTAACTTAATACTCTAGATGCATGCTGGATAGCGGTCGATGAGTGGAGTAATAGTAGTAGATGCAGAATCATTTCGATCTACTTGTCTCGGACGTGATGCCTCTTTACATGATCATTCTCTAGATATGCTCATAACTATGCTCAATTCTGTCAATTGCTCAACAATAATTTGTTCACCCACCGTAGAAAATCTATGCTCTTGAGAGAAGCCACTAGTGAAACCTATGCCCCCCGGGTTTATTCTCATCATATCAATCTCTATCGCTTTATTACTTGCTTTGTTTTTACTTTGCCTTTTACTTTTTACTTTGCATCTCTATACCAAAAATACCAAAAATATTATTTATCATCTCTATCAGATCTCACTCTCGTAAACCGTGAAGGGATTGACAACCCCTAATCGCATTGGTTGCGAGTAGCTATCGTTTTGTGTAGGTACGAGGGACTTGTGCGTGGTCTCCTACTGGATTGGTACCTTGGTTCTCAAAAACTGAGGGAAATACTTACGCTACTTTGCTGCATCGTCCTCTCCTCTTCGGGGAAATCCAACGCAGTGCTCAAGAGGTAGCAAGAAGAATTTCTAGCGCCGTTGCCGGGTAGGCTCACGCAAGAAAGTCAACCATACCAAGTACCCATCACAATCCCTATCTCTCGCATTACATTATTTGCCATTTGCCTTCCTCTCCCCCACTTCACCCTTGCCGTTTTATTCGCCCTCTCTTTCCCAGTCTCCTCCTCTCTTTCCCGTTTGGCTTTTCCTCGTCCGTTTGTTTGCTCGTGTGTTAGTTTGCTTGCTTGTCACGATGGCTCTACCTAGATTTGGTGACCTTCACCTTAAAAGGCTAGAGGAGATCGAAAGCAATGTCAGAAAATTTATGGTTTTGCAATTTGAGCATAATAATTTCTTTAGAAACGAGCTTAAGGAACAAAAAAGTTTTATGAGTTATATGAATAAAGAACTCGATGATACGTCTAAAGAATTTGATGGTATAAGAGCCAAAATTGCTCGTCTTGAAAAGATGACCGCTGAAATTTCGGATATGCAAGCTACCTTAGTCAATAAGATGGCTGCTAAACCAAATTCCTATGAAAATCAAGATGAAGATCTAAAAGTTATTGATGTGTCCCCTACTAAATCTTTATTTTGCAATATGAATCTTGATGAAACTCAATATGATCTTCCTTTACCTAGAAGGCGTTTTAAGAATTCGGAGTTTCTAGATCTTGATGATGAAATTGATGAAAGTAGGATTGAAAGAAATAAAAACCTAGATGTTGCTAAACCTACTATTTTGGATCTCAAGGATTTAATTATGAAAGTTGCTCTTTGATTGGTTGTATTTCCTTGTTGCAATCCGTGCTAGATTCTCCTCATGCTTATAGTCAAAATAAAGCCTTTACCGAACACATTGTTGATGCCTTGATGCAATCTTATGAAGAAAAGCTTGAGTTGAAAGTTTCTATCCCTAGAAAACTCTATGATGAGTGGGAACCTACTATTAAAATTAAAATTAAAGATTATGAGTTTCATGCTTTGTGTGATTTGGGTGCTAGTGTCTCTACTATTCCCAAAACTTTGTGTGATTTGCTAGATTTCCGTGACTTTGATGATTGCTCCCTAAACTTGCATCTTGCGGATTCCACTATTAAAAATCCTATGGGAATAATCAATGATGTTCTTATTGTTGCAAATAGGAATTATGTGCCCGTAGATTTTATCGTTCTTGATATAGATTGCAATCCTTCATGTCCTATTATTCTTGGTAGACCTTTCCTTAGAACGATTGGTGCAATTATTGATATGAAGGAAGGGAATATTTGATTCCAATTTCCCTTAAATAAGGGCATGGAACACTTCCCTAGAAAGAAAATAAAATTACCATATGAATCTATCATGAGAGACACTTATGGATTGCCTACCAAAGATGGCAATACCTAGATCTATCCTTGCTTTTATGCCTAGTTAGGGGCGTTAAACGATAGCGCTTGTTGGGAGGCAACCCAATTTTATTTGTGTTTTTTTGTTTTTACTTCTGTTTAGGAATAAATAATCCATCTAGCCTCTATTTGGATGTGGTTTTATGTTTTAATTAGTGTTTGTGCCAAGTAGAACCATAAGCCGAAGTGTGGAGTGACGTGGAGAAAAGCCTCGCACACAATGATGAACGACGAGATATGGAGGATAGCGTCCAGAGCTAGATCGTGAAAATCTAACCCGTAATAGAACATGAGCCCCCTCACAAAGGGATCAAGGGTGAGGCCCAAGCCGCGGAGGAAGTAAGGAACAAATACGACGCTCTCATTAGGCTCGGGAGTAGGGATGACCTGCCATGGAGCAGGAAGCCTGTGCTGGATGTCGGCAGTCAGATATCCGACCTCCATAAGCCTCGCAATGTCCTCCTCTTTGATCGAGGAGGCCACCCACCGGCCTTGAAGGTTGGATCAGGACATATTGGAGGATCTGGGGTGCTTGAGTTTGGGTCTCGGGTGTTAGAACTCGAGATGTGAAAGGGCGCAAGGGTAGTGGAAAGGAGGTATAGGCCTCGGCCCTTTATAACGGGGGTGAATATCAAGAGTCCTTAGCGTGCCCGCTTGAGACTTATCTGAAAACACGGAGTCATACCAACAGTCGTCATGGGGTGGCGCACACCCGTATTGATGGAAGATCCCGTATTGATGGAAGATCCCGTAATAAGGCTGTGGCAGGGCGTGCCAATAAAATCGCGTCGTAACGTGTGTCGAGGTGGGCTAAGAAAAACCGGTTCGTGTTGGGCCGGGCCACGATACAAGGGCGCGACACACAAAGATTGCTAGCAGATCAGATTTATGCTATGCCCCCTACGGTGGTATGTGAAGATCATCTTGCGGATCCGGACACGGTTCAAGTGTTCGATGATTACTTTGGAGTATTTGAAGATGGAACCCGCCTTGCAATGCCGAAAACAAGACTGCGCGCCGGACTCATCGTCATTGAAGCCTGGTTCAGGGGCTACTGAGGTAGTCCTGGATTAGGGGGTATCCGGACAGCCGGACTATACACTTTGTCCGGACTGTTGGAGCGTGGGGAAGATGGAGCCGACACCGGGTCTCGCGCCGGTGAAGACGGAGCCGGGGCTGGCGCCGGTGAAGACGGAGCACGGCGAGGTCGAGCTCGACGATGACGCAGCCCTTGAAGGAGGAGTCGTCATCATCGACGATAGCAACGACGACGACGACGCGTCGCCGCCGCCACCAGCCGGGGAGGGGTCCAGCAGGGGCGCCCGAGTCAAGGAGGAGAAGGCCGACGATGGCGGCGACGACGGCGACTTCTCAGCCTTCAACAAGTTTTTTTGATTAGTTTTTACATGTAATGGCGACTACTCAACTTAAATCCGCGAATATATGCCCAAGTTTGCCGAAATTTGGGGTGTTTTAGCCGAACTTTGCCTAAATTTGCTGCACAATTTTTTTCGCTACTGGGCCGGCCTTGGGGCGGCGGTGAAACCAACTCGCCCAGCCCATTTTTTGCGCCGGGTCACCCCCAAGCGGCGATTTTAGGCGCCTCCTGGGGGACCAACGGCTGAAGATGCTCTTAGGTGAGTGCAACACGGTGTCAACTGAACTGAATGAAATGAAGCGCGATCATGAAATATTTGTTTAAACCGATCCGAGCTTCTGAGCACGATCATTAATTCAAGCCTAAGTTAAGCTCAAATCACTAATTAAGGAGTACTTTTTGCGGAGATCACTCCAACTCCCCTAGGTTGCGACAAGTGGCGCTGCATGTGCGCCACTTGTCGCAACCTGGGAGTTTTCCCTTTTTTCGTAGATTCGTTTATTCAAAACGTTTTATCTCTTAAACCGTGCGTCCAAATCTCGAACCGCTTTCGCCATTGGATTCCTCGCGTCGAGATCTTCAAGATCCCATGTGTGATAGGTTTTGATGAACTTTTTTCAAGAAAAAACCGGACGAAAAAAACTGACGATAAAGCCGAATCTGAACACGGGTTTTTCCTTTCAAAGAGGCACGCCTGCGTGCCTCGATTTAAATCACAACCGTGCCTCGCGAAGAAAAAAAAGCGAAACGTTTTTTCCTTTTCGAAGAGGCACGCCTGCGTTCGCCGCGAAGCACAATCGTGCCTCTGGCGGAAGCAAAACCGTGCCTCTCGCGAAAGAAAAAAAAAAAACGCGTTTTTCCCTTTACGAAGAGGCACGCCTGCGTTCTCGCGAAGCACAACCGTGCCTCTCGCGAAAGCAAAACCGTGCCTCTCGCGAAAGGAAAAAAACAAACGCCTGCGTCTTCTGCAAAGCACAACCGTGCCTCTCGCGAAGCAAAACCGTGCCTCTCGCGAAAGAAAAAAAAACAGAAAACGCGTTTTTTCCCCTTTCTGAAAGAGGCACGCCCGTGCCTCTCGCGAAAGCACAACCGTGCCTCTCGCAAAAGCAAAACCGTGCCTCTCGCGAAAGGAAAAAAACAAGAGGCACGCGCGAAAGCACAACCGTGCCTCTCGCGGAAGCAAAACCGTGCCTCTCGCGAAAGAAAAAAACAGAAAACATGTTCCTGTCGCGAAATCAAAATCGTGACTCTCGCGAAAAAAATGCATTTCTTGGGCAAAAAAAAATCGATTTTTTTTTGTCGAAAAGCTAAGGAAGACCGATAGAAAACCAAAACGTCAAAAAAAACCCCGGAAAAACCCGTTTAAGAAGCCGAAAACGCGTGCGTAAAAATAAAAAAAAATCCAAAGGGAGCGTCCAGAGCGACACGTGGCGAATGGTTGTGAGCGTGTCAAGTGGTGCTGATCGTTGCGAGCCTCACGAAGGAGTGCTTGTTAATTAGTTGCTCCAATCCATAAACAAATGCATTACAATGCCGCCTTGGGCCTTGCTGTTCCTGCTCGCCGCTCACCTCGCCGCCGGCGAGCCCACCTCCACCACGACCCTCACAGCCACCCCAGCGACGCTGACCAAACCAGACCACCACGCAGTCACCCTGCAATGGTCCAACCTCCCCGACCCGAGCCCGCTCGACTACGTGGCCGTCTACTCCCCGCCGACCTCCGGCGACCTCGACTACCTCGGCTTCCTCTTCCTCAACTCCTCCGCCTCCTGGGCCACGGGTGCCGGCAGCCTCGCGCTGCCGCGCCTGCCCGACCTGCGCGCCCCCTACCAGTTCCGCCTCTTCCGGGGGCCGCCGGGCCAGAACCCGCGCGTTGACCAGGACGGCGACCCGCTCCCCGACGCCAGCCGCCGCGCCGCCATCTCGGGCGACGTGGCCCGCGAGGGATCTGGCGCCCGGCCCGCCCAGCTGCACCTGGCGTTCACCGACGAGGCGGACGAGATGCGGGTGCTGTTCGTGTGCGGCGACGGCGGGAGGAGGTCCGTGAGGTACGGGCCCGCCGGCCGGCGCGAGGAGGAGTGGGAGGAGGTGCCGGCGGCGGCGAGCACGTACGAGCGGCGCCACATGTGCGGCCACCCGGCGAACCACAGCGTCGGGTGGCGCCACCCCGGGTTCGTCTTCGACGGCGTCATGAAGGCGCTGCGGCCTGGGACAAGGTACTCCTACAAGGTAGTGACATGGTGAACTGTGGCTACTAACACTAATTCTGTGCTGACATTGTAAGTTCATTGTCTGAAATCCAAGTTTATAATGTGCAAAATTACACTTAATTTCAGATGGGATCGTCTCAAAGTTGTGCAAAATTTAAATCTAGAACACTAGCTTCAGTTTGATATATAGTGTAGTTTGTGACACAATACATAATTTTCGTAGCTCATACCCTCAAAGTTTCAAAAGTTCCAGCCATAAGGAGCATCAAACATCATCGGAATTTGGTATAAACGCTCACCTAATCTTTTGAACTTTGAACTGTTATTGATAGGTTGGCAACGATTCAGGTGGTTGGAGTGAGACACACAGCTTCATCTCACGCGACGCCGAGGCCAACGAGACCATCGCATTCCTCTTCGGCGATCTGGGCACCTACGTCCCTTACAACACCTACTTCCGAACACCTCAAGAAAGCATGTCAACCGTGAAATGGATCCTCCGCGATCTCCAAGCCCTCAACGATAAACCGGCAACCATTTCACACATCGGCGACATCAGCTACGCCAAAGGTTATTCATGGTTGTGGGATCGTTTCTTCGAGCAGATCGAGCCCATCGCTGCCAGCACACCATACCACGTCTGCATCGGGAACCATGAGTACGACTGGCCCTCCCAGCCCTGGAAACCCTCCTGGGCAGCAAACGTGTACAACGGGAAGGACGGCGGCGGCGAATGCGGGGTGCCATACAGCGTCAAGTTCAGAATGCCGGGAAACTCTTCGCTCCCCACCGGCACCATCGCTCCCGACACCCGGAACCTCTACTACTCCATTGATGCAGGTGTTGTCCATTTCGTCTACATGTCTACAGAAACAGATTTTACCCGTGGCAGTGATCAGTACAAGTTCATAAAGGCCGACCTCGAGCGCGTCAACCGGAGCCGAACGCCGTTCGTGGTGTTCCAGGGCCACCGGCCGATGTACACCTCGAGCAACGAGGCCAAGGACGCGGCTCACAGGGAGCAGATGATCCAGCACCTGGAGCCCCTCTTTGTGGAGCACGGCGTGACGCTCGCTCTGTGGGGGCACATTCACAGGTACGAGAGGTTCTGCCCCATGAAGGACTACCGGTGCCTCAATACCTCGTCGAGCTTCGTGTACCCCGGTGCCCCTGTGCACGTCGTGATCGGGATGGCCGGGCAGGACTTCCAGCCGAGCTGGGAGCCGAGGCCCGACCACCCTGATGTCCCGATATTCCCTCAGCCGCGGCAGTCCATGTACCGCGGCAGCGAGTTCGGGTACGCGAAGCTTGTGGCCACGAGGGAGAGGTTGACACTGATGTACGTTGGGAACCATGATGGGCAAGTCCATGATACTCCCTCCGGTCCTTTTTACTCTGCATATTAGGTTTGTCCGAAGTCAATCTCATCCAACTTTGACCAAGTTTATATAAAAAATTATAGACATTCACATAACAACACCAATATCATTAGATTCATCTTGGAATATATTTTCATATTATATTTATTAGATATTATAGATCCTAATAATTTTTAATATAAATTTGGTCAAACTTATCAAAGTTTGACTTTCGGCAAATCCAATGTGCAGAGTAAAAAGGACCGGAGGGAGTATGGTCGAAATACTGGCGCCGCAAGTCGGTGCCGCCGCCGGTGCGCCTGGTAAGCTGGTCGGTGCGGTGCCGGAGAAGATGAGGTACTTGGGAATTGCCGGCGGCGTGGTGCTTGCCATGCTGCTTGGTTTCATGGCTGGCTTTGCTGTTAGAAAAAAGAAGGCGGGCTCTGCAGGATGGAGTCCTGTACAAGATGAGGAGTCCTGATTGGTTCGCCCTTTTACTCGTTTGTGTTGGTAATAATTGCTCTTCCTTTTCCACTGTAACATATATCTAGACACCAATTGAATGTCTAGACACGACAGCAACTAAATACTTAGTCTTCAGATTCACTGTCATCAGTGTTTCTGAATGAAGTAATTCGATATCGACACGCGGTGGATATCGACACGCGGTGGATGTATTACCGATGAGTGGTTCCCGGCGCTTGCTGATGTCTTACGGATGTACTATGATGGTTGATGTATTGCTGATGAATGTATCCATGGAATATTTGTTCATCTTGTTCATTGTGTTGTGTTAATTGTCAGTGTGATTCTTCTAGCCCAGCGCTCATGTGTCTTGAGCTGAATAAAAGCCAGTAGGTTTATGTACCTTTCTTGTCGAAGTATGTGCGTGCCATGCTTGCAAAAGAATATATTTGGTGTGAAACAGTCATTTGAACATTTAACTATTACCATGTCGATATATTACTGCTGCCCAAAGGCCCAAAGGTTGTAGAATTTTTTTCGCATTCAGAGAAATTTATGATAATTGGATCAATCTCAAAATAAATCGGTAGTACTGTACTCCGTAGTCTCCGGAAAATCTCACACCAAGAGCAGGAGTCGACAAAGTGGCCACAACTGCTATACTCCACACAACGGTGAACAATTTAACCAGATGCTTGTTCAGCTGTAGTAAGTATTCTGTGGCAATGTATGCATCGGTTCGGATTCGCACCAACATGTCCGCTTGTGTTGTCGCCAGTCGCTTGTTTCCGGTATCTCTGCCGTGGTCATGCAGCGGGCACAAGAGCAGCGTATCATGCTACGACGGTCAGCTGCTCTGGTACTCGGATGCGCTCAGGTACTCGCCGTTCTCCTCAAAGTACTCAACCAAGCGTTTCAGGAATCTGTCGCTGCTTACGGTCTCGGCATCGCACACTACGCAGCACTGCCGCCTGGCTCGCGTTACGGCGACGTTCATCCGCCTATGGTCGCTCAAGAACCCGACCTGGAGAAGCAAATGAATATAGGTTTCAGATTTACCAACCAGACAAGAGTTCAAGCATCCAAGCTGCCCACGTCGCAGACATGAATCTCCACCTTTTAGTATGTTCAATCATAATTGAACAAACCGTTTTTTGTTTTGTTTATGTACATATTCAGAGGCCGCATACACCCAATATTTGCAGATCACTCATGTCATAGCTAAAACGCTCACTCTTTTTTATTAGACATTTAATCATATGAAACTTCGCATCTCCTTTTTTCTTTCTTTTTTTCGATCAACCGTGCAATGCAAAATCAACATCAATGTCTCATGTCCATGTACATCAGACACCGAAATAGGACCAATTTCTACCTAGGAAGATCACGCAAGGAAGCTTACCTCTTTCTTTGGGTTGGATCTGACCATTGTAATGATTATGGCCTCTTTTTCCCTACCCTGAAATCCATCAACTGTTGATATCTCCAAGTCCTTCAATTTAGCATCTTTATTTCTCAACATTTTCAGGCAGGTTACCTGTTACACCATCCAAGGAACCAAAAATCAATTTCTAACAAATATGTGAAGACTCAAGAGCAGAATAGCAAAAAGAACATGCAGCAACAAAAGGCTTGCACAGTGGCCCCCAAAACAACTAGCAAGTGTAAACAACTAAACATGATACTACTGAATACATGTGTATGAAGAACACATCGCTAATAATAATACTATCTATAAATTTTGAAGAATACTGAGAGCATATAATAAAAAACCTGTGCAGAATACGGCGTAATAATGCCAATATCAATTGCACGGACACCACTCTCAACAAGCAACTTGGCATGAGCAATGGATACTGCAGCCTCGCCCTCATTCATGGTGCTCTCCTCTTCATCTTTCACTTCTTCCATGTCACACCTGAAAAGTACTTCAGACATGTTAGGAGTACTTCACATATCATTTCAAAACATTCATATTGTTCAATATTAATTTTTTTCGTATCAGACAATGGATGGTCCACATTTGAGATAATGTTGAACCTGTCTAATTATCGTATTAGCATATGAAATATCTCTCTTCAGTCAAACCACTACCTAGTCCTACTTTTGCACAAGAGTATCTTGAAAAATACAACACGAGGTACAGAGTGAGAAAACACAAAAAATAGACAAGGCTTCACTGCATGCACACAATTTGCCACGTATGAGTACTCCAGCAAGCCACTGAGGAGAAAGCACCAGAGAATACAGACCCTGTAGTGTCAACAAGTATAATAGTTGGTTCTGTTGAAGAAGATCTATTCACTCCTTCAAGATCATAGAGCATATGCCCAGCAACACTAGAATGCGCTTTGATCTGAGAATACAAAGGCAAAAACAACATGAGAAAAATTGTGGCGTAAAGAGAAAGAGGGATTGAAACTAAGTTGCTAACAAGTAAGCACAATAAGGTAAGAGAAAGCAAACCTTATTATCGTAAAGTTCTTTTGATGACCAGTTCATAATTAGCTCGTGCATCCTGTACTGGACAGTGAGCATGGACGTGATTTCATCTCCATAACCTTCTGTAAGGCGTTCAAAGAGTGTCTTTCCCATACCCTTCTTCCCAGCCTCAACACTCTGGATTGTTGGAGGAAGCTGAAGATGGTCTCCAGCAAGCACACACCTTGACCCCTGAATATCAAAAGAATGTAAAATAAATAAATACTCCCTCCGATCCATAATAAGTGTCGCAGTTTTGAACTAAGGTTGAACTAACCTTAGTTCAGAACTGTGACACTTATTTTGGATCGGAGTAGTACATAATGAGAAGCTCCATAACGCAAATGCTACCTTAACATGAAGTCAAGAATATAAGAGTAACCATATCATCCAAATCATAATGCATGCCAATGATGTCAAACACAGAAACAACTGCATCGGTGATGGCATTGTCAACTACCACCATTTGGAATTCCTAAAACTAATCAACCACGATAAGCGGGATGCCGTGACTGCAAAGCCAAAACTATATCCCTAGGATTTGTGCCCGTCACATGTATAGAAATTACAGCAGATTAACATTAAATCCTTACAGAGTTTTATCATATATCCATACCGATGTGCAACAGTTTACCCCAAAATAAGAAACCTGCCTCAAACATACATAGACCTATTTAACTGTTAACCATTTATCCTCTTTTGAAATACATGATGCTATCTCACCTTTTATTGTAATAACTGCAAGTTACAACTTACCTTCAGTAAGGCTATCCAACAGGCCACCTCGAGTGCTTGAGCAGCCTCATCAATAATCACCAAATCAAATGAAATGCCAGCTATCTTTTTGGAAGATGCACCTGTCAAAGTCGACAGCACAACGTCTGCATTTTTTATGACATCAGCGACTGCAAGCTGCTGTCGTTTTCGCTCCTCTTTGGCAAGGGTTTTAAGCTCTTTCCTGATGTCCCTTTTCGTGTTTCTATCTTTAGCTTTCAGCAATTTGCTATTAAGCACCTGACAGAAAGAACATAACATATCGATAAGTATCAAACTACATCAAATGAAATTATAGCAATTGGTACTAGCTAAATAGGATCCACACTAGGACGCTCAATAACAGCTGTGGATAGATATGCTGTCCTAGAATTACAGAAATGTTAAGAGCTTGGAAATGAATGGTTACCTTCATTTCCTTACGAATGTCTCCGGCCAAGCTGCTATTATCTGCTCGCAGTACCTGGTCCCAGAAGATTAATCAGGCTAACTATCTGACAAGTATAGCCCACCCACTTTAATTGAGCGGGACGTACGAATTAATCAATTAAGTTGCTAAGTTAATAACAAAAACATAGTAGAATTTCTTATGTTAGGAAAAAAAGGCATAGCCTGCAGCAAATAGGGAAAACGTCCAACCAAAACCTTTACCTGAATCATAAGTTGCATGCATGGTAGAGTGAATTACAACATAACATGAATTCCCATAACATCTCATATAAATGTTAGCCCTAATCTTGATTCCATGTAGCTGCATGTTCTAGTTTTGGGTCTGCATGTAGCTTAGTTTGTCTAGAAAGTAATTGTCCGGTGAAGCTTCAGCTGAGCGTGTGATACGGCGAAATGCCGATGAAGGCATGAAGTTGTGGTGCTGCACGATGCGGCAAGGCCGTGTGATGCGGCAAGCAAGGTGAGATGTCAGAGATGTCGTGCGATGTGACTTGGATGGCAAGGTGCAGAGTACCGCGTAAAGCGCGCAGCCGTATGAGATGGCGCTGCATGAACAAGTCCTGAAGCCGGCGTTGTGTACCGTTAGCCGGGTGACTTGGCTAGTTTGTTAGACCGCATGGCCGGGTCGTCTGGCCGTTGAGGAGAAGCTGCAAGAGTGGCGGATGTGGTGCATGTAACTAGCAGTTAGTTAGTTCATGTAGTGGTTAGTTGGGTAATGGGTCTAGTAGTGCCGTGAGTTTTGCATGCTAGGAGTGCCAACCTCTGTGTATATATATGCTGCACTAGTAATGAAAAAGCAAGCCATGAGGGCTGGGAGAAAAATGTAGCCTTTGTGGTAGCCAAGGGAGAGTGACTCGGAAAAGCACTGTGTTCTTCCTCGGTATATGCCCGCGTGTGTGTTTTCTCTGAGTTCTTTCATGCTCTGTGTTCTTGAGAGAAACCACAAGTGAGAGTTGTGTGAGGAAGAAGAAGAGGGGAGCTGAGGAGCGGCCCCAACAATAAAGGCAAAGGTGGGTACACTTTACCATGCACTGGATGAGTATTGAAATTAAATGTGATCCAAAGCATAACTTACGAACAAATCAAAAAAGGAATGTATCTTCATATAGCTCCCCGGTACAAAAGCAAATTGAACAACTTAAACAGGGGTTTTACCTGTGCATCAAGAGCACTGTCCAACACTTGCGGTAGTAGACGTGCAGGATGCCCTAACCTCACCAATTTTGTTCTACAGAATAAAATAAGGATATTTAAGTAACTTGGGGTTCGAATGATTAGGTCACAAGAATCCACTTTTCTGTAAGGGCTAAATATATGATTGTAACATTTTTCCCAGAGAAACCATGGAAGCAAAAAATACATGCTAAAACTTTTTTAGCAACCTGTACTGTGAGAGTCGCTCAACAATGTTATCAACAGCAATGTTAGAAGCAGCACAAGCAAGAATTTTTGCTCCACGTTTGACCTCCTGCAATATTATCTCAATGATGGTTGTTGTCTTCCCAGTTCCAGGAGGTCCATGAAGCAAAAAAGCATCCCTTGATCTCAGGGCCTTCGAGATAGCATCTTTCTACACAAGAAATATGTTACATTTCTCTATACAATCAGTGCTGGTTGAAAAGGATTTCATAGAACTATTGACTTTACATGCCTACAACAACAACGACAAAGCCTTTCAGTCCCAAACAAGTTGGGGTAGTAGGCTAGAGTTGAAACCCATAAGATATCGAAACCAATTCATAGTTCCATATATTGACTTTACATGCCTACAGTTGTAAATTTATAACAGCTATTTCGTCCTATAATGCTTGCTGACCCTGATACATGAAGACGGGTGTAAAAAATTAAAGGCATGTCATAAGGAGTAAAAAACATCCATTGCAATATTTCTGATTTATTACTACAGCTCCAAACAAGGAGGTTCAAAAAATTATATATCAAACTAGATTGACCTGTGCACTGCTTCAGGAGCACATATAAACTATGTAAGAAAACATATCAAGATGAGTTATCCATTTTACCAGTTAGGAGGCATCATCTACTTTAGTTCTGAAGTATAGCACATGATGTAGTATAGTATTTCAACAATCTATTCACTAAAAGCTTTCTCTCTGGCACTCCTACAAGGCAGGTACCAAAGCCTAACACAATTCTTTGTGGTGTTATCATGTGGAAAGTGGAACATTACGAAACTCATCCCAGAGTTGCAAGTTGGTTCCCATTTGTTAGCTGTGGATCAGTTTGCAGTTTTTATTGCAAGATCGATTATACAAAAAATAGAATCCCTTCTTTATAATGATAGGGAACCAAATCACTGCCTATATATGATTCAATTCATGTAATGCAGTAAAACATATCATAGCAACACTAACAAATTAGATGGTAAACCTAACTGTTCCAGACTTTTCATGAACACTAGTAGGTCAAAATAGCATATGTTTTTTTATCTATTCAAATTGGGTGGATCAGAATTGAAATGGAACATAGGCAGCAACACGCAAGTATAAAGTAAAAAAAAAAGTAAAACCTGTGAGTCGTCCAAATTCTTATTAAACGGACTGAACTTCACAGCGTCCTTAGAACGCATAGGCGAGTTCTCCCCAAATAACACAGGAACAAGGTTCGCAGAGGGTCCTGCTTGGGTGCCCTTGCTAAGTTGAATTAATGCATCCTTCATCCTGCGGTAAGTAACCTAAAAGAGGGATTAATAAACGGTATGATAATGCTGGTGTGCAAGTAAAAAATAATGGATTAAAAAACAAAGAGGTGCTAGGTGAAAAATATGCTGTAAGTTTGTGCAATTCTACAATGAAACCATGCGGTTTTTTTTGGAGTACCTCATTCGCAAGCTTCTCAAGACGGAGAGGGCTATTTAATCCATCTTCAGGAATATCATCAAAAACGACGGTAATGGAAGAATCCTGTTTGTTCAGACACAACACTGCAATCAATATGACTGCTCCAATGGAAAGACTTAAATAGCCAACAACCCTTGGTTCAGAGCAAGATACCTTCAAGCGATAAACTACACCTTGCCCAAGTGCAGGGGATCCAGCATCTGCTTTGTTTGGCTTGAGGGCAACCACGTCGTGCGTCCCAAACTAGAGCAGCGGAGGAGGAAAGGGTTGTGATTCGCAATAAACAAGCAAGATTAGTGCTGCTAGCAAAAGAAATGAAGTGCCTAATCCCAAAAAATTACCGGGGATGTGATTCGCAATGAAATTGACAAATGCAAGTATTTGATAGTACATTTCAGCAATTAATAACATTGCATGATCACGCATAGATAGATTACACTGCTCAAGTGGCATACAAGAGAGGTTTCCATAGCCTGCCAACAAACGACGATAAGTAGACAGGTGATCCAGACCACATTTGCAGAAAATTCCTAACCAGAGTGGCATCCTACTGTATGTCATATTGCCAAACTGAGAAGAGGGGAAAGGAAGCTGCAAAGCTCACCTTGTGAGGCGGAAGCACGTCGCCCTTGTTGGGCTGGAACTCGAGGAGCGTCTTCCCCATCAGCCCCGTCTACTCTACCCAGCAAAGGCAACACACAGCAAGCGATCGATTAGCGCCAACCAAACCCGCGCATCAACCGGGTCAGCAATGGAGGAGCCAAAGCGCCGAACCAGCAGCCTACCTGGGCGTCGGTGCACTTGAGGTTGGGCATGACGGACCCCCTCCTCTCCTTCCTCTTGGAGCTCGCCTCCGACTCCGCCGATATCTCCGCCGCCTGCGGACCAAACCGCCGCAGCAGCTCATCATCGCAGCCCATTCCAACATCAAACCCCGGGATGGGAGGGGAAGGGAGCAAACCTTCTCCAGGTCGATGAGGGGCGCCATGGAGGAGACGAACTCGTTGAGCGACATCATCTTCCCCGCCGCCGGCCCCTTGCCGGAGCCCCGGCCCCCGCCGCCGCCTCCTCTCCGCTCCGCCATGGCCGCTCCTCGGATGACTTCGCCTAGCCGCCTCCGGTCCCACAGCAAGAGGAGGAAAAGAACGAGAAGCGAAGGCACGTGGGCTCGGCCCACCTAGATCAGCTCGGCCCGTTAGAAAAACTTACGCGCACCAGGCCCATGCGGGCCCACCGCAGCGGCGCACGAGCCAAGCAACAACCCTAGCTAAAACCCCCTCGCCCCCCTCCGCCGCGCCTCCGCTTCGCTTTGCTCTCCGTAATCCCCATCCATCTCTCCCCCTCCCCCTCGTCGAAACCCTAGCACCCGGCGCGGCATGGCGGACGGCGAGGGCGGCGCGGACGGCCTCGCGGAGAGGCTCGCGGGGGCGGAGATCGCCGCGGACGGCGGCGGCGGCGCCGGCGGTGGCGAGGAGGAGCAGAAGCTCTCGAAGAAGTGCGCCTCCTTCCTCGCTTCTTATTATCACCCTCCGCTTCGCGGGCGTCGTCGTCTGCTCTTGCTCGCTTGTTTGTTATTATGCTCCGGCTCTTGATTGTTGGCTGTTGTTGTTGGCTTGCAGCGCCCAGAAGAAAGAGGAGAAGAGGAGAAAGCAGGAGGAGCAGCGCCGGCTCAAGGAGGAAGAGAAGAAGAACAAGGTGTGATGCTGACCCTTTTTTCTGTCGTGCTACTTTTCTGATGCAGTTCTGCAGCTGCGGTCTGAGAGAGAGCTCCCCTTCTCTCTATCTTGTTTGCTGAAAAACTAACATCTCCCTGTGTGTCTTTTAATTGTTGTAGGCGGCTGCGGCTGCGGCTTCGTCCGGTGGAGCGCCCCAGCAGGCGGCTGCGGCGGCCGATGACGAGGACATGGATCCTACTGTATGTCATATCGGCGCCGCTTTCGTACTGGTGTACTATCAGCTGAATTGCGTTCCTTTGGGGGAAGTTCTGATCAATGTGTTTCTTGCTGCAGCAATATTACGAGAACAGGCTCAGGACCCTTGACGCACTCAAGGCCGGGGGTGCCAACCCCTATCCGCATAAGTTCCTAGCTAGCATCTCTGTGCCTGGATACATTGAGAAATACAAGGGCCTTAATGAGGGGGAGAAGCTTGCTGATGTTACAGAGTGTCTAGCAGGTATATATTCTTCCATTGCCCTGGGGAGTATTATATGAGATTAGGCATCGGTTTGATCTGTGGCTTTGTTTTTCAAAGGGAGGATCATGAACAAGAGAACATCATCTTCTAAGCTCTTATTTTATGATCTTTATGGTGATGGCGTGAAGGTTCAAGTAATGGCTGATGCCAGGTAAACTTTGAAGACTAATATGGTGTCTGTTTGGATGGCTTGTCACTTTTCAGCCTGTCTTTTACTCTCAGTACTGATCTCATGAAATGTATGGACTTCCATTCTCACATTCTTACCCATTAATAGGACCTCGGAGTTGGAAGATACCGAATTCTCTAGTTTCCATTCTGGTGTGAAGCGAGGTGATATTGTTGGTATATGTGGAATTCCAGGTATGTTAACTTTGCTTGCAACTTAATTAATTATCACATGCACAACCAAATTCTATCTTTCAAAGAACCATACCAGTTCTTGGCTTTTGAGTTTTCATGGTTTCTACTTGATCGCTACTTAAACACGTTGCTGCATCACCAGTTCAGTCAATTGTGTTTGCAGTCTGGTTTTATACTGGGTTGGACAAACCTTGATTTAACAGACAGTGGTTTTAATTTATTTTTCTTTATAAAATAGTAAATAAGTGTTTTTTTAATGATTTATTTTGGTCCTGCTATTATAGGTAGTTTTCTTTGTAAATTGTATATTGTATATATAGCTTATATCAGTAGCTGGTTGTACCATTGTTTAACTTTTTCTTTAAGAAAAGTATACACGGAGTTTGTTCCTTTTTGCTGTTGAACTGTGTCTGATGACTTGGAATTCTCACTTGTTAATCATCAGGGAAAAGCAATAGAGGGGAGCTCAGTGTATTCCCACGGAAATTTGTTGTGCTCTCTCCTTGTCTTCATATGATGCCCCGGCAGGTGCGAATCAGAATCTGTTCGGAAGTTGTTTCTTGAAAGAACTGTTTTTCCGCCCATGCATTACTTACTTTTTCAGTCTGCAGTCTTTCCTCTGGTTTCTTGAGTCTTAGTTGGGTTTTTAGCTTAATTGAACTATTTACATAAGTAGTATATATTTTGCAGAAGAGTGAAGGAAGTGCGGTGCCTACGCAATGGGCCCCAGGAATGTGTAGGAATATCGAGAAGTATGTATTGAGGGACCAGGTTTGTTCTCATTCTGACTGTTACTTTTCTCGCACTAAATTCTTTCTGTGATGTGGAGTAGTGGTCAAGCAAGTAGTAACTGTTAGGGATATTGCATAGGGTGTTATATGCATATATTCCTTCTTGTTTACATGTAGGGAACTTGGCCTTTTGGCCCATGGAATAGATTAAGGTCCATTTCTAACTTGGTGTCATAAGCTTAGGCTTTTGTCTCCCAACTCGAGAGACCCTGGGAAACCCAACATCGACCAACCATCACCATAGATTAAGGCCAATTCCCAATAGTAACATTGTTTTTTGTTGCATAGAATTTTGTATATTTAATCATCCTTGTTGGTTTATCTCCTTCTGTGCGTGGTCTGTAATCAGTTTTAGCACATTTTTGCACTTTACTTTCACATGTAACATAATCTTAGGCAGTAAAATGCTTGCCATTGAGGACATAAATATATAACAAATCACTAGGCAGGTCTTTGAAGGCTTTACGAGCACCCTCAGGCATGTGATATGCCAAGGAATAGATCTCATGCCCACTTCCTTGTTGCTAAATCTCACCCATTTGTTCACATTGTTGTGGGTGTGGATGGATAGTACAATGCCAGTTTCTTTACCAACTTAATTTGCTGAGTTGCTCCTGGTATTTCTAATTTGCATGACCAAGTCATAGTGTTGATGGATGTGACTGTCAGTTATCTCTTTTGTCTCAACGGGCTGTCAATTCTGAATAATCCAGCATGCCACCTTTGGCCACATGTTCAAATGTTGATCGTTTCCACTGGTGGTGCTTTGATTCTTGAACTGCTTGTTTTGTGATACCAGGAAACTCGTTATCGTCAACGATACCTTGATCTTATGGTAAACCATGAAGTGAGACATATCTTCAAGACCCGATCCAAAATTGTCTCGTTTATTCGAAGGTTTCTTGATGGACTTGATTTTTTGGAGGTAGGATTCTTCAAATATATTTTCTTGTACTTCTGATGATGCTCGGATGTTTGAACTACCTACATGTCTCTAGGTGGAGACTCCAATGATGAACATGATTGCCGGTGGAGCTGCTGCTAGGCCTTTTGTCACACACCATAATGATCTAAACATGAAGCTTTATATGCGTATTGCACCTGAGCTTTATCTGAAGGAATTGGTTGTTGGTGGATTGGACCGTGTCTATGAAATTGGGAAGCAGTTCAGGAATGAAGGAATTGATTTAACACACAATCCTGAATTTACAACAGTTGAGTTTTATATGGCGTATGCAGATTACAATGACTTGATGGAGCTTACTGAAGCCATGATATCTGGTGAGAATCTATTTCATCCATATTTCCCTTCTTCCTTTGTAACTTTCTTCTTCTTCTGTAAATAATTTTTATTTTGATGTTGACAGGTATGGTTAAGGAGCTGACAGGTGGGTATAAGATAAAATATCATGCCAATGGAGTTGATAATCCACCGATAGAGATTGATTTCACGCCTCCTTTTAGGTAATAGTAGGATTAATTAAGATGTACTCCCTCTGTCCCAAAAGGCTTGTCTAGATACAGATGTATCTAGACATGTTTTAGTGTTAGAAGATACATCCCTATGTAGATAAATCTAAGACAAGCTTTTTGGGGATGGAGGTAATATTTGGTTAGTACTCCCTCCGTCCTAAAATTCTTGTCTTAGATTTGTCTAAATACGGATGTATCAAGTCACATTTTAGTATTAGATACATCCGTATCTAGACAAATCTAAGACAAGAATTTTGGGACGGAGGGAGTAGCATTTAAATTGTTTTTTGTGCTTTTTAACTGATCACCCAATTTATTGCCTTGTTGCAGAAGGATAGACATGATTGAAGGATTGGAGGCTATGGCCAAACTGGAGATACCAAAAGATATATCCAGTGATGAAACAAACAAGTATCTGATAGATGCATGTGCCAAGTATGATGTTAAATGTCCACCTCCCCAGACAACAACACGGCTGCTTGACAAGGTTTTACTTTTGACTCGTGGGGACTCCATCTGATGCTGTGTCTTCATTTTTTTTTTGTTGGGTAGTTTTGGCCATATTTTTTGGCTTATATGACAAGTGTTTGGTGAAGAAAGTTGCATTCCCGTAGAACCCCCTTATTTGGCATCATATTTTGCAACTTGCATTGTATTATGAAAACTAAACTCACAATCTCAGTGGTATTATTTGTTGTCATCTAAATTACCGTTGGGTTTGTGCCTTTGTGCTTAAGTTTCTTGATGATTTGTTAGCTAATTTTACAAGCCATGTTCTTTTAACAGCTAGTGGGCCATTTCTTGGAGGAAACATGTGTGAACCCAACATTTATTATCAACCACCCAGAGATAATGAGTCCATTGGCAAAGTGGCATAGGTCCCGACCTGGGTTGACAGAAAGGTTTGAGCTCTTTGTTAACAAACACGAGGTATGTCCTATTCTTCATATAGGTCCTTTGATACCTGGTCTCATTTATGCTGGCTTACACTGTGATCTGCAAATATCTTCTAGGTGTGCAATGCCTACACTGAGTTGAACGATCCTGTTGTGCAAAGGCAACGGTTTGAGGAACAACTAAAGGTACTTGTTTGAATCTACCGGAGAGCTAAATATAACCTTGTGAATTGTAATTTTTGCTGTATCCACCCCATTCTGTATGCTTTGAACTCGGCAAGCGCCTAAGTAACCTTATTATATTTTTTCATGTTGATAATTGGACTATGTATGCTGGGAAACTTGAATGTTGTGCATATATTTTTTGTGAACTTATAAGAACAGCGAAGCTGTGGGAGGGGTTTCACTTATGGAATACTAATGGAGCCCGCATTGCTCTACTTCCATGAGTTGCTTGTTAAGAAGTTAAATAATTTTCTGGTTTTAAAATATTCCAGGATCGTCAATCTGGTGATGACGAAGCTATGGCTTTGGACGAAACATTCTGCACTGCCCTCGAGTATGGACTGCCTCCGACAGGTGGTTGGGGTTTGGGAATTGATCGCCTTACGATGATGCTGACAGATTCCCAGAACATCAAGGTTAGGCTATTTCCATTATTTGTGTTCTTTCATGCAGTGCAACACTTTTTGACTTGCATTGCAGAACTCATCTTTCTGATGCATTTTCAGGAAGTTCTGTTGTTCCCGGCCATGAAGCCCCAGGAGTAGCTGTTTGCAAACCCATCAACAGGTCTGTGAACACACTATATCTTTCTGATGTATGGATAACTCTTTGTGTGCAACATAAAAATGCAAACCTGCCGGGTTTATGAAAGAGGGGAAATTGGCTTTATCTCCATCTTACTTGTCTAACCTTGCATAACCGAGTCTTGCGGATCATGAAATGTCTCGGGTGTTAACAAAAGTAAAGAGAAATAGTGCTCAGATTTCTTGTTGCACCTGAAAAATGCAGTAGCAGTATTTTGACCTGTTATACAATGGATCAGTTTGTCGATCTGACTTGGTGTGTCTATGCTGCTTCTGCAGAAGTAATTTTGTTTGCTGCTCAGAGGTTGGAGGTTTATGACATGACAATGCAAGGAGTTTTAACTGTGCTGGACAAAACACTGGAGGTATAAGCTACTTTTGCGTGGAAGGGTTGTTGAAAATTTGAGCTCCGGTTAGGGAGGAACAGTGAGGCATATGAAGCAAGAATCAGGAGGAGCCAAAGTGTGCTACATGTTTGCTTGTTTTCTTTTTGATGAAAAATCAAAATTTAGTGCTTGGTATTGTTATACACTTTGTTGGATCTCCTTGTTAGACTTGCCTTGCGTCTTATTTGTATGGACCACTAGATCTAGAGGTGCCTCTTCCTCTTATGCTTGTAGCCAGCGTATTTGTTTTGAAAGTTGGGTAGGATGAGAAGTCCCAGAAGTTGGCATTCGAATCAAAAAAAATCACAATACTAACTAGAGGACCCTAAAGAAAACTAAAATTAACTAAATACAAGATGCCATGACCCATCAAGTGATGAAGGAGAAGCCAGCTTGTTTTTACCCTGAGCTACAACAGATTGGTGCTCCGGGTGGCAGTGGAGATACCTGAAGTTCTAGTTCGTTATAAGTCAAACTTCTGTGAGACATATAAATACAGACATCTACAACACCAAATTAGCTTTGATGTTTTATATTTTCATCATGCTACATATATTTTCTACAACACCAAATCAAAACTTTTTCTCTAAAGTTGGTCGAATTTAAAAAGGTTGACCAAGGATAAATTTAGAACTTGAAATATTTTGGGACGTAGAGAGTATTTGTAAGACGTTGAGTATTAGTATTACAACAGCAAAAATAGTAATAATTAAAGACCGTTGATTTTCTGGATCGCTGGAAGGGCTCAGCTTCTTCCACCTCCATTGCCAGTGTCCCCGGTCCCGCTCGCTGCGGACTAATAACAGCCATTTCCACATGACTCTCTGTCACACAACTGATCAAATAGCAGAAACCACGCAGACTGCAGGCCTCTAAGCTATGCTGAACAAGAAGGATGCGCAACACTGTCCAACACTGACTCTTTGTCACACATCACATACCCCCGCTTGCTTATGCCAAGGAACAAAGATATGGTATCATTGGGAGATGCATCTTCATCTTCCTCATGGGCACTTGGATTTGATCCGTTTGAACGGCTCTTTCAAGTCCGTCGACCAAAAATACTTCCTCCGGAATTGTTGGAAATATGCCCTAGAGGCAATAATAAAAGGATTATTATATTTCAATGTTCATGATAATTGTCTTTTGTTCATGCTATAAATGTATTATCCGGAAATCGTAATACACGTGTGAACACTTAGACCCAATGAGTCCCTAGTGAGCCTCTAGTTGACTAGCTCGTTGTGATCGATAGATAGTCATGGTTTCCTGACTATGGACATTGGATGTCGTTGATAACGGGATCACATCATTAGGAGAACGATGTGATGGACAAGACCCAATCATAAGCATAGCATAAAAGATCGGATAGTTCGTTTGCTAGAAGCTTTGCCAATGTCAAGTATCTATTCCTTCGACCATGAGATCGTGTAACTCCGGTTACCGTAGGAGTGCCTTGGGTGTATCAAACGTCACAACGAATCGGGTGACTATAAAGGTGCATTACGGTATCTCCGAAAGTATCTGTTGGGTTGACACGGATCGAGATCGGGATTTGTCACTCCGTATGACGGAGAGGTATCTCTGGGCCCACTCGGTAATGCATCATCATAATGAGCTCAATGTGACCAAGGTGTTGCCACGGATCATGCATTACTGATGCGAGTAAAGTGACTTGCCGAGGAACGAGACCGAACAAGGTATTGGGATACCGACGATCGAGTCTCGGGCAAGTAACGCATCGATTGACAAAGGAATTGTATCTGAGGTTTGATCGAATCCTCGACATCGTGGTTCAACCGATGAAATCATCGAGGAGCATGTAGAGCCAACATGGATATCCGGACCCGCTGTTGGTTATTGCCCGAGAGTCGTCTCGGTCATGTCTGCGTGTCTCCGAACCCGTAGGGTCTACACACTAAGGTTCGGTGGCGCTAGGGTTAGTAGGAAGTCAAGTATGTGACCACCGAATGTTGTTCGAGTCCGGATGAGATCCGGACGTCACGAGGAGTTCGGAAGGGTCCGGAGGTAAAGAATAATATATAGGAAGTGGTGTTTGACCATCGGAAAGTTTGGGGTTTAGGTAAAATCTGGGACCACCGGAAGGGTC
Organism: Aegilops speltoides; assembly: GCA_021437245.1. NCBI lineage: Eukaryota > Viridiplantae > Streptophyta > Magnoliopsida > Poales > Poaceae > Aegilops > Aegilops speltoides. Next base: position 469,568,037 of record CM038145.1, on the reverse strand, counting down.
CTGGTCCACCGGTGGGGCCACCTATCCGGAGGGCCCCATGGGCTGAGAGGGAAGGAACCAGCCCACAAGGGGCTGGTGCGCCCCTAGGGTCCACCTGCGCCTAGGGTTGGAACCCTAGGGGGGAAGCGCCCACCGGCTTGGGGGTACTCCACCCCTTGGCCGCCGCCCGGAGATTGGATCTCCAGGGCCGCCACTGGGGCCTATATAAAGGGGGAGGAGGGGGCTGCTGCACACAACTCCCAAGGCGCAGCCCTCCCTCCCAACACATCTCCTCCTCCGTAGAGCTTAGCGAAGCCACAGCCAGTCTTGCATCTCCACCATCATCACGCCGTCGTCTTGCCGGTGGAGCTATCTTCCTCAACCTCTCCTTCCCCTTGCTGGATCAAGAAGGAGGAGACGTCGATCGTCCCGTCGTGTGTTGAACGCGGAGGTGCTGTCCGCTTCGAAGACTTGGCATCGGTGATCTGAATCACGTTCGAGTACGACTCCATCATCACCTTGCAAGCTTCCGCACGCGATCTACAAGTGGTATGTAGATGCAAACTCTCTCCGTTACTCGTTGCTTAGATGAACTCATAGATGGATCTTGGTGAAGCCGTAGGAAAAATTTTAATTTTCTGCAACGTTCCTAACAAAGGCATCATGAGCCGTTTTATGCGTAGTTCTCTAATGCACGAGTAGAACACAATTTGTTGTGGGCGTTGATCTTGTCATCTTACTTGCCTCTACTAGTCTTTTCTTGCTCAACGGTATTGTGGGATGAAGCGGCCGACCAACCTTACACGCGCTTACGTGAGACCGGTTCCACCGATCGACATGCACTAGTTGCATAAGGTGGTCTGGCGGTGTCTGTCTCTCCACTTTAGTTGGAGCGAATCGATGAACAGGGCCCTTATGAAGGGTAAATAGAAGTTGACAAAATCACGTTGTGGTGATTCGTAGGTAAGAAAACGTTCTTGCTAGAACCCAATCGCAGCCACGTAAAAGATGCAACAACAACTAGAGGACGTCTAACTTGTTTTTGCAGCGATTGATCATGTGATGTGATATGGCGAAGTTGTGATGAATGTTGAATTGTGATGTATGAGATCATGTTCTTGTAATAGGATTCACGACTTGCATGTCGATGAGTATGACAACCGGCGGAGCCATAGGAGTTGTCTTTATTTTTGTATGACTGCGTGTCATTGAAGAACGCCATGTAAACTACTTTACTTCATTACTAAACGCGTTAGTCATAGAAGTAGAAGTAGTCGTTAGCGTGACAACTTCATGAAGACACGATGATGGAGATCATGATGATGGAGATCATGGTGTCAAGCCGGTGACAAGATGATCATGGAGCCCCGAAGATGGAGATCAATGGAGCTTGATGATATTGGCCATATCATGTCACAACTATATAATTGCATGTGATGTTTATTATGCTTTTACATCTTGTTTACTTAGGACGACGGTAGTAAATAAGATGATCCTTAAAAATTTCAAGAAGTGTTCTCCCTAACGTGCACCGTTGCTACAGTTAAATCGTTTCTAAGCACCACATGATGATCGGGTGTGATGGATCCTTACGTTCACATACAACGGGTGTAAGACAGTTTTACACAAAAAAACACTTAGGGTTAACTTGACGAGCCTAGCATGTGCGCACATGGCCTCGAACACGGAGACCGAAAGGTCGAACACGAGTCGTATGGAAGATACGATCAACATGAAGATGTTCACCGACGATGACTAGTCCGTCTCACGTGATGATCGGACACGGGCTAGTCGACTCGGATCGTGTAACACTTAGATGACTAGAGGATGTCTAATCTAAGTGGGAGTTCATAATTTTGATTAAGAACTTTATTATCATGAACTTAGTCTAAAACCTTTGCAAATATGTCTTGTAGATCAATGGCCAACGCTAATGTCAACATGAACTTCAACGCTGTTCCTAGAAAACCAAGCTGAAAGATGATGGCAGAACTATACGGATCGGGTCCGAACACGAGATCATCCTCATAGCTGCCAGAAGCAATATGTCCTAGAAGGACCGCTAGGTGCCGCTCCGTCCCGAAGAACCAAGACGTTATGAGCGCTTGCAAACTTCGTCGATGATTACTCCCTCGTTCAAGGCGGCATGCTCTACAGACTTAGAACCGGGCTCCAAAAGCGTTTTGAGCATCACGGAGCATATGAGATGTTCAAGAGCTGAAACTAGTTTTCCAAGCTCATGCCCGGTCGAGAGATATGATGTCTCCGACAAGTTCTACATTGTAAGATGGAGGAGAACAGTTACAAGGTGAGCACATCCGAAGATGTCCAGGTTGCACGCTTCGATGACCCAGTTGAACATTAACCTCCCGATGAGGCGGTCATTGACAGAATCCTCCGATCGCTCCCACCAAGCTACAAGAGCTTTGTGATGAACTACAACATGCGGGATGGTAAAGACCATTCTGAAGTGTTCTCGATCTTGAAGTCAGCAGAGGCTGAAATCAAGAAAGAACATCAAGTGTTGATGGTCAATAAGACCACTAAGTTCAAGAAGGGCAAGGGTAAGAAGAACTTCAAGAAGGACGGCAAAGATGTTGCCGCGCCCGTAAGCTTGTTGCGGGAAGAAGTCAAAGAATGGACCCAAGCACGAGACCGAGTGCTTTTATTGCAAGGGGAAAGGGCACTGGAAGCGGAACTGCCCCAAATACTTAGCGGATAAGAAGGCCGGCAACACCAAAGGTATATTTGATATACATATAATTGATGTGTACCTTACCAGTACTCGTAGTAACTCCCGGTATTTGATACGGTGCCGTTGCTCACATATGTAACTCACAGCAGAGCTGCGGAATAAACGGAGATGGCGAAGGGCGAGGTGACGATCTTGCGTCGGGAATGGTTCGGGTCGATGTGATCGCCGTCGCACGCTGCCTCTACATTTACCTACGGATTAGTTTTAAACCTCAATAATTGTTATTTAGTGCCAAGTTTGAGCATGAACATTGTATCCGGATCTCGTTTGATCTGAGATGGCTACTCATTTAAGTCTGAGAATAATGGTTGTTCGATTTATATGAGAGATATGTTTTATGGTCATGCTCGGATGGTCAATGGTTTATTCTTAATGAATCTCGGCGTAATATTACACATGTTCATAGTGTGGATGCAAAAGATGTAAAGTTGATAACGATAGTCCCACATACTTGTGGCACGCCGCCTTGGTCACATTGGTGTCAAGCGCATGAAGAAGCTCCATCTTGATGGACTTTTAGAGTCTCTTGATTATGAATCGTTTGACACATGCGAACCTTGCCTCTTAGGCAAGATGACCAAGACTCCGTTCTCCGGAACAATGGAGCGAGCAACCAACTTGTTGGAAATCATACATACCGATGTAAAAGCGGTCCAATGGCGTTGAGGCTCATGGAGGATATCGTTATGTTCTCACTCTCCGATGACTTAAGTAGATATGGGTATGTCTACTTAATGAAACACAAGTCTGAGACCTTTGAAAAGTTCAAGGAATTTCAGAGTGAGGTAGAGAATCAACGTGACCGAAAGATAAAATTCTTACGATCAGATCGTGGAGGAGAATACTTAAGTCACGAATTTGGCACACACTTAAGGAAATGTGGAATCGTTTCACAACTCACGCCGCCTGGAACACCTCAGCAAAATGGTGTGTCCGAACGTCGTAATCGCACTCTATTGGATATGGTGCGGTCTATGATGTCTCTTACCGATTTACCGCTATCATTTTGGGGATACGCTCTAGAGACAGCTACATTCACTTTAAATAGGGCACCGTCTAAATCCGTTGAAACGACACCGTATGAATTATGGTTTGGGAAGAAACCTAAGCTGTCGTTTCTAAAAGTTTGGGGATGCGATGCTTATGTCAAGAAACTTCAACCTGAAAAGCTCGAACCCAAGTCGGAAAAATGCGTATTCATAGGATACCCTAAGGAAACTGTCGGGTATACCTTCTACTTAAGATCCGAAGGCAAGATCTTTGTTGCCAAGAACGGATGCTTTCTAGAGAAAGAGTTTCTCTCGAAAGAAGTAAGTGGGAGGAAAGTGGAACTTCGATGAAGTACTACCTCTCGAGCGGGAAAGTGGTGCGGCGCAGAAACCGTTCTGTAATGCCCACACCAATCAAGAGGAAAACGTTGATGATGATCAAGGTACTTGGGATCAAGTTACTCTTGAACTTCAAGGTCCACGAGGACACGTTCCGCACTGCAGTGGTACGGCAACCTGTCATGGAAATCATGTTGCTAGACAACAATGAACCTTGAACTATGAAGAAGCAATGGCGGGCCGGATTCCAACAAATGGCTTGAAGCCATGAAATCCGAGATAGAATCCATGTATGAAAACAAAGTATGGACTTTGACAGACTTGCCCGATGATCGGCGAGCAATAGAAAACAAATGGATTTTTAAGAAGAAGACGGACTCGGATGGAAATGTTACCATCTATAAAGCTCGACTTGTCGCTAAGGGTTATCGACAAGTTCAAGGAATTGACTACTGACGAGACATTCTCTCCGTGGCGAAGCTTAAGTCCGTCCGAATCATGTTAGCAATTGCCGCATACTATGATTATGAGATATGGCGATGGACGTCAAAACGGCATTCCTTAATGGACATCTTAATGAAGAGCTGTATATGATGCAGCGGAAGGTTTTGTCGATCCTCGAACGCTAACAAAGTATGCAAGCTCCAATGATCCATTTATGGACTGGTGCAAGCATCTCGGAGTTGGAACATTCGCTTTGATGAGATGATCAAAGCGTTTGGGTTTATCTTGCACTTATGGAGAAGCTGCGTTTACAAGAAAGTGAGTGGGAGCTCCGTAGCATTTCTCTGTTATATGTAGATGACATACTCTTGATGGGAAATGATCGACACTCTGGACAGCATTAAGGCCTATTTGAACAAGTGTTTTTCAATGAAGGACCTTGGAGAAGCTGCTTATATATTAGGCATCAAGATCTATAGAGATAGATTGAGGCGCCTCATAGGTCTTTCACAAAGCACATACCTTGATAAGATTTTGAAGAGGTTCAAAATGGATCAGTCCAAGAAGGGTTCTTGCCTATGTTACAAGGTGTGAGATTGAGCTCGGCTCGATCACCGACCACGGCAAAAGATAAAGAAGAGATGAGTGTCATCCCTATGCTTCAGCCATAGGATCTATTATGTATGCCATGCTGTGTACTGGACCGATGTAAACCTTGCCGTAAGTTTGGTTGCAAGATACCAAAGTAATCCCGGCAAGGAACACCGGACAGCGGTCAAGAATATCTGAAGTACACGAAAAGGACAAAGGACATGTTTCGTTTATGGAGGAGACGAAGAGCTCGTCGTAAGGGTTACGTCGGCGCTTAGCTTCGACTCAGATCTGATGACTCTAAGTCACAAACCGGATCGTGTATATGTTGAATGGTGGAGCGATGGTGGTGCAACCGCAAGCGAAGCGTCGTGGCGGGATCTACGTGTGAAGCGGAGTACATGGCAGCCTCGGAGGCAGCGCATGAAGCGATTTGGGTGAAGGAGTTCATCACCGACCTAGGAGTCATACCCAACGCGTCGGGGCCGATCAAACTCTTCTGTGACAACACTGGAGCTATTGCCTTAGCCAAGGAGCCGGGTTTCACAAGAAGACCAGGCACATCAAGCGTCGCTTCAACTCCATCCGTGAAAATGTTCAAGATGGAGACATAGAGATTTGCAAAGTGCACACGGATCTGAATGTCGCAGATCCGTTGACTAAACCTCTCTCGCGTGCAAAACATGATCAACACCAGAACTCTATGGGTGTTCGATTCATCACAATGTAACTAGATTGGTGACTCTAGTGCAAGTGGGAGACTGTTGGAAATATGCCCTAGAGGCAATAATAAAAGGATTATTATATTTCAATGTTCATGATAATTGTCTTTTGTTCATGCTATAAATGTATTATCCGGAAATCGTAATACACGTGTGAACACTTAGACCCAATGAGTCCCTAGTGAGCCTCTAGTTGACTAGCTCGTTGTGATCGATAGATAGTCATGGTTTCCTGACTATGGACATTGGATGTCGTTGATAACGGGATCACATCATTAGGAGAACGATGTGATGGACAAGACCCAATCATAAGCATAGCATAAAAGATCGGATAGTTCGTTTGCTAGAAGCTTTGCCAATGTCAAGTATCTATTCCTTCGACCATGAGATCGTGTAACTCCCGGTTACCGTAGGAGTGCCTTGGGTGTATCAAACGTCACAACGTGAATCGGGTGACTATAAAGGTGCATTACGGTATCTCCGAAAGTATCTGTTGGGTTGACACGGATCGAGGCGGGATTTGTCACTCCGTATGACGGAGAGGTATCTCTGGGCCCACTCGGTAATGCATCATCATAATGAGCTCAATGTGACCAAGGTGTTGGCCGGGATCATGCATTACGATGCAGTAAAGTGACTTGCCGAGGAACGAGACTGAACAAGGTATTGGGATACCGACGATCGAGTCTCGGGCAAGTAACGTATCGATTGACAAAGGGAATTGTATCTGAGGTTTGATCGAATCCTCGACATCGTGGTTCAACCGATGAAATCATCGAGGAGCATGTAGGAGCCAACATGGATATCCAGACCCGCTGTTGGTTATTGCCCGAGAGTCGTCTCGGTCATGTCTGCGTGTCTCCCGAACCCGTAGGGTCTACACATAAGGTTCGGTGGCGCTAGGGTTAGTAGGAAGTCAAGTATGTGACCACCGAATGTTGTTGAGTCCGGATGAGATCCCGGATGTCACGAGGAGTTCGGAAGGGTCCGGAGGTAAAGAATAATATATAGGAAGTGGTGTTTGACCATCGGGAAAGTTTGGGGTTTCGGTAAAATCTGGGACCACCGGAAGGTCCCGGGTCCACCGGTGGGGCCACCTATCCCGGAGGGCCCCATGGGCTGAGAGGGGAAGGGAACCAGCCCACAAGGGGCTGGTGCGCCCCCCTAGGGTCCACCCCCTGCGCCTAGGGTTGGAACCCTAGGGGTGGGGGGCGCCCCACCTGGCTTGGGGGGTACTCCACCCCCCTTGGCCGCCGCCCCACAGAGATTGGATCTCGGGGCCGCCACCACAGGGGCCTATATAAAGGGGGAGGAGGGGGCTGCTGCACACAACTCCCAAGGCGCAGCCCTCCCTCCCAACACATCTCCTCCTCCGTAGAGCTTAGCGAAGCCACAGCCAGTCTTGCATCTCCACCATCATCACGCCGTCGTGCTGCCGGTGGAGCTATCTTCCTCAACCTCTCCTTCCCCCTTGCTGGATCAAGAAGGAGGAGACGTCGATCGTCCCGTACGTGTGTTGAACGCGGAGGTGCTGTCCGTTCAGCACTTGGCATCGGTGATCTGAATCACGTTCGAGTACGACTCCATCATCACCTTGCAAGCTTCCGCACGCGATCTACAAGTGGTATGTAGATGCAAACTCTCTCCCGTTACTCGTTGCTTAGATGAACTCATAGATGGATCTTGGTGAAGCCGTAGGAAAAATTTTAATTTTCTGCAACGTTCCCCAACAGGAATATGTCAATCAGCACAATTGGATCTCTGAAAAGTCAATGGTACATTCACGCTCCTGGTCTTTATGACGGTTAATATGATGTCGTCGCTGAAATTATTTTTGCTTCCTGCGGATTCGCCTGTCATAGCTTTCAGTCTTGCCAGAGAGGTGGAAGATATGCTTCCTGATGTGCTGTTATGTGCCACATCCAAGTAATGGAGTCTGGACAGACTTGTGGACTGCTTGGGAAGGTGATCAAAACATGTCTGATCGCAGAACCGATGTCTAGGCTTGGCATTTTCTCATCCATCCATGTAGAGTATGTTGCGAGAAAGGTCAAGAAAACTTGACGACGAGACATTTTGGTGGAAACACATGGAATTTACATGACAAGACTTGTTATTCTTCGATACTAGAATCGACAAGAAACAACCAAACTGGACCCTATGTGATATGGATAGCCATGTACTATCCTCTGGGCATCTTGGAAAATCTCTTGTCAGCTGATTGTTGGACAGATCCAATTCTGATAAACCATTCAAAACATGGGCATGAAAGAAAAATGCCTGTTCCCCTAAAAAAAAAACTAGGACAGATAAAATATAGAGAAACAACAAGTTCACTATAAGTGTGTGGTGAATGATTGTTCCTTCATTTATTTTAAGCAAAACTAGGACTTGAAAAAACAGATTCAGGCAGGCAAGAGATTACACTGAAAGTACTTAAAAGTTGCATACTTCTTCATACACGGAACCGCCATCGGAAAGCATCAACTGTTGCGGCGGTTCCTCAATTCCAGCAATACACTACACATAAAACCAGACATAGTTCTTATGACATACGCCCTCCTTTCGCAAAAAAAAAAGACATACTCCCTCCATTCCATGATACTTGTCGTTGTTTTAGTTCGAAACTAAAACAATGGCAAGTATTATGGAACTGAGGGAGTAAAATTTAGACTGTGTTACATGAAACTGTCCTCCTTCCAGCTACAGAACCTGAGCTTTTAACAATTATTACTAACAGCAAAGCAGTGCTCTGCTCTGCAAGCGAGAATAGCCAGTGAATGCAGCCATGGAATGCTCAAGTAATTGACCGTGAAATAAACCACACAGAAGATACAGACACATTAAACATGTTGTCTCTGTATCCTATTGTTGCACATAACAAAACACTCACGAAACCATATATGTACACACAAGACCATAAAATCCAAGGGTTCTGCAATGCAAGAAAACCTTCACAATGCCTCGTCTTTGAAGTTCCTTACTATGGCGGCCTTGATAACAACCACTTGCACATAGGTCTTGTCATACAACTGGTCAAAAAGCCGAAACCACGCAACCCTCCATGTTTTGCTGAACAGAAGGATGCAGAACATAGTCCACAGGCCCATCACATACCCCGCGCTTATGCCAAGGAACAAAGACGTTGCATCACTGAATGATGCGTATTTGTATTCTTCATGGGCACTTGGGTTTGTTCCGTTTGAACAATTGTTGGGAAGAGGATGTCCACAGAGCTCATGGTTGCCGACGTATATATATGGATCGTTGAGTGTCTGTAGCTGCCTCCCCGAGGGGATTCTTCCTGATAGACCATTGTAGGACAAGTTTAGCCAGCTCAGAAATGTGAGGTCAGATAAACCTGGGGGGATTCCGCCGGCCAAACGATTGTAAGATAGGTCCAGAGATTCCAATTTCCTTAAGGCGCCGATACCATCCACGATTCTTCCATCTAGTTGGTTGCCGGAGAGATTCAGCGTCTGAAGTCCCTTGAGAAAAGATAGCTCCTCCGGAATATGTCCAGTTAAACTGTTACATGACAGGTCAATCAACACAATGGGATTTGCAAAATCAAGGGTGTATTGACGCTCCTGGTCTTTCGTGATGGTCATTATGCTGTCGTCGCTGTAGTTATTTTTGCTTCCTTTGGATTCACCTGTCATAGCTTTCAGTCTCCCAAGAGAGGAAGGTATCCTTCCTGATATGTTGTTATGTGCCACATCCAAGTAATGAAGACTGGGCAGATTTGTAAACTGCCTAGGAAGGTGGCCATAGAACATGTTTGATCGTAGAACCAGCACTTCTAGGCCTGGCATTTTCTCATCTATCCATGTTGGCAAACTACCAGAGAATATGTTGCCCGAAAGGTCAAGAAAACTTAACCCTGGGGCATTTTGGAGGAAATCTGGGAATTTGCCTGACAACCTGTTATTCTTCAAGTCTAGAATCGACAAGGAACAACCGAATTGAAGACAATATGTGACATCGGGACCAACGGATCTCGATGTAATATTTTCTAGGCATCTTGGAAGATTTCCTGTGAGTTGATTGCTGGACAGATCCAGTTCCGTTAGCTCATTCAATTGACACACATATGATGGGATGGTACCTTCGATATGATTGCTTGAAAGATGCAACTGACTGAGTAGCGGAGCTGTGAGATTTGCTGGGAGCTTCCCTGACAAGGAATTTTTTGAGAGATCCATTACTTGAACCGACGGTAGATCCAACTGTGCTGGAAAAGCCCCCCTCAGTTGATTCCTTGACAAGTACAACCATTCAGCGTGGGAAGAAACAGTCCAGAACCATTCAGGCAAGACATCACTTATGCTTGCGTTGGAAATATCAAGCCGGGTTATGCCAGCTTGCCATCTCAGCCACGTCGGGAATTGAGGACCCAAGTTACATGATCTGAAGTATCCTGTATCCAATCTGAACGGTGGTACCCAGTTGCCGTTTAGATCCAGTTTCAGAGAGTTGTGTGAAAGGTCAAGATATTCTAAGCTCACTAGGTTTGCAAAATGTTGTGTCGACAGCACGCCACTGAGCTTGCTCAAGCCGAAGTCCAGGTAAGCCAGATTGCCAAGTGCTCCAATCCCGGCAGGTACAGGGCCAACCAGCATGTTCTGGTAGAGGTCAAGATGGCTCAGACTGGTCAGATTTCCTATCCAATCTGGCAGTTCCCCGGTCAAATTCGCTCGTAACAAGTGCACCTCACGCAACGCACTCCATGAACACTTTGGTAGTCTGTCCATGAGTGTTGTCAGGTCCCCGTTGATATTCACCCAGTCCAAATTCAGCACCTGCAGATTGCACTGAAAGAACTATGATGGTGGAAGCGTATGCAATCTTGCAGGGACGCGTTCGTGTTATATAGTCATCAACATGTACAGAGATCGGCAGGTAGTTGTAGTCTTGACCCATACTCCAAGTATACAAGAGATGAGATCATATCTACTCTAACTACCTGCCTGAATTACACAGCACGTTACAAGATACGTACGCTATACGTACGTGACACGAAGCTACAAGCCTATCTGCTAAAATCCTCCCTCAATCTTAACGTATCAAGATTTAGATTGTTCCTGAAGGCTTGGAGCTGCCGAATTTGCAGTGGCTTAGTAAAACCATCAGCCACTTGATCTCCAGTTGGTATAAACCTTATCTCCAACTTCTTCTGAGCAACTCTTTCACGAACGAAATGAAAATCAATTTCAATATGTTTTGTTCTTGCATGAAACACAGGATTTGCAGAAAGATATGTTGCTCCTAGATTATCACACCATAAGCGTGACACATGTGGCCTGTACACTCCCAATTCATCAAGCGGAGTTTGACCCACATTACCTCACCCGTAGCATTTGCTAATGACTTATATTCTGCCTCGATCTTGGATCTTGAGACGGTTGCTTGCTTCTTTGCTTGCCATGACACAAGATTGGGACCAAGAAATCTTGCAAAACCTCCTGTGGACTTCCTATCATCTGGACACCTGCCCTAATCTGCATCGGAGAAGGCGCCACCGTGGTTGATGGAGACACGCAAATGCTTAGTCCTATTCCTTGCTGCCCTGAACATACCTTAGTATTCTCTTAACAGCTGTCCAGTGCAGAGAAGTTGGTGCATGCAAAAACTGACAAACCTTATTAACTGAGAAAGATATATCAGGCCTTGTCAGTGTGAGATATTGAAGTGCTCCAACTATACTTCGATATTTTGTCCCTTCTTCTGAACTTAGTAGTGTACCCTCATTCGGTGGATGTTTTTCAGTAGTTGACATGGGTGTACTAGAAGGTTTACAATCCTTCATTCCTACACGACTCAAAATATCAGAAGCATATTTCTCTTGAGTGAGTAAAATACCATCTTGTATCTTTTTAACTTCAATGCCTAGGAAATAGTGTAATTCTCCCAAATCTTTCAAAGCAAACTCACTTTTCAAATTCTTTAGCAAGGCTAATGTGGCATCTTGCGAAGAGCTTGCTACAATTATGTCATCAACATAAATAAGCATGTATATAATCACCTTGCCCTTCTTGAAAAAGAACAGTGAAGTATCTCCCTTTGATGGACAAAATCCAAGCTGTTGTAGCTTAATACTCAACCTTGAATACCACGCCCTTGGTGCCTGCTTCAAGCCATACAAGGCTTTGTCCAACCTACATACATGATTAGGTTTGGATGTGCTCTCAAAGCACAGTGGCTGCCGATATAGACCTCTTCCTCGAGAACGCCATGTAAAAACGCATTCTCGAACATCCAATTGGCGAAGATTCCATCCTCGAAACAACAATAGATAGAACAAGTCTAATAGTAGCAGCCTTCACTACTGGACTGAAGGTGTCCTCATAATCAATACCATAACGTTGCTTGAAGCCCTTAGCTACTAGTCTAGCTTTGTATCTATCTATTGTTCCATCTACCTTCTTTTAATTTTATATACCCATTTACAATCTATGATGTTCCTCCTGGTTTAGGTGGAACTAAGTGCAGTGTTGTTCCTTACTAAAGCATCATATTCAGCACGCATAGCATTTTTCCAATTTTATCATGCAATGCTTCAAGTACATTTTGTGGCTCACGGTGGCTGCAAAATTTGCAAACTGAAATGTTTATCATACCTGACCGTGCCATCTTTGAGCACCAATGGTTTGGTAATGCCTCGCTGTGATCGAGTGACTCGCGTAGTTATGGTTGGAGTAGCCACAACAGATCCGGTACCAGCCACAGAGGATCCCGTACCTCGTACTGACACGGAAGGCGACGGGGGCAAATCTTCCTGGTGACCCGTGCGCCCACGCTGCCGCGAATCTGCGGCGCTGTCGGCTGGTGACAGCGACCCACCGCCGCGGGCCCGCGCTGGACCGTTGGGGTCATCATTGCTCTGTGGGGCCGCCATCCCTGCTCCAACTGCTTCTTGACGCGTCGCGCGTGATGACACGGGCGAATCGCCCCGCCGCTGGGTAGACGCTACTCCGTGGCGCTGCTACGATACGCCAGATCCATGCGGTGTTGGTGGCGGCGAATCATTCCTGGGGTCCGCGCCGGTCCCGCCTGTTTCTGTCCGATCCGCGCCGTTGGGATCCGCGCCGCTCCCGCCTCCTTCTGTCCAAGATCTCTCGGGATTGGCGCCATCGGCCGGATCGCCGTGTCTAGCGCTGTGTATCTCTGTTCTTTGCATAAAATCATAGTGTGTAGCTTGTTTTTTCACTGCTTTCATCGATCAGCCTCATTAGTGGAAGGATTATGATTATTAAACACATGATCATCAACATGAGATTCACCCCCGTGATCAGAAGGATTTAACAGCTCCGGAGAGAGTAGCAAGATTTCAGCACGAAGGCGAGCACCGGCATTTGGGTGGAGACTAGCAAAGGGAAAAATATTTTCATCAAAAATTACATCTCTGGAAATATAAACACGGCCAGTAGATATGTCAAGGCACTTAAACCCTTTGTGGAGATTGCTATACCCAAGGAAAGCACATTGCTTGGAACGAAATTGAAGTTTGTGATTATTGTAGGGCCTAAGGTTCGGCCAACAGGCGCACCCAAAAACCCTGAGGATGGAATAGTTGGGTTTTTCATGGAATAATTTTTCAAAGGGTGTTTCAAACTTGAGAACTTTGCTAGGAACTCGGTTTATCAGATAAGTTGCAGCAATGAAGGCCTCATCCCAAAATTTCAAAGGCATTGAGGCTTGAGCAAGAAGGATAAACCCACTTGACAATGTGTCTGTGTTTTCTTTCTGCCGACCCATTTTGTTGATGGGCATGAGGGCACGAGACATGGTGAGATATACCTATTTTGGTAAAGAAGGAGTTCAACTTTTCATACTCCCTCCCGGTCTGTTTGTAGAGCAAGGATCTTACGATCAAATTGACGTTCTACTAGATGTTGGAAATCATGAAATTTTGGAACACTTGGACTTGTGTTTGATCAAGTATATCCAAGTGAATTTATTGAAATCGTCAATGAAACTCACGTAATACTTTTTCTCCCTCTTTGTTTCAACAGCGGGACCCCAAACATCGAAAACACAAGTTCTAATGGAAACTTTGATTCACTTATTGACTTGGGATAGAGCAACGGTGACTTTTGCCTTTTGGCATCGTCACATCTGAAATCTTTATTGAGCGAATTTGCACACGGAGATTATTCTTGCTAATGACTTTGCTAACAATAAGATGAGATGGATGGCCTAGACGCCGGTGCCACCTATCCAAAGATAGTTTTGTGGCACTGAGCATGTGCTTCTTGGCGTCGGATCCGTGTGCCTAATCGGGTAGAGTCCTCTTCTACCCCTGCCTCGAAGGAGCACCTTCTTCGTTCCCCGTTCCTTGACAAGAAAAGAATGGGGATGAATTTCAACAAAGGAATTATTGTCAATAGCAAGGCGACTAGCGGAGATTAGACTTTTGTTGGCTTGTGGTACATGAAGGATATCATTTAAAAGAAGATCACGTTCAGGGTATGGATTGCTGAATGACCAATATGTTTAATAACCATACCGATCCATCGGCGGTATGAATCGCTGCGTTTCGGTGTAGCGATCTCGCACGGTCAGCTTCTCCAAGTCTCTGTGATGTGGTCGATGGCACCACTATCCGGTACCGGTTCGTGTCCACCCCATACTGCGGTGCGGCAAGGTTGGTGACTTCTCCTCCATGCCCTGGTACGACTCATCGTACCGCTTCCAACACTTCCAGGCTAGGTGGCCCATCTTGCCACATATCTGGCACTGGACCCTAGGAGCAGAGGCGTTGTTGTTGTTGTAGTTGCCCCCGCTGTGGTTGTTGCCGTGTCATTGCCGCGCCTCCGTGTTTGGAGTAGCCGCCGCCCGCCGCCATGTCACCACCACCATTGCCGCCTTGGCGGCGACCACGGTCACCACCGCCAGCGCCGTGTCGACGACCTCGGGTGGCTGCGTTGGCAGAGGATTGAGACCCTCCGCCCCGAAGATTGAGCCTTGTTTCAATGCTCAGTAGTTGCGAGAACAGTTCTGCCACGGTCACCGGCTCCACCCGGGAACACATGGCAGAGACCACGGGTCGAAATCTTCATCGAGCCCGCCAAGATGTGGGAGACGATGTCGTCGTCGTCCACCTTCTTCCCGCAGCGATCGGTTAAATCGCGAGAGGACTTGATCTTCCGGCGTGAAGTCGGTGATGGATGAGTTGCCCTTCCGCAGATTGGCGAGGCGATTACGACGTTAAGTGGTGCAGGAGCGGGTGTGGGATGCAAGCATCCCTTCCACCGTGTTCCAGAGCTCGGCAGAAGTATGGCATGACGCAACCTGGATAGCTATCTCACGCGGAAGTGTCGTCAGGAGATAGGAGAACACTTGTTGGACTTGAGCATACCAGGTTTGGAAGTCAGGGTTCGGCCCTTTCACCGTCGTCTTCCCGTCTGACGACGCCACATCGATCTACATGGGTGGCGGCGGTTGCTCGACGTCGATGTACTTGGCCATCTGTGCTCCCCGGATGGCCGAGAGCACCGTAGCCCGCCACAGAGCCTGGTTGCCCTTCGTGAGCTTCTCGGTGGCGGCGTGTGCGAACGGCGAGGATGGGAAGGAACTTGAGGACGCCATGGAGTTGTTCGAGGATGGCTCTGGTTACCATGAAAGAACTATGATGGTGGAAGCGTATGCAATCTTGCAGGGACGCGTTCGTGTTATATAGTCATCAACATGTACAGAGATCGGCAGGTAGTTGTAGTCTTGACCCATACTCCAAGTATACAAGAGATGAGATCATATCTACTCTAACTACTCGCCTGAATTACACAAAGACGTTACAAGATACGTCGCTATCGTCGTGACGCACACTAAGCCTATCTGCTAACATGCACAGCTTTTGCAGGTTTGCTGGGACGTACCCGAATAGTTGATAGTTGGCACTTAAATCAATGACCTCAAGGGAGGACATGTTGCCCAGAGCATCAGGAATAGGCCCTGCTGGCCAGTCACACTCTCCGAGCTGAAGCTCCTTGAGGCTAGTAAGATCCCAAAACCAGTTGTGTTGGAGTGAAGTGCCAAATGAATTGTATGACAGATCAAGCACCTCCAGATGTGTGAGGTTGGAAGGGGACAGAGTAGAGACGCTACTGTTAAGCCCGCAACCGGACAACCGAAGGACCTTAAGATTAGGAAGCATATTCACTTGGCTGATCCAATTCCTAGCTGATCTGACAAACACTCCGCTCACATCGAGATGAATCAAAACAGAGAGCCGATGCAACCATGAAAGATCGGGCACTGAAAGACTAGCAGTATCATCACTAACATCCAGATACCGCAACTTGGAGAGATTACCGATGTGTGGAGGTATCCTCCCTTCAAAATTTGCAAATGAGAGGTTGAGGTACCGTAAGTTGTCGAGAGCACCGATGAACATCGGTATGCTTGTCCGGTTGAAGTAGTTGTGGCTCAGATCAAGGTACCTCAGATATCGCAACCCGGTGATGGAGGAGCTCAGCTCACCACTCGATAGCATCAAGTCAGCACTCCCGAGAGCTTGGGCGGTGTTGCGGAGATTGATTCCGACGACGTGTCCGGTGCTGTTGTCACACCGGACACCCTGCCACCAGCAGCAGTCTCGGCCTTGCCACGAGGAGAGACGGCCAGCGGGGTCCAGGAGGCTTTCCTTGAAGGAAAGGAGCGCCTCCCGTTCCCTTGCGACGCAACCGGAGGTCGATCGGCCGGGGTTTGACACCGGCAGGTTCTGGCGCTGGACGCGGGATGCAGGCGCCGACCCCTGCTCGTGGTGCGGCCTCCTTCCCTCCCGCCGCGGTGGCGCGGGTGGCTTCCGGGGGTGCTGTCGGGAGGCCACCGGCTACGGCGGCGCTATCTACTGGGAGAGGAGGTCCGGGCGGCCAGGCTGCTGGTGTGCGGCCGTCGGCTCCGGGAGGTTCGGAGGTGGCTTGTGTCGGGTCTTTGTCCGCTTAGGCCCCCACGCCCTCGGGTCCGGTGCAAAGACAGACACCGGCGGCGAAGAGCTCGGCGACCGGGCCAACGGCGGACCGGGGAGCTGCGACATCTAGGTTCCCGGCGCCTCCCCCGCACCTCGTTACTCGACCGTCTGGACCTACGGCTGCACCCCGAGGACAATGGGGGGATGACGGGCATGATGCTTATGGTGCGGGCCAGCACCGTGGTTCTTCATCAACGGGCGGTGGCCGTGGGTACGCCTGGCAAAGTGATGGATCGGCCGAGAGGCCTTTTTTGGGTCCTTCAGGTGGTTTCGTCGAGGGGCCCTCGGATACGGGACATCGACAGCGACAAGGGTTCCGTGGCTATCGGGGTGGTCGAGGAGGCAGAGGGGGCCGCTACCGTCCTCGTCCTCCGCCACCACCAGTTGTGGTTGACCAGATGGCACTTGATGGTTCTGCCGAGGGGGAGACCTTGCCTGGCCAAGCCATGGAGGTTGTGACAGCTCTTGCCTTAGTGCAGGTTCCGATGAACGAGGTGATGTCTGACGCATCTGCGGAGTTGACTGATAAGTCAGAGGCTGAGAGGGTTACTAAGTGGGCACGTCGGAAGGAAAAGATGCTTTGCTACTGTTGCGGTGACAAGGGTCACTTCATCGCGGAGTGTGTGGCTCTGTTATGTGAGACATGTGGTAAACTGGCACATGAGTCTGGGGAGTGTCAAATGTTGCGTGATCAGGCACCGTCTATCATGATGTATGGAGTTTTCTGTGCTGAGTTAACTTTCTTTGAATCTCCAAATGAGCGTGAGGCTGCTGAGGAGTCAACGAGTACGACCACGGGGATAGTCAAGGTTACCAGAGGAGAGGTGACCGAGGCACAGATCATACAGAGATGACGTGAGTTGGCTCCTGGGGAGTTCGAGTGGGAACTTGTCAGTATGGCTGATAGGATGTTCAGGGTTGATTGTCCCTCCTTTGAGGATTTGCAGAGGCTGTTGAGCTTTGGGATGTGTAAGGTGCCGGGCACCGATGGTATCCTAGAGTTTCAGGAGTGGAAGCTTGTGGAGCCACAGGGCACGCCGCTTACTCAGGCATGGTTACGTTTCTCCGGAGCACCGTCGAGGCCGCTGCAGGATGCTCGGGTAGTGGCCAGTATGGGCATTTTGGTAGGGAAGCCTGAGCGAGTGGACATGGAGTTCACCAGAGCTAATGGGATTGCTAGGGTATTGGTTAGTATTTTGAACATTGAGTATGTTCCGGATGTGGTTAAGTGGGCTTATCGAGGCAGAGTATATGACTTGGATATTGAGTTTGAGGATGAGAGCCTTACGGTGGCGCCGCCTCGGGATTCTCGATCTGGATATGCAGGAGGGTGATGGCGGAGCTGGGGTTCGGGAGGCGCGGTCGAGATCTGGGACGGCAGTCAAGGGCGAGGTCCACGATGGCGTCAGCCGGGATGGAGCAGATCTCACCTTCTCGGGTACCTTCGACGACTCGAGATTTGGGTCTTTTGAGCCGCTCTGCCCCACCGAGACTCTGGAGTGATCGAGTTGAGTCTGAGGAGGCTTTTGAGCTTGAGTTACCGGTTTTGGATTTGGAGGATGATGTGGATATGATTCTTGGGGATCGCCTGGTCACCACTCCTCCTGCTGCGCTGCAGGGGACACTTTCTTCGAAGGTGCCGCAGCCTGTGGGTCCTGTTCTTTCGGGGAGCGATCTGGGGCAGGTGGCCTCGGTCTGCTCGCCTGCTGCTAAGGAGGGAGACTTGGGGCAGGTGGCCTCTGAGTTTCTCTCCTTGCCGGGAGGGAGTCTGGGGCAGGTGGCCTCGGATGTCTCGTCTCCCATCGCGTCTGCAGGTCGGTTGATGTCGGCTCAGCCTTCGGGAGGTGGCTCGAGGCAGGCGGCCTCGGAGCTTCCTTCTTCTCCGGCGTCGTCGCGGGTAGCTTCACCAGTGTTGGGCGGGGACCGAGGCCAGGCGGCCCTTGTTCAAAGTTACACCCACCCAGCCTTGTGTCGCGCGGAGGGGACGCGCACACTGGCTGGGGGTGCTCGGCCTACTGGGTAAGCTTGGTCGGTGGACCGGTCTGCCGGTTGGGGAGCGACAGAGGCGGACCTCGCTGTGATCTCTTGGGAGGAGGTCATCGCGTTTGGAGGAATCCGAGATCCGGTGTCGAGGCGCCGGATTAGTGGGCGCCTCAAAGCCTGCCCGAGGTGGGCGATATCCAGCAGCAGTGCGCCATGAGGCGGCCAAGCCGTGGCGTTGAGGTCACTACGGGTATGTCGGTCAATACATCTAATTCCATATTGCATTTTACAAATGATGATATTGTTATGAATGCAAATCAATTAGGTGTTTAGTTGGGTAGTAATAACACGAAATTTCTAATTTTGTTAATGATCTTTTAGACTTAGAGGCTGGCGGGCCTTAGAGATGATCCGTAATATTGCGGTTGTCAAACCCATGAGTGATTCGAGGTTGATGCACTCGGGGTAAGGTGTTAGATAACTTTTATGCGGATCTTATGCAACCTACTAATGATGAGGATGTTCAGTGAGTCCAACGAAATAGTCTTGGCTAGCCTGTCTGAGACTGGTTGTGAGGACCATTCAGAGTCAAATGATTCCCAAGCGCAAGTGGAAAAGGAAGGTATACCGGTTTCATGGTGCGTGGGAGTGCTAGGATACGTCGACAAAAAAATTCCATGATGAAATATGAAGGAATTTTACGGAATAGCGAGCTCTAAAGGACTTGGCTAAAGAAGGTTTCTTCTTTGAGGCGTCTATCGAGCATTGTTTAGATTTCATAGCTCTATCGAGACGGTCGAGACAATTTAGCACCTCAATTTCTAAATACTCTTTCGGAGGTATAGATTTTGATTGGCACTTTGCTTGCCGAGAGGGAGATCGGTGGAATCCTTCTCGGAGTTAGGTGTGATGCGCTTGAAGTTCGCGATGTGGTTATGGGGATTTTGCGGTTAAGTTTAGGGTGCGCTCGAAGGTTGATGGGTTTAATTGGGCTCTTGTTGCGTTGTATGGTGCTGCACAGCCAGAGCTCAAGCCTGAGTTTTTGGCTGATCTTGTTCGGATTTGTGGCTCCGAGCCATTGCCCATCCTGGTGGGGGGTGATTTCAATATTATTCGACGCCGTGAGGATAAGAATAATGATAATTTTGATGGGCGATGGTCGTTCATGTTTAACACGATCATTGAAAGTCTAGACCTGAGAGAAATTGAGCTCTCGGGTAGAAAATTTACATGGGTGAACGCGATGCCAACGGCGTATGAGAAGTTGGACCGTGTGTTGGCTAGCGTGGAATGGGGCGAAGTTCCCCGGTGACAGTCCGGGCCTTATCCAATGGTATTTCGGACCATACACGTTATTTATTGACTCTGGCGAACCCACGCACCTGGGGAACAAGAATGTCTTCTCCTTGAGATGGCTTGGTTTGAAAGAGAGGGCTTCATGGATCTTGTGGCCAATGAGTGGGCTAAGGATTCGGTGGGAGGACTGCGCTTAAACACCGAGAATAAGATTAGGCATTTGAGGAGCTTCTGCGTGGATGGGCTAAGAATCTGGCAGGATTTATAAGGCTGAAAAGGAAAGGCTCCTTCTCCTTATACGCACTATGGATGTAAAGGCGAAACCACGATTCTGCGGGCCGCCGAGCTTCATGCCAAGCTAGAGGCGGAATGCGGCTCAAAGAACTTCTTAGAGAGGAAGAATTGAAGTGGGCGTTGCGGGCAAAGGTGCGAAAAGTTGTCCCGGGGGACGCGAATACACAATTCTTTCACATGATCGCTAACGGCAAACATCGAAAGAAGAAGATCTTTCAGCTTGAGCAAGTTGAGGGTACGATTGTAGGACAGGACAACCTAAAATCGTACATAACCGAATACTATAAGCAGTTGTTTGGCCCTCCAGAAGAGAACTGTGTGTCTCTGGATGAGTCAAGGGTTGAAGATATTCCTCATCTTACGTCGGTGGAGAATGATATTCTGGCGGCACCTTTCTCGGCGAAAGAGGTGTTAGAGGCCATCTCACAAATGAAGAATAACAAGGCACCGGGCCCTGATGGTTTCCTAGCGGAGTTTTATAACAAGTGCTGGCACATCATTAAAGGGGATCTATTGCCTATGTTTCATGACTTATTTGCTGGGTAGCTTAATTTATTTCAGCTAAATTTTGGAACGATTACACTTCTTCCTAAGAAGACAGAGGCAGTGAGGATTGAGCAATTCAGGCCAATTTGTCTTCTTAATGTCAGTTTCAAAATTTTCACCAAGGTAGGGACCAATAGACTCACACAGATTACGCATACTGTTGTGCAGCCTACCCAATCCGCTTTCATGCGGACAGAATATCCTTGAGGGGTAGTGGTTCTTCATGTAACGCTCCATGAAATCCACGAAAAAAAACTGGATGGGGTTGTTTTCAAAGTGGATTTGAAAAAGCGTCGATAAAGTCAAATGGCCATTCCTTGAGAGGCCTTGCGCATGAAGGGTTTTGATGAGGCTGGCGGCCTTGACAGAATCCTTCACGCAAAAAAAGTGTTGGAATTAAAGTAAATGATGATATTGGGCACTACTTCCAGACACATAAGGGTTTGCGACAAGGAGATCCCATGTCTCCTGTTTTATTCAACATAGTGGTTGATATGTTGGCAATCCTAATAGGGCGGGCAAAGGAGGCTGGTTAGGTAGGAAGCTTGGTGCCTAACCTAGTGGATGGGGGGGGGTGTCCATCTTACAGTACGCGGATGATACTATCATCTTCATGGAGCATGACCTGGCAAAAGCGAGAAATATGAAGCTAGTGCTTTGCTTATTTGAACAATTGTCTGGGTTGAAGATTAATTTTCATAAAAGTGAATTGTTCTGCTTTGGTAGAGCCAAGGAGGAACAGGAGGCATATAAGGAATTGTTCGGATGTGAATTAGGAGCTTTACCCTTCACTTATCTAGGTATCCCTATTCACCATCGTAAGCTTACAAACCGAGAGTGGAAGTGCGTTGAGGATCATTTTGAAAAGAAACTGAGTTGCTGGAAGGGCAAACTTATGTCATATGGAGGCCGCTTAATTCTTATTAATTCGGTCCTCACAAGTATGCCAATGTTCCTATTATCTTTTTGAGGTTCGGTTGGGGTCGAGGAAGCGTCGGACTTCTCTGATCAAGATTTTTCGGCAGAGTGATGAACTTAAGCGAAAGTATAGACTCGCTAAGTGGGACATCATCTGTGAGACCTAAGGACCAAGGGGTTTGGGTATTGAAAATCTTGAGGTCAAGAACAGATGCATGCTTAGTAAATGGCTGTATAAGCTTTGGCACGATCGATGCAACACAGGCACAGATTCTTCAGAACAAGTATCTGCAGTCCAAAACTTTGTCACAGGTGACAGTGAGACCAACTGACTCACCGTTTTGGAAGGGGCTTATGAAAGTTAAAGTATCCTTCTTTAGTAGAACAAAGTTTATTCTGGGTGATGATCATAACACACGTTTCTGGGAGGACACCTGGCTGGGTGATACACCTCTAGCATTACAATACCCAACGTTGTATCGAATCGTACAGCGACGTGATGCGTTAGTTGTAACAATACAGTCTATCCCACTCAACATCCAGTTTAGACGGGTGCTTGTCGGTGAGAGATGGGAAGCTTGGCTCCATCTGGTGCGTAGACTGATGGAAGTCCAGCTCACGCATCAGCCCGATCAGTTATGTTGGAAGCTTACTAGGAATGGACAATTTACTGTCAAGTCGATGTACACCGATGTCATCAATTCCACGGTCATTCCTAGTACCAGACATGTTTGGAAAGTAAAAGTGCCTTTAAAAATTAAAGTGTTTATGTGGTTTGTTCATAAACAGTAATTTTAACAAAGGACAACTTGGTAAAGCGCAATTGGATTTGGATCTACTAGGTGTAACTTCGTGATCGAGGATGAGACCATTCAACATCTCTCCTCGATTGTCCTTTGGCGAGAATTTTGTGGCGCATTGTGCAAATTGCTTTTAACATTACTCCTCCGAATACGGTCGGGTCGTTATTTGGAACGTGGCTGGATGGGATAGAGTCCGAAACAGCTAGACATATTCGTGTGGGAGTATATGCATTGTTATGGGCAATTTGGAACTGCAGAAATGATTTGGTCTTTAACAGAATAACTACTATTCATTTTTTGCAGGTTTTGTTCCGTGCTACAGCGTTGATCCGTATGTGGTCCTTACTCACTCCGATGGAGGAGCGTTTGGTTACTGGATCTGTCCGGTGGAAGATGGTAGCGCGGGATATCTTCAACCGGTTTGGTTGGCGGTCATGTAATAGGATAGGCTCTTAGTGTTCCTATTTTATTCACCAGCCGGTTGTGGCCATTATGGTTTATTTTGCTTTGTCTTTGATGCTCTTAGTGAGCTCGCCTTTGTGTTATTCACAACTATACGACTCTGTTGAACCTTTTTTATTTATTGAGATGGCCGTATGCATCTTTCTGATGCAGAGGCCGGAGAGATCCCCTTTTCGAAAAAAAAAGAGCAAGATCATGGCAGTTGCGGCGGCTCTGTGGATATGATGAAACTGGGTATTAGTATCAGTCTTCTTGACAGGCCATTTCATCTTCATCCTCTCTCTCTCTCTACTGCAAACGGAGCAGCCGTTTTGGTTGGAGTGGTAGATAGAGCTATGGGATTCAAGCTTTTGGTGATGTCGAGCCTGCACACGGAAGTCCGCACACAAGGTGGTCAATGTTGGCGAGCTACAGGCCTACGTCCACTTAATGGTGTCACGTCACTTTTAGTGCAGGAAATTGCTAGTCCAAGAACATTAATGTTTTTTTAGATGAACAAGGGAGGCAACCTCCCCGGCGCCATTTCTCATAGAAAGAGAACATTAATGTTTTGTCAACTTTCAGCCAGATTCGGATGAAGAATCGACCGAGAACCCGGCTTTCAACTGAAATATTTGATCTAAGAAACTTAGAGCTCATCTACTTTCGACTCCGGACTCCTCAAATTTCAACTTTAATACTGTAGCATACGAAGAAGAATGATGCAAAAGGGAAGAGAAGAAGATGAAAACCCAGATCTCCGGAGGAACTATCTTTGCTCGACGGACGAACTTCAGATAGCTGTTCAAGCGGATCAAGATGAAGACGCGTATCCCAACGATACGATATCTTTGTTCCTTGGCATAAGCATTGGGTATATATGTGCATGCTGGGCCTGTGGAGGGTGTTCCGCATCCTTTTGTTCAGGGGAGCCTGGAGGGCGGCGTGGTTTCGGCTTTTTGGTGAGTTGTGTGACAAGAGCTATGTGCAAATGGCTGTCTGTCATTAAGGTCGCCATGGTAAGAAACTTGGAACACCAGGCATTGTGTCAAGGTTTTCTTACACTGCGCAGCACCTGGATACATGGTCTTGTGTTCCTTAAGTGTTCTCTTGTGTGTACTAATAATATGATCAAGACAGAAATTGCTTTCAACATAGTTTATTTTACAGTCAATTACTTGAGCATTCCATGGCCGCATTCACCAGCTGTATATAAGATTTCTCATACAGAGCAGAGCACAGCACTGCTAGGGGTTCTTCCTCTGCCAGTATAACTCTTACAGAAAAGAGGATGACTTAAATTCTGTTGTCGCCGCCTGGTATCGCCTGCCCTGTCCGGTCCAGCAGTTAGCATAGACCGAACCGTTTGCCTGGATAGCTATGGTACTCGATCTCATATTCTCATGATGATGACAAGAAAAGCCATGGCTACACGAAAGTCAAAAACCTACAAATTAAGGATGAAGCTGCCATCGTGGCCCCATCATCTCCATCACGCACACACTCACACCCGGCGTCCCAGCCACAGTTTCTCATCGCCTGTTGTCGCCAAGCTCTGGCAAGAGGATTTCAGGCCTGGCCGAGGCGCGCGCTCCATGCCAGGAGCTAGAGCGCGCCCGTGCAGCCGAGCACGGGCGCGTGCCGCGCCGGCAGACGATCCACCGAGCGATAACTGTGCCCAGGCGTGCACTGTTACTGATGTAATTATGCGCTCGCCACGGAGCTCTGTCAGGGGGCACACGCACATGCGCTCCAAGCCAGGAGCTAGGGCGTTGGCGCGGACGACCGAGTGATAGTTGCGGGGGGCCGGACCGCGGCGGCGCTGGTGGCGCGACGACGGAGGCGGAGCCCATCGGCCATGTGCTCGCGCTCCACGACAGGAGCTAGGGCGAGCGAGGCCAGCCAGGCACGGACCGGGAGATAATTCGGGCCCGGGGGTCCGGACGGCGGCGGCGCTGGTGGGCGACGTCGACGTGCCCGTGGCCGCGAGGCACGCACCCTGCGCGCGGACGTGCGTCCGCGAGGTTGATAGCGCGCGGTGGGTGCCGGCCCGGCAACGTCGTGGCCGCGCATTGACGCGCGCGTGTGGGCGTGTTGATTCGGTGAGCGACCGCGGCCCGGCAAGGCCAGTAAAGACACGTACGTGGGCATGCACACGCCCCAACTAGCCAGAGCTGTACGTTCGATCGACGTGAATGTCTGGCCACCTGCGTACAATACTACGTACGTATGTAACTGTATCAGCGCACGTGTTATGTACGTATGCGACAGATGTACACCAAATCATCCCTGGCCCCCTTTTCATGGTAATACGTCTCATTCATATGATAAAGATCTGCACCGACGCTGGAGCAGACGCTATCACAACGACGGAGCCCGAGGACACATGTTCACCACGAGGATGCCGCCGCTGCCACACCACCCTTACTTGAACATACTAGATTCCAAATCCATCCCCAATGATAGGACCAATCGTCTCATCGGAGTAGGATCTGAAGAAATTTTATTCAGCGCCACTATCACTGCCGCGGAAGCCAAGACGATGAATAACCTAAAAAACTAAGATACTTTGGCCTAAATTATTCACACACGTGGATCCGGCGACCCCTTTCACGGGCGACGACCGTGGTCATCGACAGAAGGGAGCCGCCGGAGAACGATGGCGGAGCACGAGTCCCTAAATTAGATCGCCTTTCCTGTCTTCGGAAGGAAGATATGAAAATGATTCGCCCCGTAGGCCCCTTGACTGCTTGTACCTTGACTGCTTGTAGATCGACGTGAATGTCTGGCTACGTGCGCAGTACGTATGCACGTACTTCCTCCGTCCCGAATTACTTATCGAAGAAATGGATATATTTAGACGTATTTTTGCCACAACTAATTTGGAACAGAGGGAGTACGTATGTACGCGCGGGACTTGTTCCGTGCGTGGCTGGCTGGAGGACCACTCAGTACGAACGTGTACGTGAGCTTGATGGCCATGGAATTAGTCGCGGCGGATGCACGACACGCACACTGCGGCTACATACATCACCATCGTAGTGGTACATGGAGAATATTTGTGGTGTGCCGTCCGTACGACGCAGGAATTGACATGTTTGTGCCTCGGCACAAGTGTGCCTATGGATGCTGTTGGCAAATTTGACAAATCTAACATCATGACAAAAGTATTTCACAAATTAAACTGTTCGGAAAATAATTTCATCCAGCCGACCTTTTTGTGTAGCACCCGACAAACAAGCACCGCACTACACTGTGCAGAGCGCCTGGCTCTCAGGCGCTACACATCTGACCAGCATGAAACACATTTGTTATCTAAAAATTGCTAAGTCTGTGTAGCGCCTAAGAACTAGGTGCTACACTCTGTATAGTGTAGCGCATGACGTCTCGGCTATGCAAAATTGAGCTGCCCGCGGATTGCATGGCTAATGTGAAGCTCCAATCACATGCACATGGCTTGTTCATCAACGTACGTAGAGGTAGTAGCTTTTGTTAATTCGACAGGGCACGCATGCAGAGTAGACTAGACTTGACGAACGAGAGAGCTTTTTCCCCGAAACCCTAAACCCCTCTGGCGGCGACTAGGGTTCGGTGGCTTTGACGGCGCACGCAGATCCGATCGGCGAGGCGCACCGGCGATCCACAGGGCGATGTCTTCGGCCCCCGGTGGGAAGGAACGGAACGACGGCGGCGCCCTCTCCCCCCACTCGGCTCGGGCTCGGATGGAAGAGGCGCTTGGGAAACTGGATATCTCGGAGGAGGAAGCGACACCTCTGGTGATTAACGACTCCGACGATGGCTCTCCGCCGAAGTGGCTCCTCGCAGGCAAGGTGCTGTTCAAGAATCTCTTCCACATACAAACAATCACGAACGCGCTTCGCCCTGCCTGGGGAAACCCTAAAGGCCTGTCTTTTCGACCTCTTGGAGAAAACATGTTTGCTGCGGAATTTGCTTCAAAACGTGATAGGGTCTGGGAAGGATCCCCTTGGCACATCAGCAAGCATGCTGTGATCTTAGAGGAATTTGAGGACCACATGCAACCTTCTGAACTCAAGTTCGACAAGCTTTCAGTGTGGATTCGGGTAGTTAATCTACCCTACAACCTGCGGAACGAAACGCATGGGTTGGCGATTGCGCAGCAGGTTGATAAATCTGCTTCTGTTGTCCAAATTGATCCAGTAGGGGGGGTTCTTGCGAGCACGGGTAACTATTGATGTGCAGAAACCCCTACGGAGATGTATTCTGATCAACTCGGCGAAGAGAAAGAGCACCGATCGGTATGAGATCGAGTATGAACAAATACCCCACTTCTGCTTCTCTTGTGGTCGGCTTGGTCACTCTGACTTATTCTGTCCCACGCCCGGGACTAGAGATGAAAACGGCAATCTCCCATTCAAGGCCTCTTTACGAGCATCGGAGGATCGCAGGAAAGCTAATTCGGGAGAGAATTCAGCTCGTGATAAATATGAGAAACAGCAAAGTTCAAGAGAATCCCGATCATCAAACTCTCAGCCGAAGGGGGGACCGGAAGTGACATCTCCTGTCAAGAAGCCGGTGCTGCAAAAGTGGAAGGGGGCCCCGCAATCAACTCAAGTCTATCGTCAGGTGGTGAAGCCAGTCCTGGCGATTAATGAACATGGCGAGGCCGCTATGGGCAATGCAGATGGAGCAGGCACATCTGAACCAACCGCTATAGAAGCTGGAAACCTGAATGGGTCTCTCCCCGAGAGGGAAGCAAAGAAGAAAAAGCCTACCCCTCCATCATCTGAATCCTCGGCAGCGGCTGTGAGTCAGCCCTGCCAGAGCCAATGATTGCTATGAGCTGGAACTGTCGAGGGCTTGGGAACCCTGCGACAGTTCGTGAGCTTCGCAAGCTTGTGAAGCAAGAAGGCCCCACCCTGTTATTCGTCATGGAAACGAAGATTAAGGGGCAACGAGTGGAAGATCTGAAAACTACGTTAGGATTTCATGGTTGTTTTGCCGTCAATAGTGATGGGCTTAGTGGAGGTATTGGTCTCTTTTGGTCAAGAGACGTCGATGTTAGTTTGGAAAACTTCAGTAAATCTCATATTGACATGAAGGTCACCCAGAATAATAAAAGTTGGCGTTTTACTGGTTTTTACGGTGAGCCTCGTGTGGAGAATCGACACCACAGTTGGCGGTTCCTTCGTACTCTTTTTGCTATCCAGCATGAGGCGTGGCTGTGTATGGGGGATTTCAACGAAACCCTGCATGCGGATGAGCAGTTTGGTGTGAATGCAAGACCAGAAAGACAAATGCGTGCTTTCCATGAAGCTGTTTCAGATTGCGCGCTCCAGGACCTGGGGTGGCGCGGCGTACCCTTCACATGGGATAACGCTCAGCAAGGCAGTTCTAATGTTAAAGCGCGGATAGATAGAGCTTTCGCCAACACCAATTTCCTTCAGCTATTTGAACTCACCAATGTTAAACATGTGAGTAGCGTGGAATCAGATCACTGCTTTGTTCTGGCTGAATGTCGTCAGCAGGCGTCGATGGGCTGGACTCGAGCACCACGCACGTTCCGATATGAAAACGTTTGGCAAACTCATGTGGACTATGGTGAGAAGGTTCAGAACATGTGGCAAGTGGGCGTGGGTCAGCAAGGTTGACAAGGCATCGTTGATGCTCTTTCACATGTTCAGAGAGAGCTGGGCTCGTGGGGGCAACACGAGTTTGGAAATCTGGAACGGAAAGTCCGAAAGCTTCAGCAGCGGCTCGATCGCCTGCGTTCCGCGTCGGTCCGCCGCGGCCCAACGGACAAGGAGAAAGCGGTTGCGAAGCAGCTGCGCGAAGCACTGCGGCAGGAGGAAATTTGGCTAAAACAACGATCTCGAGTGTTGTGGCTACATGCAGGGGACAGAAACACAGGCTACTTTCAAGCACAAGCATGGCAACGCACGAGGATCAACCGTATTACCTCATTGGAGAGCACAGATGGCCACGCCATTAATGACCCAACGGAGGTGAAGGAGGAGATCACTTCTTTTTATCAAGCTCTGTACCAGACCCAAGGTTACAGACCAATGGGAGAACTTCTGCAATGTGTAGAACCGCGAGTGTCCACTGATATGAATCATTTACTTGAGAAGGAGTACACCGCAGCTGAAGTCAAAATTGCACTGTTTGATATGGCGCCGTCTAAAGCACCAGGTGTGGATGGCTTCACAGCAGGTTTCTACCAACGACATTGGGATGTCATAGGTAATGACATTACAATGGCTATTCTGAGTTTTCTGAACGGGGGAGAGCTCCCGGCGGGGCTCAATGACACGGCTATCACCTTAATCCCGAAATTCAGGTACCCTCAGAAAATCTCTCAATACCGTCCTATTGCCTTATGCCCAGTTTTGTACAAAATTGCAGTCAAGACTGTGGCAAACATACTTCGCCTCATCTTGGATGATGTTATTGGTGATGAGCAAAGCGCGTTTGTGCCAGGACGCTTGATCACTGACAATGTATTAGTGGCCTACGAGTGTATTCATGCTATAAGGAGAAGAAAGAAGGGCAAAAATTATACACGCGCTGTTAAGATGGATATGCTCAAAGCGTATGATCGCATGGAGTGGCACTACCTAGAAGCCATGCTGGTGCAATTAGGCTTCGAGGATCGTTTCACCAAGCTTATTATGAAATGTGTCACGTCCGTTAGATTCTTAGTTAAGGTTAATGGTGAGCTTCTACCTTACTTTAACCCCTCCAGGGGGCTTCGCCAAGGTTGCCCAGTCTCACCTTACCTGTTCTTAGTCTGCGCTCAAGGACTAACATCGCTCCTCAACAATTATGCGGGTGCTTACATTGATAGAGGTATCCGTGTGAGTATCCATGCACCATGGGTTAGTCATCTCTTGTTCGCTTACGATAGTCTCATTTTTCTTGCTGCCAAGACCCAAAGTGCAGAACGGCTCGTGGAAATATTACAAATCTATGAGGATTGCTCGGTCCAGGCGGTCAACAAAGAGAAGAGCTCTATTTTCTTCAGTGGCAATTCAGGGCAGTCTCTCCGTGCACAAATCAAACATGTTCTAGGGATTGCAGCAGAAGCGTTCTCTGAGCGTTATCTCGGCTTACCTACAGCCATTGGAAGGATCACCAGTGGTACGTTCCATCATATCAGCGAACGTATCCGAAGCAAGATCAGTGGATGGTATGAGAGGAATCTAGCCTGTGCAGGGAGGGAAGTCCTGTTGAAATCTATTGCACAAGCTATTCCAACTTATAGCATGAGCTGCTTCCTGCTGACTAAGAAAGTCTGTAAGGAGATCACCTCGCCCATGGCTAAATACTGGTGGGGGACTTCTATTGACAAAAGATCCCTACATTGGTTGGCGTGGGACAAATTGACAGAGCCAAAAATCAAAGGAGGTTTAGGTTTTCGGGATCCCCAAATGTTCAATTTAGCAATGCTTGGAAAGCAATGCTGGCGCATACTGACCAAACCTGATTCTTTGTGCTCAAGAGTGTTGAAGGGAAAGTATTTTCCACACACAGATTTTCTCCAAGCCTCGATACCCAAGGGGGCGTCCTCTACTTGGAAGGCAATCATCGCAGGCAGAAAGGCTTTGGAGAGGGGATTGATCCACCGGATAGGAGACGGATCATCAATATCTATTTGGAATGATCGTTGTATCCCGAATACAGTCACCATGAAACCTACTGGTCAACTAGGGGCGACGCCCCTACACACTGTCTCAGAGTTGATAGATGACTATACTGGGAACTGGAATGTCAATTTGGTCCGCCAACATTTTCTTCACCCGGACGCGGAGGCGATCCTTAATATACCCTTGAACAGATCAGGTGGGGAAGATAGTTTGGCGTGGTCGTTGGAAAAGTCAGGTAACTATACTGTAAAATCAGCATATCGCTCTCTCATGACTCGGAACGAGCTTAGTTCCCTAGAGGAAGGGACGAGGACGGAAACTTCATCAGCAAATAAACAGTTATGGACCGTACTTTGGAAATTGCGGGTGGTGCCGAAGGTTAGGGTATTCTGGTGGAGGGTTTTGCGTGGCATCCTGCTAGACTACATGACTCTACAACATCGTCACATCAAGCCACTTGGCCGTTGCGATCTTTGCAAGGCCATGAATGAAGACTTAATGCATGCACTTGTCTCGTGCTCACATGCCAAACAATTCTGGATTGCTGCGAAGGACCGGTTCGATCTCCATCTGCCGAGGCTGCATCCGCTGACATGGGCACGGGACATTATGCTCGATGAGATGTTTTCTGACGAAGCTCGTTGTCAGATTATCATGATTATGCATGCAATATGGACCTCGAGGAACAAATGGACCCACGATCGGGAGGGTTTCTCCCCAGGGCAAGCACTCAAGTGGATCCATGAATCCCTTGCCATACTCGATCTACCTGACCGTCGACCAGGTGTGCAGACGGGACGGAGCTGGACCCCCCCTGATGCGGGGTGGATTACCATCAACGTTGATGGTTCAATATTTCCAGACGTTTTGACAGGAGGAGCAGGCGGCGTTACCCGATCTCACATTTCCTTTGTGGGGGCTTGGTGCAAGCCGTTAGAAGGGGTCTCGGATCCTTTCATTGCTGAGCTCCTAGCGTTTCGGGGGCGTGTGATCTTCGCTCATCTACGCGGGATGTCACATGTGATAATGCAGGTTGACTGTATGGAGCTGGTCACCTAATGGAGTTCGCGCGACAACTCAAGATCTATTGCAGCGCCTATCTTTCAAGAACTTGAAGCTTTAGTCCTTAATTTTGTTTCTTTCTCGGTTCACCATATTAGTAGGGAACTTAATTTCCCGGCCCATTTGTGTGCACGGCGTGCCTGTGCAACAGAGGGCACGGACTGCTGGCTCGATGCGAGTCCAGATTTTCTTGTCACCAGCCTACGGGCAGACTGTAACCCGATGATCATTCGTTAATAAAGTCAGAGTTCATTGCAAAAAAAAAAAAGACTAGACTTGACGAGACGATCAGCCGCTAATCAGTGCAGGTCAACTGCAGTGCATGCATGCACGCGCGGGACTAGCTCGGCTGAGCAGTGACCAGGCCATGGGCCATGCAGGTTGACACATCCTCCTCTCTTTGACGGAGTTCGTCTACGCTTCTCTCCCTTGTAGAGTGCATCGAGGCGCAGTGCAGGCAGCTCACTTTGTAGCGCCCAGACGTCAGGCGCTACATTATACAGTATATCGCCTAGCTTTTAGGCATTACACACTGACTTGATAATTTTTAGACAGCAGATGAGTGCCATGTTGGTCAGATGTGTAGCGACGGAGAGTTAGGCGCTGCACAGTATAGTGTGGCGCCTGATATCGGACACTACACAAAAGGGTCAACTGAATAAAAAAAATCTTAAACAGTTCAGTTTGTGAAATACTTTCGTTCGAGGTCAGATTCGTCCATTCTGCCGATGCTGTTTGTTTCCCTGCCACGCTTTCTTAAACCAGTTGTACTAGTCTCCACTCACGATCAATTTCTTCGCCACGTCTTTGTAGCATGTGAGCATGTACAACCACTATGGGCAAATCTGGCCCCTCATACGCTTACGGACACATCCGTGAACATTGACCGGACATGTCTTATATTAGTCATTCTACGTCTGTATATCTCATATCCGGCGCCTTATATCCATACTGCACATGCAATGTTGATCTACTCTACGTGATCAAACAACCGACAACAAAAATCGGCTGCAAACAAACACAAGATCGGCTGCAAACGGACATTAACAAACTTCGCCACATCCAAAATATCATCTTAGTTCGTCACCGGACAAGTTCTTTCGCCGGCACAGCTGTAAGCGTCCGCGGCTGGTGGAGGGTCTTGGTCGTCCGGCGAGGAGGTGCAACTGTCGTCGAGGACGATGAGCCCCTTCATCAGACGGACCACCCTGTCCTGCTCTCGCTTCAACTTGGCGACCCGAGCTGCCTCCTTCGCCTCGTGTTCCGACTGCTCAATAGCAAGCCGGAGCACCTTGACGTTCTTCCGTCGGAGGCCGCGAGCGTCCGTCTTCGCAGCCGTTAGGGACCGGCGGTAGACCCATGCGAGGAGCCGCCCGTCCTCGTCAGGGTCCGCCTCCATCCCGTGGCGACGACGCGCGGACTTCTCCGCTGCGTCCCTCTCCCGTGCATGCCGCCTCGCAAGGCGTGCGCTTCCGATTTCGGAGTGCGCGTGCGGGTTGGCGACGCAGGCACTAGCACCCACCGCTGCTCGCGTGGAGGAGCGGCTAACGGGGAATGGAGACGACGCGGGGGTGGTGCGGACTGCGTTGTCCTGACATCGCTGCGCGCGGGCCGGGAGGGTCTAGCTCCGACGTCCGCGCTGCGGGAGCTGCGACAATGCTCCGGTCTCCACCTTGGACCTCTCCAGCACAATGCGGAGGGCCATCTCCTTGTAGTCGAGCTCGGAGCCGAAGTCGATGTCGGATCTGGACATCGTAGTGGACGAGATCGCAGAGAGGGAGAGGAGAGGACGGAGCGAGAGAGAGTGAGCTAGGGTTCGTAGCGAGGCGTCCGGATTGGGGTTTTTGTGGGTAGCTATGGAGTCGATGGTGGGCCAGGCCTGTCAGGCGGACGCGCCCTGGCCGCCATAGCCGCCCTATATTTGGGCTGGATATGAGGGGTGTCGGTTAAACCGGGCGTTTGTTCGCGGTTTGAGAGATCCGGTTGGGTTGTTATTTTATCGGTCAGTGACCGGACGACCTGCGCGGGCGTTTGAGACAGATATGAGAGGTTCGGCTATGGATGTTCTAAGATATTGACCATCGACTAACCACCACAATGCGATCTGAGCCAAGCTGAGATGGTTAGGTTCACCCACCAGGATGCTAAATGAGGGAGCAGTACATGTTTGATGCGTCTGTATCTTTAATATGATTTATTTTTCGGTCAATTAGTTAAGCATTCCATGGCTGCATTCACTAGCAATTCTCGCTTGCAGAGCAGAGCACTGCTTTGCTGTTTGTATAATTGTTAAAAGCTCAAGCTCTGTAGCTGGAAGGAGGAGAGTTTCATGTAACTTGGTCTAAATTTTACAGTATGTCATAAGAACTATGCCTGGTTTTATATGTCGTGTTTTGCTGGAATGAGGAACTGCCGCAACAGTTGATGCTTTTAGACGGTGGTTCCGTGTATGAAGAAGTACGCGAATTTGAAGTGCTTTAGGTGTCATTTCTGTTAGCTTTGCCTGTCCGAATCTGTTTTTTCATTTCCCTTTCTTGCTTAAAACAAATGAAGGAACAATCATTCACCAACTTATCCCACATCTACAAACTACAGTGAACTTGTTGTTTCTCTATATTTTTCCTGTCCCCCTTTTTTTTTGTGTGTGTGGGGAGCAGGGGAAATTTTTTTCATGCCCATGTTTTGAATGGTTTGTTGGAATTGGATCTGTCCAACAATCAGCTGACAGGAGGTTTTCCAAGATACCCAGAGGATAGTACATGGCTATCCATATCACATAGGGTCCCCATCACATATTGTGTTCAATTTGGTTGTTTCGTGTCGATTCTAGTATCGAAGAATAACAAGTCATCAGGAAAATTCACAGATGTCCTCCAAAATGTCGCATCGTTAAGTTTTCTAGACCTTTCTCGCAACATACTCTACATGGATGGATGAGAAAATGCCAAGCCTAGATGTCAGTTCTGCGATCAGACATGTTTTGATCACCTTCCCAGGCAGTCCACAAATCTGTCGACTCAGTTACTTGGATGTGGCTTGTGGCACATAACAACACATCAGGAAGCATATCTTCCTCTCTGGCGAGACTGAAAGCTATGACAGGCGAATCCGCAGGGAGCAAAAGTAATCTCATCGACGACAGCATAATAACCGTCAAGAAAGACCGGGAGCGTCAATGTTACCATTGTTCACAAACCCAATTGTGCTGATTGACATATTCCGGAGGAAGTATTTTTGGTCGACGACTTGAAAGAGCTGTTGAAACGGATCAAATCCAAGTGCCCATGAGGAAGATGAAGATGCATCTACCAATGGTACCATATCTTTGTTCCTTGGCATAAGAAGCGGGGTAAGTGATGTGTGACAAAGAGTCAGTGTTGGACAGTGTTGCGCATCGTTCTTGTTCAGCATAGCTTAGAGGCCTGCAGTCTGCTATTTGATTAGTTGTGTGACAGAGAGTCGTGTGGAAATGGCTGTTATTAAGTCCGCCATGGTTAGAAACTTGAGAAGCCCGGCATTCTCAACATTTTCTTGCACTGCACAACCTTATGGGGTTACTGAGGTGTTCTGTTCAACGCCCAGCCACGTACGTGCAGGTTCTTACCGCCTTGTCGCCAAGCTTTGGCAAGAGGGTTTATGGCCTGGTCTAGACGCGCACGCGCGCGCTCCACGCCAGGCGCTAGAGCGCGCCAGCGCAGCCGATCGAGCACGGACGCAGCACCGCGCCGGCAGACGATCGACCGAGCGATAACTGTGCCCAGGCGTGCACTGTTACTAATGTAATTACGTGCTCGCTCGCTGCCGAGCTTCGCCAAGGGCAAGGGGGTTCGTGGCCGACACGGGAGCACACGCACATGCGCTCGGGCGCGCTCCACGCCAGGGGCTAGGGCACGCGGCGCTGGCGCGGGCGACCGGGAGATATTTCCGGGGGGCCGGACGGCGGCGGCGCTGGTGGCGCGACGACGACGGAGCCGGAGGCGGAGCCCATCGGCCATGTCTCGCGCGCGCGCGCTCCACGCCAGGAGCTAGGGCGAGCGAGGCTGGGCACGCGGCGCTGGCACAGACCGGGAGATAATTCGGGGGGCCCGGACGGCGGCGCGCGGGCGACGTCGACGTGCGCCCGTGCCCGTGGCCGCGAGGCACGCACGCGCGGACGTGGTCGCCGTACGTACGTGCGTATGCGAGGTCGATCGATGGCGTGCGTGGGCTCCGCGCAGGGCGCCGGCAACGTCGCGGCCGCGCATTGACGCGCGCGTGTGGGCGTGTTGAACGGGTGAGCGACCGCGGCCCGGCAGGGGAGTAAAGACGGCCAGAGCTGTACGTGCGTGTGCGATCGACGTGAATGTCTGGCCACCTGCGTACTACGTACGCATGAAACTGTACGTATGTACGTGCGTGCCTGGCGGGAGGACCACTCAACGTACGTGTACGTGTACGTGTACGTGGGCTTTCATGCCCATGCCCATGGAATTCGTCGCCATCGACGCACAGCACGGCGTGCGCTGCGGATCACCATCGTGGTATGTACACATAGAATAGTTCTGGCGTGTCGTCCGGCCGTACGACATGTTTGTGCCTCGGCCACAAGTGTGGGCGGATGCTGTTTGTTTTGCTGCCACGCTTTCTTAGACCACTGCTGGTCTCCACTTGCGACCAATTTTCTTCGCCACGTTTTTTTAGCTTGTCACCACTCGCTACAACTCAAGATAGTGACCATCAACTAACCACTGTATGCTAACTTCTGGATAACACATTTGAAAAAAAAAAACTTCCTTATAACACGGGCGCACAATTCAGTGTTGAAATGCCTCCTTGCTCACAATTTGTCCCCCATATAAAATTCCAATAATGATTACCGGTCTAGTTATTGATTGTCCAGTGACAAGTAACTTTCTTGTGTGACAAAAACCTTTTTACTAAACAACTAACTTTTATTATCTTGCAAATTACTCATAGTTTTATTTCCGCTAAGTACCTCTAATTTTATTCTTGCAAAGCTATCCCTAGCTACACCTACAAAATAGTTTCATACTTGTTCTAGATGAAACAAATGTTAAGTGTGGGTTTGACACTCTTACTTATCGAGAAAGCTTACAATCAATCCCCTATACTTGTGGGTTATCATGATCGGGCAGCAAAAAAAAAACATCCACTGCATCTATCAACATCAAACTTCAATCTTCATATCTTAAATCCATACTAGTCATGCAAACTAAAAAAATCTACGTACTATGTACATATCTATACTACACATCGTCGGATATGTCGAGGATCTCCGTCCCGGACGGCGGGTCAATGGGCAACTACGGCAGCTCTGCCGCATGTGAAGCCTCCGCCTCGCCATTGTCTAAACCAGAGGCGAAGAGCTCGTCCTCTGGTGCCAGATGAAGCGCCAGTTGGCCTCCACATATGCTTCGTCCTGGATGGACTCAAGCAGTGGCGGAGCTAGACGGGAGTGGCTTGGGGGGGGGGGCAAAATGATAAAACACCAATTTCTAGGGGCAGTATACCCTATTTATTTCAATCTCAGCCCTCCCCAAAAAAATTTCCTTCACAAACTACCCAAGGCTGGGGGGCTGCGGCACCTGCAGCATTACACATAGCTCCGCTAGTGGACTCAAGGATGACAGACTGCGCCGCCATCTCCTCCTCCTGCGTGACCTCGTACTCCACCGCACGTCCTCCATGGCGAAGCCCGCAGTCGGCTTCGCTACCTGCGCCTCCATGGGCTTCGGCTCCTCCTCCTGCTCCTTCGCTCCGATGAATCTGGAGGAAGATCAACAATGAAACTAGCAGCACGCCTCACCAGGATCTCCTCCGGCAGCTGCAACCTCCCCTCCTGAGTGAGCATGGCGCATGTGGTGATCCGATGCCTCAGCATGGCAAACGGCGGATGGAAGTGGAAGTGCCGGCGATGGAGAGGAGAAAGAGGAAGAAAAAGGGCGGGCTAGGATTGGGCTGCCGCCATCTGGCTTAAATAGCTGGCTTCCTCCCTTGAGCGGAATGCTAGAGCGGCACCACACGGGGAGGAGCGGAAGGCTCTAACCATCAGTCCAGGCATGTCCGAGCGCGTCCTACCCATGATGCATGCACACAACACAGCTGAGCTAACACAACCACATCAGTGACAGTCTTCAAAAGTAGTCGCCAACTTGAGAAGAGCAAAGGAGATACTGCAGAATACAAGTTTAGTTGTAGAATTTGCATTGTTGGAAAACTGAACCTGGAGTCAGTTGGGAACAATATTAAAAGCTTTTTAACTTTTATTTCTTTGGCGTCTTAATTAGCCAAGAATATAAATTTTGAAAGAGTGGATTTACATTTAGTGACATCATGACGTTCTCCGAACTGAATACTGTGCAAACTGTCAGTTCAACTTGTTCATTAAGAAATTTTGAATAAAACTGAGAAGCAACATACATGTATGACTAAAAAAATTCATTTTTACGTGATTAATAGCTACATTTATTGAGTTCATGTCTATGCTTAGGGTGTAGAGTCGTAGAGAATGTAGTTAAGGCTAATTTTCAGTTCTTACTTCTTGAACTGCATCACTTTTCATATGGCACTAACTTGGCACTCATCTACTTTTTTAGTCATACAAAACCTCGAAGAACTACCCAACAAGTACTTGCAAAACCTCGAAGAACTACCCAATGATGTGACATATCCTTCAGGAATTTGTGTTGGGCTGGGGGTGGGGGGGGGGGCAATAGCCCCTCTACTTCCTACTATTCTATCCATAAGTAAAACTCAGTTCTGCCTAGCCCTTGCCTTAGTCAACTCTTCCCCATGCTCCATTCTTTTGCCAACGATGATACTATCTCTGTGAAGCAGGCCACTGAGCACAATGAGCTTCTGGATATGTTTCATCTCCCTCTTTCAGAACATGCTTTAGATTCAGGACCCTCCTTCAGAATCTTCATCTTACTCAGGAAATTCATGACCATTGGAGCTACTCTTGGGGAAATGATTGCTTCTCTTCCAAGAAAATTTATGCCTTATGTTTTGCTCTTAAACTCTCAGATGGATATGGCCATCAAAATGTACGTGCGGCCACCTGCATAGTACTAGGTACGCGCTCGTCTGGTTTCGTGCGTGCCTGGCGGGAGGACCACTCAGCACGTACGTACACACGCACACACGCACAAAGTAAAAGTGGGTTCCGATGTGTTTTATTCTAACATGAAATGCGGGCTAGAAGGTACTTCCTCTGCATAAACGTCTTACATTAAGTTACGGAGGTTGTAGTATATATATGACCATATGGGTGTCGTTTCTAAAAACAAACTTACAAAAATACAACATTAAGGTCATGAAGTTTGATCTTATTTCGCTCCCAGCTCAGTGAGCAATGACTACAACCAGATAATTCTGTTGTTCCATTCGCCAGGACCTTATCCCCTCCTCCACCGCTCTTCGTTGACCTTCGTTGCCTCCCTACCCTCTGCCTGGCTGTCGTCCGTCATTCGAGCCTTCAACTCATCGGGATTGGACCGGAAGTTGATGAAGCATCCGTGGTGGCTGGGAGCCCCATGGCTAGAGCCCCCGGCAGCGGTCTAGCGCATACAGGGACAAATCAAGACAAGGAAGGGCCGGATCGGAATTGCGGTTGTGGCTCGTGACGATGTGCTCGTGGGAGCGGAGATGAGAGCTAAAACTTCCAGGCGCAAAGAAAAAACAGGATATAGGGGTCTCTATATTTCGCTCTCCCTCTTCCCTAAGGCAACTGGATGTTTTTAGACTAGCCTTAACAAATTTTAGGATAGAGGGCCAATCTGGAAATCAGTTAGAATAGGTAAAAACTTTGGGCCGGTAGTTTTTAAAAGGTGAAGGGGTTTGAATCTGCTAGAACATGCATTACTTGTTTCAGAAGTTCAGTTGCTTTGCCCTACGGTTATTTTATGCCCCACCATTAAAGTGTGGTTGAGAAATGAGTCTGGCTCACTTGGTTAGGGGAGTGGAAGTACAAACTAGCCACCAAGATTCAAAAAAGTGGTTCAAACTTCACCTATATATGTGGCTGAAACATCAAAATGTGTTTGAAACTTCACATATATTGATTGAAGCACAATTGAACGAATAAAACTAAACTGGAACCTTAAAAAAATAGGTACATGTGTTTTAGTAATCCGGATATACAAACACATGCCTGACTACGAAGTTGTGGGGGTGTCTTTCTTTCCCCTCTCGCAAGGCGACTAGGGTAAAACTTTAATCCCCTCGATCTTTGCCGGCCAACCTGTAGCTTCACCTCTCCTCTGCCAGCCGTGCCTTCGGCCGGTGGCGATAAGGGGAATCCTTGTGCCTTGGCTCCGACTAGTAGATATGTTAGGGTTTTAGTCCACGCAAGAGCGGCGTTCGAGCAATGACGGCAATTCCTCGTCGAGTCAGTCTTTCGGGCTCCGATCTTCCTCAAGTTCGTCCGACGGGAAGGATTACACGGAGCTCTGGCGTAGATTCCTACCAGCTCCTCGAGGCGACGAGGTTGGATTTCTCGCCGTGCATACGCGATGACGAATTTTGGTGTCATGTTCTTCAAATTGATTCAAGTGTTAATCAGCGACGACCATGGCTTCGGGGTGCTGGTGTGCTTAGGGACCCGTGGACGAAGACTTTCTACGTCATCAATTTACGTTGCAGGAGAAGGATCCGCTCCACAGCTCCTCAGATCCGCTGCACACCTTGCAGGAGAAGGTCAGAGATCGTCGAACAGGATCTTGGGAGGCGGAGCTTCAATTTACGTTGCATATAATAATATAAATTTGAGATATCCGGTTATAGAATAGATTATTCGAGGCGTGACCGGTCACTGTCCACGGACGCGCCCGGACGCGTCCGCGGGCGTTCGAGAGGTCGAATTTATCAAGTCCGGTTGTAGATGGTTTTACTTGTTTCAGAAATTCAGTTGTTTTGCCCTACCGTTACTTTTATGCTCCACCATTAAAGTGTGGTTAAGAAATGAGCCAGGCTCACTTGGTTAGGGGAGTGGAAGTGCAAACTAGCCGTCAACATTCAAAAAAGTAGTTCAAACTTCACCCATGTGGCTGAAACTTCAAAATGTGTTTAAAACTTCACATATAGTGATTGAAGCACAACTGAATGAATAAACCAAACTGGAACCTTTAAAAAATAGGTAGGTGTGTTTTAGTAACCCGGATATACAAACACATGCCTGACTAGAAGGATTGGGGTGTCCTTCTTTCCCCTCTCGCAAGGCGACTAGGGTAAAACTTTCCACTCCCTCGATCTTTACCGACCAGCCTGTAGACTCGACTCTCCTCTGCCAGTCGCCCATTCGGCCGATGGCTGTAAGGGGAATCCTTTTGCCTTGGCTCCGACTAGTAGATAAGTTAGGTTTTTAGTCCACGCAAGAGCGGCGTTCGAGCAATGACGACAATTCTTCGTCGAGTCAGTCTTTCGGGCTCCGATCTTCCTCAAGTTCGTCCGTCGGGAAGGATTAGACGGAGCTCTTGCGTAGATTCCTCCCAGCTCCTTGAGGCGACGAGGTTGGATTTCTCGCCAGGTGTCATGTTCTTCAAATTGATTCAAGTGTTAATCAACGACGACCATGGCTTCGGGGTGCTGGTGTGCTTAGGGATCCATGCACGAAGACTTTCTAGTTGTCAGCGAGAAGGTTAGGCTGGCTCCGATACGGGAGTGACGATAGGGGCGCGTTGACAACTCGTTCCAGCGCGGCAGTGGTCATCCAGGTACATAGATTCTGATGTAATTTTTTTTAATGTTTGGTGTGCTTTTATACTTTTGATGAACCAGATTACAAAAAATAATAGATCTCATTCTTGTTAAAAAATATAGAAATGCCTGGTTACAAAAAGGGGAACCGGATTAAACTTGCTACGCAGCGAAAAGAAAAGAATTGAACTTGCCATTATCACACTCGCCCTCACTCCAAGAGGGAACTGCTAGTTATGGCCCCGCGCCAAGGGGACTCGTGGCCTGCCCTACACGCGCGCGTCGCGACGCAGGAGCACACGCACATGTCTTGGCGCCCCGTGCGCGCCCCACGCCAGGAGCCAGAGCGCGCGCTGCCCTGCCACTGCCAGCGCGGACGAGACGACCGAGCGATAACTGCGAGGGCGCCGCTGGTGGCGCGCGACGACGACGGAGGCGGACGGAGACCATGCACGGACGACGTGGACGCGGGCCGCGCCGAGCGTCGGCCGTACACATGCGGATTGATGGCGCGGCGCGTGCGGGCTCCGACGCTCCGTGGGGTGGCGCCGGCAACGTCGCGGCCGCGCATTCACGCGCGCATGTGGGCGTGTCTGTTGTGACCCGCTCGACCGCGGCCCGGCCAGACAGCGGAGTAAGGACGGGGAGCGCACGCGCGCGAGCTGTACCGGCGACCGCGGTCGACGCGACATGGATGGATGGTGATCGTGGACGGACGGATGGCTACGTACGTACTCGCGCGTGTACGTAGTAGCTTCGTCTTCTTGCGTGCCTGCCGGCCGGGCGAGAGGAGAAGGAGAGGACCACGCCAGGCTCGCCCGTCTCGTCTGTATGCGTGCGTACGCTGGCTCCATCTCCATCTCCATCTCCGTGCCCATGGGATTTGTCGCCATCGATGATCGATGCCACGAATGGCGCTGCGGTGTCATCGTACCTGCAGGACACTGGGCGTCTTTGGTCGGTTGGCGCCAACAAACTGTTTAGCGAGACAGAAAACAGGGGAACCAAACACTTGCTGAGATTAACCAAGTCGGTTTATTCTCAGCAACTATCCTTCGCAGTAGAATTGAAAGTCGGCCAATGCACACTTGTACATATGACCTGACAAACCAAATCATGGGTGGTTTAGCCGCCGGTTTTAAATCATATAGAGGGTTCAGTCACCTCAGCCGCTACCGAGATTCTAATATGCTATGGCATGAGCTTTTGCTTGGTTGATTGCCAAAACTTTGGCTGCCTACGAGAATTTATCGATCCTCTTTTTATTATTTTTTTTCGGGTATCTTTTCATTTTCTGCAAACTTATGCCAAAATTCTACCCAACAAACGACCAAGCGCTTGAGTGGAATTAGGACATCTCCAACGCGGATCCTCAAACCACTCACAACCTTCTGGACCGCGTCCGGATCCTCAAACCACACACGCGGTTCTGCATCGGTCCGTCCGGCGGTCCAGACGCTCTTTTTCCCGCAAACCGGAGACAAACTCAGAGGGAGGGAGGGAGGGAGGGGGTTGCGGGCGTCCGGACTGCTGCCAAGCTCGCATCTGATTAACCTATCCAACCAAAAACACCATTCCTGTGCCCGCTTGCATTCCCGCCAGACGCTTGGGTCCCACCCCACCGCCGCTTGGTTCCCACAAAGGCCACTACCACTGTGTCGTTAGGTTACATAGCCGGTGTCTTGCCTGGTGAGGGGGGCGTAGACCATGGTGACTGTCTTCCCCCACCCCAAAATCAACCCTGGTTTGTGCTTCACAGAAGCGGAAGGAGGCTATCCGTCCCCTCTCGCTGAAGCATACCCCTCCAAAGCATCCGACAGTCCGATGAGTAGGCTCTGGACATGGGAAGACATGCCGTGGGAGTGGCAATCCGTCGCGTTCGGCCATAGACTAGGTTTACCGTAGTGCAGTGTAGTTTAGTTAAAATATGACCGAAATGTAAATGTTTTCATCCGGTTTATATGAAAATCAGCCGGTTTGTATGTAATTCGTCCGGTTTGTTTAAAGAACGGTCAAAATGTACGCGTGTGGTGTTGGATGGCTAGCTCTCGCATCCGTGTCGGCGAACTGGGACCCCATGTCCGCGGACGGATGCGGTGTCCGGTTTGCGGGTGGAGATGCCCTTATGCCCGAGAGTAGGTTTATTTGTAATTCTTTTCCATTTTAATTCTTGTCGAGCAACTCCTTCTTAATTAATAGATTGGAGCAAAAGTTTTGCTCCCATTTCACACAAAAAACTAATAATTGGAAAAAAGGCCCTAACAATTCCACCAAAAAGAACACACCGATAAAAAAACTATTTGAAACAAACCCAGCGAGCGAATGAAACGGGGGATTTCCTACACTGACATGTGGTTGTCATGTGCCAAATATGAAAAATTCAGAAGAAAAAAAGTGTCGAAATATATAAAAATTCCTGAATGAAACAACTGGAATGAACCAAGCTCACCCCTGCATCTCATTCTTGGACAGACTCAAATAGAATCTTTCGAATAGTCTGCTCGAAACATTTACCGAGTCGAGTGGATTAGGTAGCTCGCTCAACCAGGATCTGGTTCCCCATCATGCCGCCAATCACGCGCATCCAAAGGCGAAACCCTAGCTCACCGGAGCAATCCCAGCTGTCGCTGTTGGTTTTGCACATCGACCCCCATGCCGTCGGCAGAAGATGCGGTCGGGTCCTCAACACCACCTCTCCTCTTTCTCGAAAGCATCCTAAGCCCGCGCTCGATCTGTTCCTTAGTCCCTCGATCCCTGCGCTTGATCCTCTTTACTTTAATATATGCTCTGAAGAATGTTTCAACAAAGTTATACATGTTTGTGTTCCAGCTCTTTATGTACGGTGCTTTCTTAAAGCTGAAAACTCATATCTAT
Source organism: Aegilops speltoides (assembly GCA_021437245.1). Classification (NCBI taxonomy): domain Eukaryota; kingdom Viridiplantae; phylum Streptophyta; class Magnoliopsida; order Poales; family Poaceae; genus Aegilops; species Aegilops speltoides. The sequence goes on along the minus strand of CM038145.1, from coordinate 469,523,708 downwards.
TGAGTGATTGATGTAATTTGCTAATATTCTTAGATAAATTAAATGCTTATACTAAAATTTTATATTTCTGTATGAGTACTTTTGATAAATGATTTAAGTTTAGCTAGATGATAGTAGTGTTGAATATAAATAATAAGATTCTTTATGCTACATTTTTAGTGTACATAAAACTGTGAATGCAATGTGCTAAATTTGATTCTATTGGTAGTTAATGTAGTTAAAGTTTTATTTATTTTTGGTACATTGTGTCCTAAATATGTTACACCCAAACCTCATAATTTGCAAAAAAGAAACACAAATTACATGATTTTATGGGTTAATTTCTCTGCGTATGTCCTTAAATATCTTGGTGGAAATATCTGATAGCGCTTTGTGGTTTATAATTAGGTATTTATATAAAAAATAGAGTATGTTAAATGTCCACGATGAGATTTTCATTGAATCATTAGGTTCCTACATTATTTGTTTTGTTGGGTCAAATATTTCTCACATGTTACATAGGGTTCAATAATCCATTGATACATGTTTGTAGTTTATATCTAGTATTGAAGTATAATCTCTCTAGCTAAGAGCCTTAAGTACAACTTGTAGGACATTCATCTCAGAGAGACTAACAGTCTAACTAAGGTTGCTGCTAATGCATCGATGCTTAGATCAGGTGATAAGTACATTAAATAGCTTAGCAACTATACTCCCCAATGCATAGGTGCTTAGCTTATTGTAGCTAAGCTTGTTTCATTTAATTATTTAGCAACTAAAGTTCTTCATGCATTGGTGGCTTCTTTCATTTAAATATTTGCCTAGGTACGGCATTGTTTCTTTCTAGGGTCACCACACTCATCTCTCTCCTCATAATTAACTTACGACATCAAATTTTTTGCCTACATGGCAGGCTTAGCACCTATACAAGATGCAACATTGGGTGGGGCCTAAGCTATCCGCTACCTATCATATAGGTTTGTTTGTGTGCTATTGGTTTGTGGAGTGGACTTACTCCAGTTAATTGGGTATATATTTCCTAGGTATGTACTAGTATCTTTATTATAATAACGTTTTTGAAGTGTAGTGTATTGGTCTCTATGAGGTTGGACGGGCCCCTCCATCCTCGGAGCCCAGGGCATGTTTACCAGACCAGCTTTGGCAAGCACATTGTTGATGAGGTGCCTCCAGCAAACTCTCTCCACTGCCCCCACTCCCCTCTCCATCCTCCTTGTTGCCGAAAGGCAAACATTACCGCGGAACAAACCATTCGTCTACACCACCGCTATCTGGGACATCCTCCACCTTTAATCCTAACTCTGTGTGCTTTGTGACCCTCAATACATCCAGCCTCGCGTGCTTACGCGCTACCGTCTGATAGTTCTCTAACGTATCTATATTTTTTTATTGTTGCATGCTATTATAGTACCAATATTGGATGTTTTATATGCAATTATATATCATTTTCTAGGACTAACCTATTAGCCCAGTGCCAAGTGTCAGTTGCTGTTTTTTGCCTGTTTTTGGTTTTCCAGGAAATTAGTACCAAACGGAGTCCAAATGGTACTAAACTTTTTATGATTTTTTTGGACATAAGAGACCCTATAAGCTTCGGGGGGGGGGGGGGGAGGCTAGAAGGCAAAGGAGTAGGCCACAAGGCACTAGGGTGCGGCAAGGGTGGCACACCTTAGTACCTTGTTGGCCCCTCGTGGCCCCATCTGACCTAATTCCACCTCTATAAATTCTCTAAAATCGAGAAATAAATAGAGAGCCACCCAAAATACTTTTTCCGTCATCGCAAATTTCTGTTCTTTTGCGATCCCATCTGGAGGCCTTTTCTGGCACTTTGCCAGAGAGGGAATCGATCACGGAGGGCTTCTACATCAACCTTGCCGCCCTTTCGATGATGTGTGAGTAGTTTACCATAGACCTACCGGTCCATAGTGAAGGAAATATGCCCTAGCACTACTGCAGGATGCTGCTAACGCGACACTACGATCATAGACCCTTCAACAAAACTGTGTGCGATGCAATAATCGCAAACGGTGTTGTAAAAAAACGTCAAAAAAGGTGCAAAACGTTTGCGACGACGGATGCATCAAACACGGTTCAGATTTTTGTTGCGTGTTCGATTCAGGGCATACGGTTCAGTTCAATTAACTGTTCGCGATGATGAGGAACAAAAGAAACGGGCTGCCAGATGAAGGCGTGTGCGATGTAGAGCATACGGTTCACTCGGATGAACTGTTTGTGATGAGGCGGAACAACAGAAACGGGTAGCCAGATGAAGGTGTGTGCGATATACGACATACAGTTCACTCGGATGAACTTTTTGCGTTGAGCCGAGATAATAGAAACGGTTCAACCTAACAAGATGTGTGTGATACGCGGCAAACAGGTCTGTAATCAGAAATGTGTGGGAAGATCGATAACAACACATATGATTCCTATTAACAAGCCGTGTGTGTTGTGAGCAAACAATTGCTGGTATATAATTGTCAGTGGTTGATGAAATCATCACCGACGGGTTCCCTTGTTTAGTCCGTGTGCGATGTGATTTGCTCTGTCTACAGAGCAATAACATATATACTTAAAAAGACAGCATTGCATAACCAAATTAAGCATACAATTACACAAGTGACTACACAAATAACATTTTCACAAACCAAAGTAAGCAATTACACGCATACTAAACTAGGAGAAACGAGGATCTAATCAACTACTTCTTGTTGTGATGACGCTCGCCATTGCTCTACTTCCGGATGGATCCCTGGCCGTTTTGGGGAAGGAGGCACTTCCTCATGTCAACGATCCGCCTGTACATGTCGTAGCACGTGTACGCCTGGTACACGACATGAGCTTTGTCGAGTTTCTCCATGGAGGCCGAGTGCTAGGCACGCTTGTCGTTGTTGCAGGAATCCTTCATGTCTCTATAGTAGGGGTCGATGATGGCCTCGGCGAGGTGAACTAGTGAGTCCTTCTCATGCTCCTTGCTGCCGCAGAGCTTGTATTGGCCCTGGATGTCGTCAAGATTCTGGCAGGCGATGCTCGAATTCTTGAGCACCTTGACATTGTTGGTGATGTCGACCGTAGCGAACATGTAGTGGGGGTTGTTGACAAACCTGGCGAAACGCTCGCAGGCCTTGTGGCCAGGCATTAGTGGTAGACGAGGACGTGGTGGTGCACGCACATCTGGGCAATGATGACCTTGGGACGAGACCCGGCATGAGCGCGTGTGTGCTCGAGGTCGAACACGACCACCCTATACTTCTCGTCGGCAAGCAACAACTCCATGATGCGGATGGAGCGCTCCACCTAGACCGGGTTGTTGGTGTACACCACCGAGAGCTCCGTGACCCTTCAGTGGGTGTCCACCATGGCATGCATGGTGAACTGCTACTCGTCGTCGGCAGCTTCTCCGAGCGCCATTGGAGCCACGCAGGATACTCTCTAAGAATTTGTCATGGTGGGTGTGCTTCTTGCAATGGTGGGGCGCGATCGAAAGGTTGAAGAGACACAACGGTTAAATAGTCGATGTAACAAATGGGGGCCAGCCGGCCTATAATCATCACGTCTTGTCATGACATTCATAGCGGAGGATTCCAGTGCACGCTTGACAACACCGCACCGCAGTGAGGATTCCAGTTCACGCTTGACAACACCGCACTGCAGTGAGGATTCAAGTGCATGCTTGACAACACCTCACCGCAGTTTGACCACGCGTGGTCTCGAAGAGGAGCCAAATGTATCGTCGGTGAGCCTGTTCCCGCGCTACCACGCAGTTTACCGCGCAAGATTCCTGCCCGGCTTGGTTTGCCACGCGTTGGCTAGAAGAGGGACAAATCATCGGCGTTTATTGGCAAAAAGATTTGTAAAAAAAAGTGTGTGGAATGACTTCGGTCGTAAGTTTACCCGTGGGTGGTGAGGTCAAAGTTACACAGAAAGGTGATGAGGACACTCGAGTGCGACAATTAATTCTGCACTCTATAGGGCACACGATGGAAGAAACCAACTGTGTGCAATAATGTCCAAGATCGCAGTCGAGTTAGTTATACAGATCGTGTGCTGTGAGATCGACAAGTTAAACATATTCGAGAATGGTTAGTAAAATCAAATCTAAGACCATTGCATATTAAGGTCAAAATAGTGATACCAATATGCGAGTCTCATACGATGCCATTTCAACGATTGTACCACAAATGCTTGAAATATTACAAGGTTCAAATTCCAGAGTTATATGGCTCAAATTCGAAGATTACAAGGTTCAAACTTATATTAGAAATGAAATTCAGCTCATCAGCTGCGAACGCTCGTGTTGATCCGCTGAACATGGATATCAGAGAGGTTCAAACTAATATTACCACTTCTAAGTCTGGTTTCGAAACCTCACAACTTTTACAAAGGGGTTAGCCACTGAGAAGTCATGTATGGGGTTGACACGATGAGTTCCGATTACTCTGTCATCTGAAGTTCCAAAATGAAATTCAGCATTTTTGGAGCCTATTCCATTCCGCTGCAGGTGCCGGCGCTGATCAACAAACCATTCATTTTCCCGAAATAAATGTAGGGCAAACCTCATTACCTTCAAAACCCTTGCTCTGACAACAAAGAACCTGACAAATAATCTCCGGTAAGGTCCCTCGGTAGGAGTTCAAAGCAATTTATGAGAGATGCAGATCTAGGCATTCGACGTGATTGTTATATTGTATCACATTATCCACCACTGGGCCTAATCTTATCTGCAAAAGAAGAAAATGTGTTAGTGCCTAGATGCAGTTTTGAACACTACTACATGCCTATTTGGTTTGCAGGATTTGTAAAATGCACTAACATGCCATCTTCGATCTGACATGATTAACATGAGCATTAACATGCCATCTTCAATCTTCACAAGATGTTGGAGTGGATGAAAAGTTCCCTAAGAAAACTAGTACAGATGAATCCAAAGGAGAAATGCATATGGATTGTAACCATATGGATCAAGCATTGTCATTGTAAACTTGGAAAAGGAGACATGTATGTACTGAAATCCTCCAAAAGAATCCTTCAGAAATTGTAGTACATTGTCATTGTAAACTTGGAAAAAGGTGTCACAAATTGAACTCCCTTATGATTAACATTTATCAAGAAAGGAAACATCACCTTGATATATAGCTTCTCTAGGCACGGAAAGCATCTCAGGAAAGTGACAACTTGCTCCAGGTTGGGGCCGATAGATTCTAGTGCCAAGACCTTCACTGTGTGCAGTTTCGTGGTCAGGCTTGTTAGAATCATTTTCTGAATGGCAGTCGAACAAACATCTTCAAAATTAGAAATAATGTTAATTTGTAGAAGGAGAGGTAGAAGGCGGCTGTTGTACCTGAATGGGTGTGGATCCAATAACAAGTTCGGAGTATTTGTCAGACGAGTAGCCCAACACTGTCAATTTCGGCACAAAAATGACGTTGATTCTTGTTGGACCTACTTGATCAAGTACAAGTAATATCTCAAGTGCAGGTGTGTCCTCAGTGACCATACCGTGGTACACATCTTGTGATGTCTTCCTGCCGAACCAGCAACACACATAAATAGTCCGAAGAGTCATGTAGGTGATGTGGAATGTACTCAACCCATTGATCGCCTGAAGACGAAGGTACTCGAGTGCAGTACAGCCATGGAGCAGGCGCTCCATGTCACCGTTTGAGAGGCAGACGACAACGATCTCGAGGTGCTTCAGTTGTGGTAAAATAAGAGCGAGCGCGTCATTAGGGGGGGGATGGCAGTTCCTGGACTTGGCGACGCGCAGCGTGGGCGCGAGGCGGAGCGCGGACGTTGGCAGCGAGCGCATATTCCCATCATCAAAAGTGAGCTCCTCGAGCTGATTTAGGGCGGGGGATCCGACCCAGTCGTCAAGGTTGGCTCGGTTCCTGCCATTGGAATGAGACCTGCCCATTCTAAGGCCTCTGGTTGGGCCAGGGTGATTACCAAGGATCTTGGAGAACACATCCAAGCTTTTGCGATAGCCATGGCAGAGCTCGTGGGTGTCGATGAGGTCGAGAGGGGTGAAGTTCCATAGGAGGCACCACCGCCGGGAAAGGACGGTTGTCCGTGCCCCACATTTGATTGGGAGGAGGGAGATAATGACTATCAACATATCATTGGGGAGGCTGCTGATGAAGTCTATGCCTGCTGGAGTCACTTGCGGTTCTAGCTCGCCCCGCCTCTGCTTGTTGGCAGCCCTGTTCTCCACCTCCGGAGTCTCCTTGTCAGTGGCGCTTTCTGATATAAATGAGAGTACAGGGAATATGTAGTTAAAACAAGGCAATAGAAAAGTGTACTGGTAACTAGAAGTTATTAGGTAGGAATATAGTAAGAAAAGGGAATAACAATTGTTGCTTAAATACTACACAATTCAATTAACATTGCTGGGTAAGTCAACATGCAGATAGTTGAAAAGAAAACTTACTTCTAACAAAGTTAGGACGGATGATTTTGTCGGGGAAGTTAGCATATATCTCATGACCAGGCCCTTTTATGTGCAGTCCAATTTTAGTGTCAGTTTGCAGTACATAAAACTTTGAAATTTCTTTCGAAAGCCAGCGCCAAAATAGGAGTCACCACGTTCATCAAGTCTTAAAGTATCAACGATTGTAAATCCATGGTTTGTGTGCAGTATGACATCCGTGCAGCCTTGATCTATGTAACGGGAAAATTTTGTGCACTACATAATCTGTTGCATAGCAAGGGATGCGCTGCAGAAAATGGCAGGATTGTTAAATAAAATATGGTAACATGCAAATATGGGCCCAAATTGAAAGAATTGTACATCAGTTGAAATCGAAGGCCAAAAATCTATAATTAAACAGATAGGATAAACATGATGTCATGTGAGAGTAATCGAAAGAACAATACATCATTAATTTGCCTAATATAGAAAGAAGAGGGGGAAAATCCCCTTTGACGTATATGGTGCATGTGGCTCCTTTTATCCAAATGTAGCAATATTTAGAATATCTTTAGGAAAGTAGGCCATGCCAACTGATTTAGGGTGAGATTGAACATACCGCGCACATGCTCAAGTCATTTGGTACGTTGAGATGGAATCTCTGGCGGAGGTCGCAAGGTCCTGATGTGTCGGCGCACTGTACACTCTATGAATGAAAGAAATCCCTCAAATCAGCTCGAATAAAAATGAATTCACAGTGATTTCCGCCGGATGATTAAACGAGGCAGATGAACTAGGATGAGAGATGAGATAATACTCATTAAATTAGTTACCTTGTCGTCCATGAGAAAAAACCCTCAGTACGGCAAATTCCTCAACCGAGCGGAGCTGGGTCGACCACGAGCAGCGTTGAGAAAGTCGACGGCGATAGGCGGCAGCAAGCGGAAGTGGCGAAATGCGATGGGGTTTGCCGGCAGCCTGGCGGCAGTGGCAAGCGTCAAGCTAAGTGGTTACCGCCACAATAGGCGGTGCCATGCATAGACGCGGAGGAGCTTGTGCAAGTGTAAGAATGGGGACTGGAGGCATGGGGTGACGGGTGGGGGTGAGTGTTTTTGTGACGTGGGGATGGCGAGGGTTTTCTTTTTTCTTTTTTGAATTGGGTGGTGAGGGTTTTCTGTCCCACAAAGAATTTCGGAGGCAACGGTTTGCCAAAGCCAACCATGTGTGATTGACGCAACAAGCAAAACTAAAATCATTGCACACTGTTCCAATTTTGGGAACCGTGTGTGATTGAAGCAACAGTCAAAATGAAAGTCATTGCACACGGTTCCAATTTTGGGAACCGTGTGTGATTGACATATCCAACGATATAATTTTTGCTGACCTGCACTAACATTTTGTTAGTTAAATCTTTGGTCAACATTTAACACAAATTACAAAGGGGACCAACAAACGAGGACGGAGGTAGATTCCATCAACCGAACTGATTACATCCATATTCCACAGTTAGACATAAGTAAACATAGATTAAATATACTCAGACATAGGTAATAAGTGTACACGTACACAAGCATAGTTCAACCGTCATTAAGCATGCTCAAGCGTACATAGTTCGATCCCACATCTTATCTCACATGCCGGCATGATCCTGAAGCTTCTCCAGGTACTCGGTGTACGCGCCGTGCTCCACCCTGCCAGAATACTTCTGCTTGAAGGAGCCAACGGCCCATCCTCTTGCATGCGCAAGAACACTTTGATACGCGTCATGAAGCTTGTGATTGCAAAATGGGCATCGATAGCCGCCGTCCCAGGTCCTAATACGCCTGTTATGCATTCCCGCATAAAGCTCCCTCAGGATTTGCCTCTTGTACCTCCTCTGAATATATTCATCCTCGCTGTCCACATCGTCAGACAGCACCTATACAAATAGTTAAAAAAATGTGGCGTCAAATTAATCGTTACAAACTAATCTCTAGTAAACATTTGGCTGTTGCCAAAAAATTGGCATCAAATCAACGATTACATGCCGTGAAGTAGGATTAGGAATTTATGGCTATTTATTTATACATATCCAGAGATTATGGTTTGATTTTTAAGCACATTCGTCTATGTACAGACCAATCTTGAAGAAAATAATGGCACAAACCCATTCATATTTTGTTTTTGCATTCTATCTATTGTATTATAACTTCTCCAAGGCTTATACCACCAATAAAATCAATAGTTTCATCGAAACTAGCAAAACAATGCATCAAAAACAAAATTTATCTTAAACAGGATAGTCTGTAGCAATCTAAACATCTACCATACTCCTGTAACTCCAAAATTTCTGAAAAATTAGGGAAAAATAAACAATTTTCATATCAGTACTGCATAAAAAATCCAGAAACATTCGACGTCCAGTAAAAAATGAAAAATCACGCACTACAGCCAAAGTTTCTGTTTTTGCACTACACAAACCAAGCAATCTAGTCATCCTAAAGGAAAATCTTGGCACATTATTTTATAATACAATGGATTTGTACAAGGGGATACTTATTTTTGTTGAAAAGTTTCTGTAATTCAAGATTTGCACAGTTTCCATGGGCATGAACAAAGTTCAAGGAGCTCCCCCACTTCAACGGTGCTCGTCCTTCTTACTTTCACTTTTCTTTTTGAAAAGTTTTAGGTTCCCCACTTAATTTTTTTGTTTTTAAACTTTTTAAAAGCACTCAACAGAAATAAATGACTCTCTAAAACTTCCGGGTTGTCTCCCTGGCAGCGCTTTCTTTAAAGCCATTAAGCTAGGCATATTGTGCTCAAGTAATGGATCCACTCGGATCCCAAGGTATATCAAAGCCAATTTTAATTAACAATGACTTATAAAGTATTTATCACAAAGCAACATATATCATGTAATGACGAAGTCTAACTCTCTTCCTATGCATTGGCATGTCATAAAAGAACAATTCATGCACACATAGTAAAGGTCGATACAAATCGTAAACAACTTTTCACAATTTTATCGTATTGGAAACATAGAGAGGCGGAGATGTAGTTCCTCTCTCATAATAATTGCAAGTAGGAGCAGCAAGCACATGCATATTATATTCATCAAAATCATCATGTGTGATAGTAAAACGCAACCCATCAATATAATCCTTAATAAGCGAAAGCTTCTCAGATATAGTGTAGTTGGGAGAATTCAAAAAGATAATAGGACTATCATGCGTGGGTGCAATAGCAACAATTTCATTCTTAACAAAAGGAACTATAGCAAGTTCATCTCCATAAGCATAATTCATATTGGCGTCATGGCTACAAGCATAGAAAGCATCAATTTCATCAAAAAGTGATATTTCAAACGAATCAAAGGGATCATAGTAATCATCCTTTGGTAAGCACGAAGGACAATTAAACAATGTATGAGTTAAAGAGTTAATCTCATTAGAAGGTGGGCACGGGTAGCTAATCCGCTCTTCCTCCTTTTATTCTTCACTCTCCTCGTCATCTTTTTCATCTAATGAGCTCACTGTGTCATCAATTTTTTCTTCCATAAATTCCTACAAAATATTAGTCTCTTCTTGGACAGCAGAGACTTTCGCAATAAACTTATTAATATCGGCATTATATTCATAATTCTCATAGCAATATTTAAGTATAGCATAATTTTCAGGTCTGTAAACATCATGATCAATATTTTCACACTTTTCAAACAAAGATACAATTTCATAAGCACCCTTCAAAGCAACAAATTCTTATATTCATTCCACATCATAGTAAACATATATACCATTAGCATAGAAGCCAAGGTTTCATTATCATTAAATTTACATGAAAAGGGAAGGTGTGGAGCCTTCATCCTAGAGCAACAAGTATAATCATATCTCCGACATAAATTCCAAGCATACCAATGCAACATATGAATTTGATCCCATAATAGTTTCCCTTTTAGAGTCAAGCGATAATCCCGAAAGTATTCATGTTCATCCAACGTGTCTCCCATTATCAATTTGAATGGGGTTTTCTCAAGATTATCAAAGTAGTGTTTAATATTTTCCACATAACGAGCATCGAGGGTTTTAGGAGGTTCCCATGTCTATAAGTAGCAAGTACACCTATTTTTTTGGGTCTTTTGTGTTCCATATCCATAACTAAAGATATAGAACAACTTAGAACAGCAAATAAAATCTACTTAGTGATAAAGCAAACAAGCACACACGAGAATATTCACCCCATGCTATTGCTCCTCGGCAACGGCGCCAGGAAAAGGTCTTGATAACCCACAAGTATGGGGGATAAGTTGTAGCCTCTTTCGATAAGTAAGAGTGTCAAACCCAACGAGGAGCTAAAGGTAGAACAAATATTCCTCAAGTTCTATCGACCTCCGATACAACTCTACGCGCGCTTAACGTTCGCTTTACCTAGAACAAGTACTTTGTACGTGTTCTAGGATAGGTTTGCAAGATAATAAAGAGCATGTAAATAAAAACTAGGGGTTGTTTAGATAAAGACACAATCTATTATCTATTATCTATTATCTATTAACAAGAGGCAAAGAAGCCATTATGTTCGTCCACACAGATTAAATTATCTCAGCCGTAAATTATAGATTTTAAAGGTTAAGATTTAATAGATATAGCGTTACATACAAATATAGTTGTCTACAAACAATTTGACATGACACGTGAAAATTGATTGACACGTCTATTCGTCCACCTTTTTTGCTATTAAAAAGATCTATCGTGGACAATCAAAAGTGAACGTGTTGGCATTGTATAAAGGAAGGCTGTCAGTTTTCTAAAAAAACACGGCTGTCAACCAGCTAAAAGGCACGGCCAGCTTAAAAAAGGCCAAAAAAGGCACGACCCACTATAAGTAGTCCGAGCGCCCGGCTGCCAGGTTCTGCAGAAAAAAAGCAAGGCTGCCAAGCAGCTAAAGAAGGCACAACTATGTCAAAAAGAAGGGCATGACTGCCGACCATGGAGAGTCCGAACGAGCCGCTAAGAACATTAACGCTAGGAAACTTTTTGCAGTCATGAGCGGTAACAAACTTTAATGTGCGGCAAACAAATTCCAATATACTTTTGTTTAACTAGCAAAAGAGCCCGTGCATTGCAACGGGAGAGAAAGCATAACACACGCTCTTAACTCAACAACCATCACTCAAGACCACAATAGGTCCATCTCCTTTATTTTTGCGAGGCATCATATTTATGTTTCCGCTTATCCTCCTTCTCATCCTCGCCAGCGATGGCCTCAGTGTTCACACAAAACAACAAAAAATGTATGTTGAATATGGTTAATCCTAAGGTGTTCTCTCTCCCTCTCTTCTCCCTCTCCCTCTACCCTCTCTCTCTCTCGCTCTTGCTTTCTCTCACTCTCGCAATGAGAAATCTGTTGTTTTCCCCTGCGACATTTTTCAGAGGTATGCATGTGTAGTTATCGATTTTTTTCCCTATATGGTTATAGTGGGGTGTTTATTTGAAATCTGGATCGCCGCCGGTATGAAAAAAACGGATCTTGCACTATAAATTATAAGTTTGCTTCCATAACAATATTTTAAAAATATTTAACAGGTAAAATTAACATCATATTTAGATTCCAGACATTTTTCTAATAAAATTTCATATATAATATGTTAAAATCGAAGTTACGGTTTAAAAGATACATATAATTTAGAAAATCATTTGGTTTAACTCAAATATATTCCAATATAATATTTAAAAATATTTAATAGGTAAAATAATCTCATATTCATATTCTACATATTTTTCTTATCAAATTTCATATATAACATGTTCAAATCGAAGTTACGGTTTAAAAGATATGGATGATTTTAAAAAGCATTTGTTTGACTTAAATATGATTCGCGCGGATGAATTACCTAAAACATCAGGGGGATTTTCAAAAAATGCAAAATAGCGGTTCGGGTGTGACTTCAATCCGGACGGCGGGTTGATTTCAAGAAAAGACAGGGAATTTTATGTAAAATGCCATGACGGACGAAGGAAACCCAATTTGCTTTATTATTAGGTAAAGATAATAAAGTATCTCTACAATAGAATGTTAGAGATAATAAATATTTAATGAACAGCTGATTAAAAAAACATGAGCATCAAATTGGAAAAAAAATATATTCCTATTCTCACAATGTTTATTTACAAAAAATCATTACATGACGTAATTACAATTGTTGATTGTATAAATTAAGCACTTTTTGTTTAAAATAGTTGTGAGAAGGACCACGTGTCCGCATATAAAATATACGTGCAAAATAAAAATACGTCATCCTTCTCAAGAAAAAGTGTATGGTTTGGAGATGCAAGAATAACAACACATTGACTGCAAAATATTTATACATATGTCGTTTAGTTTTTGATATATTATAAACCAAAATCAAGCTAAAATTATGGTATGGAAACTATAAATAATTAAGTGTGATTCTATCGCTGGAAACACACATCATCAGGCATATCCACGGCATCCAAGTATATCATGTTGATTTGGAGTGTTGATCTCATGACGATACGATATTAAGGAGCTACAGTGATTGGAGAGAATAAAAATATAATAGACACTACATTGGTCTATAGGGGCAAAATAATTATGTACGTTGATTATATGATGGGGTCCTAATTCTGATAGTTGAGATTAAAAAGTAAAAGTAAAGGGTATAGGTGTATTAGTAACCAAATAAGTTGAAGTGCATGCAATACCATCATTGCTGATGGCACCAATTGACCAACTAATCAGTCTGATATGTTTTAGAGATTATGAACCAACCATATAAGATGGCCATTAAACAACATCCATATTAAGGATAGTTTTCCCCAAGAGCAAGAACACAAAAACAACTACTTATATTTCATGATCCAATCTATTCCCTACGTTATGCTAAATAATCCACGTTTATGACTTCTTGCAATTTTACAAACAAAAAAACTATCAGTCAAAAGATATATGTGGTGGTAAAAAGATGAGCTGAGAATCAATAGAAATATAAGTTTGGTTTTTATAACGGTATTAAAATAGTAGTGCCTTGACTAAACTTCATTCTATGGAGTTAAGTAACATGTTTCCATGGAATTCAATTTTGTATAACTTTTTCTCTCTATTATGATATAGGAAAGTGCCAATGTATAGGTGAATATAATCGTATGAGAATTATGGAAGAAAACTTTATTGACAAAAACTAAGCATGACAATATCAAATAAATCTACGACCACGAATGCAGAGGCCACTACACCAATAATGACGTGGCATGTCGAGGAAGAAAAACCATGTTTGGATGTAAGACATACATATTTAGATTTATACATGTTGATTCACATACATGTTTGAAAACTAGCCGCGCAAATGCGCGGGTAACTCTGCTAGTTAAGTTAGTTTAACAAGTGTGGAAAAGTGATGGTAGAAGTTGCGGAATTGTCCCTAAGCAATTGACTACGTTACTAGACCGATAGCAAGTTTTTATGTGGGAGAGGCCACTGCTAGCATGTCATCCCTTACTTGGAATTCTATGCACTTATGATTGGAACTATTAGCAAGCATCGGCAGCTACTAACGTTCATTAAGGTAAAACCCAACCATAGCATTAAGATATATTGGTCCCCCTTCAATCTCGTATGCATCAATTTCTATGCTAGGCTGAAGCTGCTGTCACCCTTGCCCTCCAATAGATAGTCCTATCAACATACAACTAACCCTATGGCGTGATCCACACGCGCGCTCATATGATGGGCACCAAAGGATACCAACATAACCACAAGCAAATTAAAACCAATCATAGCAATTCACCAATCACCGATAGGACAACAAAAATCTACACAGACATCATAGGATGGCAACACATCATTGGATAATAATATGAAGCATAAAGCACCATGTTCAAGTAGAGGGTATAGCGGGTTGCGGGATAGTGGACCGCTGAATAGAGATGGGGGAAGGTGATGAAGATGTTGGGGAAGATGACGGAGGTGTTGGTGTAGATCGCCGTCACACGATGATTGCCCCGGAGTTCCGGCGCCACAGGGAGAGAGAGGGGGAGAGAGCCCCCTCCTTCTTCTTCTTCCTTGACCTTCCCCCTAGAAGGGAGAAGGGTTTCCCCTCTGCTCCATGGCCTGCATGGCGGCGGTGGGCCGGGAGCCCATTCGAGATTGGATCTCTCTCTCTATCTCCTTTTGTTTCCACGTTACCAGATTCTGGCCTTCCACCGTTTCTTAAATTCCCGGAGATTCGTAACTCCGATTGGGCTGAAATTTTAACACGATTTTATCTGGATATTAGCTTTCTTGCGGTGAAAGAATGGTACCAACCACCTTACAGGGTGACCACAAGGTTCCAGGGTGCGCCCTATCCCTTGGGGTGCGCCCCTGTGGCTGTGGGGCCCTCGGGCACCGTCTCGCGTTGATTCTTTTTCCCAAAAGTCACACATTTTCCAAAAGTCACACATTCGTGACCACAAGTTTTTTTTGCGTTTGGACTCCGTTTGATATGAATTTTCTGTGAAACAAAAAATATGCAACAAACAGGAACTAGCACTTGGCACTGGATCAATATGTTAGTCCCAAAAATAATATAAAAAGTCACCAAAAGTATATGAAAGTTGTAGAATATTGGTATGAAACAATCAAAAATTATACATATAACGGATACGTATCAGCATCCCCAAGCTTAATCGTGCTCGTCCTCGAGTAGGTAAATGATAAAAAAAGATAATTTTTGATGTGGAATGCTACCTAGCATAAAATTGATCATGTAGTCTAATCATGGCATGAATATTAAGACACGAGTGATTCAAAGCAATAGTCTATCATTTGACATTAAGTCAATAATACTTCAAGCATACTAATAAAGCAATCATGTCTTCTCAAGATAATAAAAGTTATCCCTACAAAATCATATGGTCTGGCTATGCTCCATCTACACACAAAATATTTCATCATGCACAACCCCGGTATTAGTCAAGCAATTGGTTCATACTTTTATGTTCTCAAACCTTTTCAACTTTCACGCAATACATGAGCGTGAGCAATGGATATAACACTATAAGTGGAATAGAATATGGTGGTTGTGGAGAAGACAAAAAGAAGGAGATAGTCTCACATCAACTAGGAAAATTAATGAGATATGGAGATGTCCATCAACCGATATTGATGCAAGTGAGTAGGGATTGCCATGCAACAGATGCACTAGAGCTATAAGTGTATGTGTTAGTGCATGTCTCTCTCTAAGTGGTTTTGGGGATTGATGACAATGCATTTGCGGACTAATCGTGTGCATTGAGCTTTAGGTATTTATTCATTGGCACGAGGCGATTCTTTCCCCTTGGTGTTTAAGGAGAAGATGGTGTGTTTCCTTCGTCTCTTTTTTGGTGAACTTGAGTCGTAGGAAACACCGTACTATCAAGAGTGGGTCCGTATTGGAAAGGTTGGGTGGAATCAACACGTACACGTCCCCTTTGTGCCCCAACTCTTTCCTGCATCTTTGGAGGATCCTTTGTTGTCTTGGGCATGGGCTTGATAGTGATCCAGCGACAGTACTGCGGCACCGAGCGGCAGTACCGCCCAGAGCCACAGGCGGCACCGCTGCTCAGCAGCGGTAGTAACGCCCAGGGAGTCTCGGTCATAGTACCGCTTCGGTGACGTGCTACTACCGCCTCGATTTGAGAGCGCCGCTTCTCATGTCGGGTTGCGGCGGTAGTACCGCTCATGAGCGGTAGTACCACCCTACTATCGCTGCTAGTGCCGCCCGGGGCTCTCGCTGTCCTGCCCCTTCTCCCTACAAGGCCCCTGCTCACAGTTTTCATGGTAGTACCGCTAGGGGTCGCGGTAGTACTGCTGTTGGGGATATTACCACTAGGTGTAAACCGGCCAGCCTGGGCCGGGTTAACTCCGTTAGCGGTATAAGCAGAGAAAGGCCCAAGGCCTATAGTCGGTTTAGAACTTGTAGCCGTAAACCGGCCTGATGTATAACTTGTATTGTAAGTTAGGAATAGAGAGATACCAACCGGGATACGAGTATGAACCGGTTGGGACTCTATGAACCGACGGGCGTCACTCGTGTATATAAGGGGACGACCCGGCGACGGTTCAAAGAGAGACAACCACAACTCGAGCCTAGGCGAAGCTTGTTTGCTCCCTAGCCATCGAGACTACATCAATTCCATCACAACTAGACGTAGGCTTTTACCTTCATCGAAGGGGCCGAACTAGTATAAAACCCTTGTGTCTTTGTGTCCGCTTTAACCCCTGCAAGTAAACCCGTAGCGATGGCTCCACGACTAAGTCCTTACGCTAGGACATCTGCCGTGACAAATCCACGACAGTTGGCGCCCACCGTGGGGCTATCGCACGATGGTTTGACGATCTTGGAGGGCAAGCTCAAAGGACTCGAAGGCTACGTTGTGGGCCGGATGACCAAGAGTCGTCGCGGCCGGATCTACATCGACGACGCTGGATGGGGTCCCGAAGCCGATTCAATCGAGTACGGATACCGGGTCCCCTTCGGCGGCATACACGTTTTCATCGGCAAGATCGGGGAGCCTGGGCCTAAGCCGGACATCTGCACCGACCTCATCGAGACGGCTCAGCGTGCGCGACCTGCCTAGGTTAAACCAGCCGTGAAGCATGTCTTCGTTGGAGTCATCCACGGAGGAGAGTACGACGCCGGTTCAGAACACGGTAGTGAGACCGTCGTTTATTCTGGCGATGAATCTTCAACAGGAGAGACCGAGTCATTGTACCAGCTGCAGGGCGATATGATCAGGGGCTGTTCCGACGGTGACAGTATTCCGGACCCCCCAAGCCAGTTCAACCGGGTTGGAGTGTTCATGGCCGGTACGCAAGCAGCGAACCACTCTTCAACCGCAGCAGCGATGCTTTCCGGTTCAGCAGCGGCAGCAGGGGCAGGAGGCCCGGTGCACCCGCCGTTCAAGTTCTCACGATCTATTTGATGCACTAGCAGCGCTTCGGCGAAGGACAACCCGACGGATCAGAGGCTCATAATGCGAGATTGCAAAGGTGAGAGAGCAGATCACGCAAGCCAAAGCGGATCTAGCGTCAGAGAAGGATCGTATGGCTGCAGAGCGGGCCGCTCTGGACGCACAGGCTTACAAACTCATGCTTGACCAGAGTGCGTCGCAGGAGGTGTTGAGGCGAAAGTATAGATCGCGCCTGCCATTAGGGTTTGATCCTAGAAATCTCTTTCGACCTCGGGGCCGGACCCGAAGAACCCGCCCAAAGACAGGAGGTAAACCGGATTGAGGCACCGGGGAGCAGGAGCGACGGTCCAACCACGCTGATGGAGCCTCCACAATGAACATGGTGGTTCCTCCGCCAAGACAAACACCCCTGTGTCATTATTCTAATCCTATGGACAACCTTGTTGCGGCCGCCGCACGATTGGAGGCGATCCCAATCGAGGAGATTCCCCAAGCGCTTGAGACACGCTGGGTTAAAGAGCTTCTCCGGACTGCACTGATCCAGCAGGAGGCATATTCGTACAGCCGTGATCGGATTCACTCTACGCCCCGTCCAAGCCGGAGCTACAGCAGGCGTATGGATGAACCGGCCATATCAAGCAACGTGCGGGACCATGAAGCGGTCCGAGGCAATCACCAGATGGGTGGCATTCGAGATGCTCAGGAGGTGGTGGATCGGGCCCGGGCACGCAGGGAGGCCGAGTTAGCAGCACAGGATGACGCGGGTCAACACACACCGGTTCGCCCTACCACCTTCGCCGGACCAGGAGTCGCATCCGCTTTAGGGGTGCCCTGTTTAATCCCCGCTTTACGCAATGTGCGTCTGCCTAAAGATTTTAAAGGCCCACGCAAGGTGCCGAATTACACCGCAGATCTGTCCCCTGAAGCGTGGGTTGAAAGTTATGAAATGGCCATGGAGATGCTAGATGTTGATGAGACCGCATGTGCAAAGTACTTCACCATGATGCTGGAAGGCACAGCCCGTACTTGGTTGAAGAGCTTACCGCCCAATTCTATCAGCTCATGGGCCCAGTTACGAGCCCGGTTTATCCAGAACTTTAAGGATACGTGTAAGCAGCCCAAATCCATAGTAGACCTGGCGGCCTGTGTCCAGGAGGAAGGAGAGTCAACAACCCGTTGGGTACGCCGTGTTTCCGAGATTTTGCACTCCTCTGACCGGATCAACGCTGATTCTGCGATCTTAACGTTAGAAGGCAACTGCCGGTTTGAGCCTTTAAAATTAAAATTGGGGCGTATGAAGCGGTTCTGTAATGACATGGGAACCCTCATGGCCGCTTTGGTAAAGTATGCTGATTCGGACAGTATCAAGGATTCGGAAGCTGATGATGATGAAGCAGGGAAGGGAAAGAAGAACAGCAACTCCAAGGGGCAGCAGTACAAACCGGCGGGTCATGGAAACGGAGGCAAGCGCAAGGCCGATGGCAACCCAGACTTTGTAGCCAACACTAATGCGCAGGACAGAGGGCCATGGCGCAGAGGCAAGGCGAATCGGGGCCAGAATCCTAATACGAGCCATTTGAATTTCTTGTTGAATCAACCTTGCCCCAAGCACGGGACGAAGGAGTCCCCATCGAATCATCTCTGGAAGGATCAAGATATTATGCAGGAGTTCAAGAACTCCAATGCTTTCCGGTATGACCAGGGTCGTGGCGGTTCAGATCCGGTTTTCATGGGCGGGTCGATGGAGCCTCGTTCGTGGCCTAATCAAGGCAATCACCATAGTCGAGAATAATCGTATGCCAAAGCAAACAATGCAGCAAGGTTATCAGAGTCAACCAAAGCAATTGAATAGTGGGCAGTATCATGTTTTCACAACCAGTTTGGACAAGCGAGATCGGAAGCTTCACAAGCGGGCAAGAACTCTGTTGAACCGGCCTTGCCGCGTTATTTACGTTGGTCAGAGCAGCTCATCGTGTGGAGCAGAGAGGACTATCCCCCCCGGGTTGATAATCCAGGTCAGCTGGCATTGGTGGTAGACCCTCAGGTGGGGGGCTATAAATTCACTAAGGTACTTATGGATGGAGGAAGCAGATAATATATTATACTATGAAACTTTCCGACGCATGGGTCCGACAGACAAGGATCTCGACCGTCAATACGGTGTTCCATGGTGTAGTACCGTGCAAATCTGCATATCCTGTTGGTAAGATAGCCTCGATGTGGCTTTTGGAGACGAGCACGATTCCGGTCCGAAAAGCTAACTTTTGAAGTGGTGAAAATCCGAGTCCATATCATGCCTTGTTTGGGCGGCGGCTTATGCTAAGTTCATGGCACGACCTTGTTATATTTACTTGCAGCTCAAAATGCCGGGTTACAAAGGAACGATAACGGTGCATGGAAGCCGCCGAGTTGCTTTGGAATGTGAGGAAGGTGATGCAGCTTATGCAGAGGCGGTCTGTGCCACGGAGGAGTTGAAGTTTTATAAGGACAACGTTGATCCGGTGGATATGACCCCTTTAAAGAAACCCACTACAGAGCATGAATCGGATCTGAAGTTTAAATCGGCAGCTGAGACCAAGCTTGTTGACTTCGTGCCAGGCGATTCGTCCAAGCAGTTCACTGTCAGTGCCAACCTGGATCCCAAATAGGAATGCGGCGCCATCGAAGTTCATCCGTGAGAACCGGATATCTTTGCATGGAAGCCGTCGACATGCCAGTGTACCGAGGAACTCGCCGAGCACACACTTAATGTGGATCCTAAGTATAAACCGTGAAACAGCTCCTCCGCCAGTTTAACGAAGAAAGGCGCAGCCATTGGAAGGAAGTAGCCGTGCTTTTGGCGGCTGGCTTTATCATTGAGGTGTTTCATCCAGAGTGGCTTGCTAATCCGGTGCTGGTCCTTAAGAAAAATGGCACCTGGCGTATGTGTGTGGACTACACAGATCTTAACAAAGCTTGTCCAGCGGATCCTTTTGCTCTCCCCCGCATTGATCAGATTATTGATGCCACGGCAGGATGCGAGCGTTTAAGTTTTTTGGATGCATACTCTGGATATCATCAGATTAAAATGGCGGTTAAGGACCAGGAGAAGACAGCGTTTATAACTCCCTTTGGAGCCTTCTGCTATGTATCTATGCCTTTTGGACTCAAAAGCTCCCAGGCTACTTATCAGCGGTGTGTACAGAATTGCCTGCATACACAGATCGGCCGCAATGTACATGCTTATGTGGATGATATTGTGGTGAAGTCAAGACAAAAGGAGACACTGGTGGAAGATTTGAAGGAAACCTTCGACAACTTGTGCATTTATAAGATGATGCTTAATCCGGCCAAGTGTGTTTTTGGTGTTCCGGCAGGCAAGTTATTGGGGTTTCTGGTGTCTAACAGAGGAATTGAGGCTAATCCGGAGAAAATTAAAGCTATTATTTCCTTGGCTAAGCCGAAGTGTATCAATGATGTTCAGCGCCGGGCGGCGAATCGCTGCGTTGAGCGGTTTATCACCGCCTCGAGAAAGGCCATCCCTTATACCAGATGCTTGAGGAAGATGATAATTTAAATCGAGTCCGGCCGCCGACGGCGCTTTGAGGATCTAAAGCGGCAATTGGCCAATCCACCTGTTCTTGCAGCTCCGGTTGACAAGGAACCGTTGTTGTTATATGTGGCAGCCAATGCTCGAGCAGTAAGCGTGGCCATTGTGGTGGAGCGCAAGGAGGCAGGCAAGGAGTATCCGGTTCAACGGCCGGTTTATTATATCAGTGAGGTGCTTATTGAGTCCAAGCAAAGGTATCCGCATTGGCAGAAACTAGTCTATGGTGTTTTTATGGCCAATTGGAAACTGAAGCAATATTTCCAAGGGCACCCTATCACAGTGGTTAGTTCAGCTCCTTTGGGTGATATCATACAGAACCGGGAGGCGACTGGCCGGATTGCAAAATGGGCCATCGAGCTTGGGCCGCATGGACTAAAGTATATACCACGCACAGCAGTAAAGTCACAAGCACTTGTTGATTTCATTAATGACTGGACGGAGTTACAAGCGCCAGATGAGAAGCCGGATCACACATATTGGACTATTCATTTCGACGGATCCAGGCAGTTGGAAGGCTCGGGGGCTGGAGTCGTTTTAACTTCCCCACGAGGTGATAAGTTTTGTTACGTTCTCCGTTTAATGTTCCCTTGTACTAATAATGCAGCTGAGTACGGCCTTGCTCCATGGCCTCCGGATGGCTAAGGAGATGAACTTAAGCCGGGTTAAGTGCTTTGGTGACTCGGACCGGTAGCTCAAAGAAGTATCCGCACTTGGGACTCTAAGGACCCGCTTATGGCTGCATATCGTCGAGAAGTGGATAAAATCGCAGGTTGCTTCAAGGGTTATCAAGTGGATCATGTGGATCGCCGAAGAACGGCGGCGGACGCTTTAAGCCGGTTGGGTTCTCGGCAGAAACCGTCCCGCCTAATGTCTTTTGGACGCCTTGCACAACCCGTCACCCGGCTCCACGGTGAAGCGGATTTGGCTATTCCCGATCCGGAGGCTCAATTGGTGGCAGCATTACATACTATTCGGATTGGGCGATTCCTTTTCTTGCGATATGACTCGAGGGGAGTTGCGGAAGATGAGATTACGCCAGCGAGATAATCCGCGCCCAAATCTATGACGATTCTTAATGGTGAGTTACATCATTGCAGTGTGTCAGGGGCGTTTCAACGCTGTGTTTCCCCTGAGGAAGGCTGTGAAGTCTTAAGAGAAATCCATGAAGGGGATTGTGGACATCACGCCGGTTCAAAGTCCCTGGTGGCAAAGGCGTTCCGTCACGGATTTTACTGGTTGACTGCCCACGCTGATGCGGAGGACTTGGTTAAACGGTGCGATGGATGTCAAAATTTTTCCAGGCGTGCTCATGTACTGGCACAAGAGTTGAGGATGATCCCAATAACGTGGCCGTTTGCGACTTGGGGGCTGGATATGGTTGGACCCTTTAAACGATCCAAGGATAAGAAGACCCACCTGTTGGTGGCAGTGGACAAATTTACCAAGTGGGTTGAAGCGAGCACAGTCGCCAAGTGTGATGCAGCAACAAATGTGCGCTTCATCAAAAGGTGATTTTCCGGTTTGGCTTTCCACACAGTATCATTACTGACAATGGCACTAATCTATCCAAGGGGGCAATGAAAGAGTTATGTGAACGTGAGCACATCCGGCTTGACGTGTCGTCAGTGGCGCATCCCCAGTCCAACGGGCAGGCAGAACGAGCTAATCAAGAGATCTTACGAGGCATCAAACCTCGGCTTATGGTTCCGCTGAGAGAACACCGTGGTGCTGGGTAGAAGAGCTACCATCGGTGCTATGGAGTATCAATACTACGCCAAACCGGTCCAATCGGATATACGCCGTTCTTCATGGTCTACGGAGCGGAGGCGTTCTCCCCGATGATATCCGCACGATTCGCCTGTAGCGGCTTATGTTGAAGCGCATAACGAGACGGCACGGCAGACGCTGGACCTATTGGATGAGGAACGGATATGGCCGCTGCCGCTCGGGCGATTTACCAAAAGATCTTCGTCGTTATCACAATCGCGGGTTAAAACCGAACCTTTCAAGAAGGAGATTTGGTGCCGCCTCATCCAAGACCGCATGATATGCATAAGTTATCCCCACCTTGGGAAGGACCTTTCGTGGTCAGCAAGAATCTACACAACGGATCATACTATCTGATTGATATTCGAGAGCGTCAAGACTCACGTACATCAGAGGAGGAGACCAACAGGCCGTGGATTATAGCTCATCTTCGGCCTTATTACACTTGAGTCATTGGCTCAGTTTATGTACATATCATGACAAGGTATATATTATCTTCAATATAATAAAACCGGACCTCGCCTAAAGCGGGTCTCTGTCTTTCTTATCATGCGTGGTTACATGGAGTGCTTCTATTTTTAAAGCGGCCTCCGGTTTACCCCTTGACATTTATTTTTATCACTTGGGGGCTTGGTCGTGTCCGAACCAATGCAACACCTCTTGATAGGTGAAAGCCACCAGATCATTTGGGGACACGGTCACGTCTGAACCGGTCACGCCTCTTGGTCGGCCAATAGGGCCAGCGTCATTTGGGGGCTTGGTCGAACCCGAACCAATGTCACGCCACTTGGCCGGCGTACTCGCCAAGAGTCTTTTGGGGACCTGGCCGACTGGCACCATCGCTACGCCTTCGGGGGGCTTGGTGACGTCTGACCATGGTAATGCCATCTGACCAGCTCAATGAAGCTTTTCTTTTGCAAAGAGTTATTGCCTTTGTTGCCATATTTTCACATAATTGGTATTCGATTTTTTGTTGTTGCGTTTTTTAACCCGACAAATATTTTTATCCGGTTCAACTGTCAGTTACAAACTGACAGGACACGGTTTAGTATTACACCGGAGTTTTATCTGCCCGGTTTACCTTCTTCCTGAGTAACAAGGGGGCTTGTGCTGATTCAGCAAGGTTTATATGGGAGCTATTCTCTCCTCAGACGGTCATGGTTTTTAAGGCCTCCGCTTCAAGTTTGGCTACGCCAGCTTCATGCCCAGAATACGGCAGGTATTTGTATCATATACTTATTGATTTTTGATATATATATTGAATACCATAAACCGGCTGGCGGTATCACCGCCACCGAGGTTCAACTTTTCTGGTTGCTGGAATCAAACAAAGGTTTCACTTATGCACGAAGGCATATTCAGGCGGAAAGTTTTAACTAAAATTATTACAAGGCAACATGGTGCCCAAGTGAGATCATTGTTCTTTGGGCAAACCGCCCACAACAGATGTTTGAACCGGCCACCGGTTCAAGCCTGCTCTTCATCCTCCGCCGCTTCAGCCTTCTCATCTCTACCCATTGGCTGGAAATCCACAGTGGTCCAGTCGATTCCCATTAGCGCTTGGAAAACAGCCTCTTCGTGGATCAGAGAAGACGGTTCAATATCAGGAGCGTAAGTATGCTTACGGATTGGAGGGATCGGGTTTTCCGCTTCAAAGGTGGGGGCAGACACTCGCTTGTTTTGATCATTATATTGTGCTTGATAATGCTCCAAGTCGGCTTCTTCGGCCAACTGACAAGCTAGCGGGCGTACTGCACGGTTTATTGCCCGTAAATGTTCTTCACTGAAGTCAGAGCCATCTTCTTTCACACTGGGATAGCCTTGAGCTGCTTCCACGGGATCAAAGTCTGGTACCCAGGCCTTGGCTCGGATCAAGGCGTTGATAGCTCCGGTTCGAGCAGCAGATTTTTTCACCTCTTCAATCCGGGCAGGAAGAATGGACAGCCGGTTCATAGTGTCTTGAATCAAAGAAGGTGCCGGATTGTTATGTGATACTGTGGTGATGATGCGCTGGGCTCCGGTATACAACTGTTCTACCAAGGTATAAACAACCTTCAGTTTCTTCCGCACATCATTTCCTAAGTGCCCAATGCGTTTGCCTACAACAGAAAATGGTTAGTTTCGAACCGTCATAATGATACGGCAGGTGTAACACATCACAACTGTTCAAAAGAAGCTTACCAAAGATTGCTGCAGTCATAGAATGTACTTGCCGCTTTACGGCTGTCAGATCATCTACCACCGGTTTAAGGGCAGCTTCAGCATTTTCTGCCCGTTTGATCAAATTGGCCTTTTCAGTGGCCCAGACTGCCTGCTCTTTCTTCAAATTTTCCTTCACTTGTTCAGCAGCGGTCAAAGTGCCGGTTAGCTCTTTCTTGGCCTTCTCTGTTTTGGCCTGCTGGGTTTTCAAAGCCGCTTGTAAATCGGCAATCCGATCATCTTTGATTTTCACCTCAGCCTGCGTATTGACAGTATGATT
Source organism: Aegilops speltoides (assembly GCA_021437245.1). Lineage (NCBI taxonomy): Eukaryota > Viridiplantae > Streptophyta > Magnoliopsida > Poales > Poaceae > Aegilops > Aegilops speltoides. The sequence goes on along the minus strand of CM038145.1, from coordinate 469,498,545 downwards.
CAGCCAGAAATTCAAGAAAGTCAAAGTCCCAACCACACAACACAGTTATATGCTTGGTGATATCATGACTGTGTGTGATAGTGGGCAGACATGTACACGTACATCCGAGAATAAGGGCCCATGTTTTGGGCTTCTGATGCGTGGCATACAGTTGATCCAAAAGAACTGTTTGCGATGAGAAAGAACAAAAAAATGGGGCTTTGTGGGCCGAGAACCATCAATAAAATTTGACTTTGTTTCTCCTCACATTGCAGATTACAACGCAATAGGTAATTGCAAATCTGTTCACACAGATGAAACTAATATGTGTTCACACTTAGCACCGGGCTATAAAAGCTACCCACTCGAAAGTTACTTCACAGTTCCTCTCCTCATCACCTACAAAACCGGTCTTTCCTGTAAAGTCGTTCCGCCATGACCGGTAGGAGGAGTTTCGGGTGGGCATATAACCAGGCAGCAAAGACCAAGGCTGCTGAAGAACTAGAGAGGTCCCGCCGCGAAGCTGTAGCCGCATCAGAGATGTCCCGGCGCGCCGTGGAGCCCTTGAACGAGCTCTCACGGGCACGCGAGGGCTCTCACAAGCGCACTCGCCGCGTAGGCAATCGCGACGAGCTGGCATTACTGAAGTCCTTGGCCGGCGACAACGACATTCTCGCTGGCCTCATTAAGCACCAGGAGCTGGTCGATGGCTTGATGAAGCTGCTCGAGATCAACGGTCCCTCGGTTGACAAGGCGACCAGCCTCGTCGAGCAACTCATGGGTGACAATGCGAAGCTCCTCAAGGCGCTCACCGAGAAGGAGGAGGAGGCCGCCAGCTGAAAGATGTTGCATAAGTAGAGCAATGCCTTGCGGATGACACTGACACGGTCGTCGAGGAACTAATGGGTGACTTGAGGAAGATCTAGATCGAGCGCAAGCAGGAGGTGGAGGAATCCGTGGCTGCTTTCAAGCAAAGACGTGAGGAAATGAGGAAGGAGCTGGAGGATGTCGTCGCCCGGCGATCCATCGAAGAGTAGATATAGTAGCGATCCAGATCGTTGTCTACGATTTCCTTCTTATCTTGCCCCTGCATCTTCCGAACTTTGCCGCATGTGGCATTTAAAATTATCCGGAATATGCAAGACAATTATTATCTGTGCCATGGTAAATTTGTCGTCCTGCTATCCGTTGCCATTTTATTTGTCGTCGTATTATCCGTTGCCCTATGTGGCAATTTAAATTAGGTCAGAATACGAGTTGAAAACACGAACAAAGCAAATGCTGCCATCGGATCACAACCAAACACCCTCCATCCACCCCTAAAAAACCTCTGTCTAGGCACTTTAATTAACCCATTAATGGTGAAGATTTGAGCGAGACGGGCTATGGCTGGTGCACGGAGGTCAAAGAGCTTGCTTCCCGTTGAGCATGGGCGGCCTTGCTGCTTGCACGTGTCCCGTCGAGCCTGCGAGGTGGATAGGATGCACGCGTCCCGTCGAGCTTGCGCAGCGGACTGCTTGCATGCGTCCCGTCGAGCCTGCATGGCGGACTTCTCGCGCTCGTCCCGTCTAATCAAACAGCTGCACGCACGCCACTGAGTATGGTTAAATATTGACACGGTTCATATGATACAATCATTTGTGATATTAATGTGTCAGCTTATTTTTTAAAAAGGACTTCGTTGGCTACTCATGTGTGCGCCTCTTCTCAAACTGAACGATTTTTTTACCACGACATAAATGTGCCATGTCATAAAACCATGCCAAGTTTCATGTTTTTTGGGTGAGTTTTTGACATACTAGGATTTAAAAACCGTGATTCTCAATGTTTCAGGACGACGACAAGTTTGTAATTCATTCCCACTCCTTTAATGAGACCAAAACATGCACTCAATGACACATGTACGATTTCCCACCCATTTTGTGCTTGTAGTTCAAATTTGAATTATGGACTACATTTAATGCATAGAAAACTTAATTAGTAATATATACAATGGCCAAACGAACCCTAAACATGCACTCCAAGGACACATGTATGTTTTTTCTAGCCATTTTGGTGCACTGAAGCATGTATTTGTACGGATTTGAATTATGGACATTAAATGCCTAGTAAACTCGATTAATGAATAAAAAATGGTCAAACAAACCCTGAATAATTTCAAAATTCAGTGTGAATCTCGAGTTGCGTGTAGAAAAAAATACGAGGCTAGAAGAAGGAGCGATTATCGTTTGGCCCACAAGGGGACACATTTCCTTGTCGAAACCATGAGGATTCTTGCGACAGGCTCCGGTTTGTAAGGGGTTCGTAATAAAGGTTGGCCCAAATTGGACAATATTTTTACCATGACATATATGTGCCATGACGTGACACCATGCCACCTTTAATGACTTTTTGGTGAGTTTTGGATTTATGGGTATTTAAAACTAAGATTCCAAATGTTTGAGGACGAGCCAAGACGCCGGTCAGGTTGTAATTCGTTCCCATTCCTTGCATGGGACCTAAACATGCACCCAAGGACACATGCATGTATGATGTTTCTAGCCATTTTGGTGAACTAGAGCATGTATTTGTACTTCAGATTTGAATTATGGACATTAAATGCCTAGGAAACTCAATTAGTGTATAAAAAGGCCAAACGAACCCTGAATAAGTTTAAATTTCAGCATGAATATCATGTCGTTCCATGTTGCCCGTAGAAGAAAATAGAAGGCGAAAAGAGGGAGCGACTACGTTTCGCCACAAGGAGAACACGTTTCCCTATCGGAACCATCAGGCTTCCTTGAGAGAAGCTCCGGTCTGTAAGAGGTTTGTAATAAAGCTTGGCTCAAATTGGCAATGTTTTTACCACGACATATATGTGCCATGATGTGACACCATGCCACCTTTGATGACTTTTCTGGTGAGTTTTGGATTTTATGGGGATTTAAAACCCGAGATTCCAAATGTTTGAGGACGAGCCAGGACGCCGGTACGGTTGTAATTCGTTCTCATTCCTGGCATGAGACCTAATTAAACATGCACCCAAGGACACATGCATGTACAATTTTTCTAGCCATTTTGGTGAACTTGAGCATGTATTTGTAGTTCAGATTTGAATTATGGACATTAAATGCCTAGGAAACTCAATTAGTGCATAAAAAGGCCAAGCGAACCCTGAATAAGTTTAAATTTCAGCATGGATATCATGTAGTTCCATGTTGCCCGTAGAAGAAAATACAAGGCGAAAAGAGGCCGTGATTACATTTCAACAACAAGGGGAACATGTTTCCCTATCGGAACCACAAGGCTTCTTGTTGAGAGAAGCTCCGGTTTGTAAGAGGTTTGTAATAAAGCTTGGCCCAAATTGGCAATGTTTTTACCACGACATATATGTGCCATGACGTGACACCATGCCACCTTTGATGACTTTCTGTTGAGTTTTGGATTTTATGGGGATTTAAAACCCGAGATTCCAAATGTTTGAGGACGAGCCAGGACACCGGTACGGTTGTAATTCGTTCTCATTCCTAGCATGGGACCTAATTAAATATGCACCCAAGGACACATGCATGTAAAAATTTTCTAGCCATTTTGGTGATCTTGAGCATGTATTTGTAGTTCAGATTTGAATTATGGACATTAAATGTCTAGAAAACTCAATTAGTGTATAAAAAGGCCAAACAAACCCTAAATAAGTTTAAATTTCAGCATGGATATCATGTAGTTCCATGTTGCCCGTAGAAGAAAATACAAGGCGAAAAGAGGCTGTGATTATGTTTCGAAACCAAGGGGAACATGTTTCCCTATCGGAACCACAAGGATTCTTGTTGAGAGAATCTTTGATTTGTAAGAGGATCGTAATAACGCTTGGCCCAAATTGGACAATGTTTTTACCACGACATATATGTGCCATGACGTGACACCATGCCTTCGAAAGAGATTGTCCATTTTGCACACGAAGTGCATCCAGTTTTTGCCTTAACCCTCTCAACTTTTTAGAACATGCTATGCGGGTGAAATGATCATACCATGCCAACTTTAAACCATTTCAGAGTTCATTTGAAGTGCTTTTCAATTTCAGGGTCATTTAGCTCAAAAAATCAGCAAATGCATGAAAAATACCAAATGAAGTCGGGAAGGGTTGAAAATTGTCGATGTGGCTTTGAATGGTGCATTTTGAACACACAAAAAGTCTGGAGTTCAAATAAGTTCAAAAAAGTGAAACCCCTTTGTAACAGATGAGTTTTCGTTCGAAACCCTGATACTTCGAAAGAGATTGTCCATTTTGCACACGAAGTGCATCCACTTTTTGCCGTGACCCTCTCAACTTATTAGAACATGGTATGTGGGTGAAATGATGATACCGTGCCAACTTTCAACCTTTTCAGAGTTCATTTGAGGTTTGTAATAAAGCTTGGCCCAAATTGGACAATGTTTTTACCATGACATATATGCGCCATGATGTGACACCATGCCAACCTTCATGACGTGACACCATGCCAACTTTCATGTATAATTTTTCTAGCCATTTGGTGAACTAGAGCATGTATTTGAAGTTTAGATTTGAATTATGGACATTAAATGCCTAGGAAACTCAATTAGTGTATAAAAAGGCCAAATGAAAGCCGTGTGCCTACCAAACCGTGGCCGATGCTACCCGCGACGTTCTGATTGGCCAGAACCCAAACCCCACGGATCATACGTCTGCACCGTTGGATGCTCCTAGATCGAACGGCAACCCTCGGCCCTTTCGACAGCACATGCAGTACATGGGTAAGCAATGTGTGCATGCATCGTCTAGCTCACGCTTCCTTCTATGGTACGTTTTCTAAACAGGCTACCGTTTCCCGCCACTCCTCTCATCGGTTTCCTGCCTCCTCTCCCATCGGTTTCCCGCTACCAGTGCCAGTACTCATTGAAGGCTAGGCGGCGTCACACCAGCCATCGCACACAGTTTCTAAAATAACAAATGTGCATGATAGGAGGGAGTAGGTCCCATAGGGTGACCAACGTGAGCAAAATGGTGCAGGTACTGGCTTAACCGTGTGTGATGCAAGTGCGCTGTAAAATCAGCACGACTGCGCAAGCGCGAGCAAATGGTGGAGGTACTGGTTTAACCATGTGTGATGCAAGTGCGCTATGAAATCACCACGACTGTGCAAGCACGAGCAAATGGTGGAGGTACTAGTTTAACCGTGTGCGATGCAAGTGCGCTGTAAAATCACCATGACTGCGCAAGCGTGAGCAAAATTGTGTAGGTACTGGCTTAACTGTGTGTGATGCAAGTGCGCTGTAAAATCACCACGACTACGCAAGCTAAAGGCGCATGAGTTTATTTAGAAATTAGGACAAACTATGTGTGATAGACTAGGTAGCTAAAAATATAAAAAACAAACTACCCGCCTTGAGCATTGCAAAAATCGACAGTTCCGCCACTTTTTGTTATTATCATACACGCATACTCTTATTGGACCGTGCGCGATCTTGGACACTCCCGCCCCGCATCAATTCCTTTACCCAAATTTTAGTAGCCGCCGTACTTCAACCGTCGCACACACTCCTCCAGCACCGACCTTATACTAAAATTGCAGTAGCCGAGGCATTTGAATCGTCGCCCTCCCTCGTCCACCAGCATGCATCTCCGCCTATCATTACTAAAAATTTTAGTAGCCGTTGCATATCCTCAAACACCACAACCCCCCCACCACCACCGCAGTCCCCCACCCACCCCTGCCCCCTGGAACCCTATCTCGCCACCGCCAGCGCCTCCGCCAACCCATGCCGGTCTACCCATTCCTCCTAGCTTAGATAATAAAGTTTCGGTTACCCAGTGATTCCCATACCGTCTTCCCACTCCCCTTAGTTTTTAGATGAGGCTTGCGGTGTCCCTCCCCGCTAGATCCACATCCCCTCCCCCAGAATGTCGCAGCCTTAGCTCGACCACGTATCCCGGGGAGCCCGGCGAGGGTTCGGCCAAGAAGTGGTTTATCATGGCCTTTTCGGCGGACGTTGGCAAGGTGGCCGCAGTTCGCCCCGACCTGTCGATCCCAGAGCAACATGTCACCACGGAAGCCGGCAAAGAAATTGACTACGTTGCCAAGTCGAAGGCTTCGTGTCAACAGGCTTGTGTATTACTGTATCTCAAGAAAGTTGGCTACGACATCAAGCTCGTCGACAGCGACTGCTTCACGCGGGCCATGTCACAGGTTACGTGGTCCATCCCCAGCCCCTCTAGTTCAACCGCCATCAATCTCTTTGACGGCCCTGCCGCTGATCTTCTCCGCCAAGTGGTCAAGGATTTGCGATCCTTATACGCCATCGAGCCCATTTTGTCATTTCTGAAGGACATGTTCTACGGCGGTGGCTTGGAATCCTCAATTGCCAAGTCAGATATCATCAACCACGACCACGAGGAGGGCACCCACAAAGGTTCTTGCACCATCGGTCTATGCTCTTCCAACTGGAAGGATCCGGTCCATGAAATGTGCACTACTAGGGAAAAGCCTATACACAGAATCTTACCAGCAGCGCTCCTCAAAATACCGCGCTACTGCTATTTAGCAGCAGCGCGTTTCACCAAAACCCGTCGCTGACAGGAAAATAGCAGTAGCGCGTCCACCACGAACCATGCTACTGCTATAATTGCCATGATCTCGCCCCCCCGCTAGTTATAGCTGTAGCGCTCTGTACAGAACAACACTACTGCTATAGAAGTTAGCAGTAGCGCGCTTCTAGGAAAACCGCTACTGCTAAGAGCAGCCCACAAGTTTAGTCCCACCTCGCTCTGTGAATAAGGTGTTTACCACCTTAAATTTGTTATTTCTAAAACTACCACAACCAGTTGGTCTTCACCAACTCTATGTGTAAATTTAGGTCATAATATGAGTCCTCTCCGGTTCCTACCGAGGGGACTCATATTGACAATTTAGATTGTACACAAAAGATCATTGATGGCCAATGTATTTTTGCATTGATGTATTTTTGTATAGTTACACTTAGCAAGAGCGGTTTATATGCAAAGCGCCATCGCTATTCAGATATCAGCGCTGCTTTGGCAAACGCTACAACTATCCCTACCTTATCCCCACGCACACGACCGCCCTCACTCACACCGATCTCACTCTCGCCACGTGCCGATAACTGTCGTCATGCGTCGCCGCCGCCGCCGCCGTCTGTCTGCCGAGGTACTCCTCCTTCCATCCTCCTCCTCCGCTGCCTCCTCCTCCCGCCCTCCTCCTCCTGCTGCCGCCTCCTCCTCCTCCTCCGGCAGCCCTCCTCCCACCGCCTCGACCTCGCCGCCCTAGCTACCTCTCGTCGCCCCACCCCTGCCACTAGTTAGTACTAGATTTAGTAGTAGTAGATGTTAATTTAGGGTTCATAGCTAGTACTAGATGTTGCTTAGTTAGTACTAGATTTTTAGTAGTAGTAGTGGTAGTTGAACTACTTTAGTTGTAGTTGAACTAGTTTAGTAAGTAAATTAATAAACTAGTTGAACTAGTTGAATTAATAGAACTAATGTATTTTTAGTAAGATAATTAATATAACTAGTTGAACTACTTTATTTTTAGAAAGAACTAGTTTTTTTTCTATTTATAGTAAGTTTATATTTAGTAAGAACTAGTTGAATAAATAAAACTAGTTGAACATGTCATATTTGTTGATATTTTTTAGTTTAAGCAATTATTTGGGATGTATTAGTGACAACTTACATGGTTTCAGGTGACCACCATCGTCCCCGTCACCGACCCCCTCCGACATCCCCGCCATCGTCGCAATCACCGACCCCCTCCGATATCGAGGTGAGACCAGCCAAATATCCTTGTATATCTTGTGTTGTTGCTCAAATAGGATATGTGGTTGCCCAAGTGGCCGTTCATGTTCAGTTTACATCTCCGAGTGGCCTATGTTTTGCCGGAGTGTTGATTAATTTCCGTTCCAGCAAATTTCAGGCGCTCGATATGTCCTTTTTTAGCAAAGGTCATGTCAGATTTTTTTCGTGAATTCTTGCATGACTTGTGCTAGAATATGTACAAGTTTAATCTTTGAATTATGATTGTAGGAAATGTTGTACTCGGACGACGACAGTCCCCCGGGGGAGTGTAGCTGGTGCCACGACGTTCGAGGTATGTGCGACAGCTTATTTTGATTCTTCAAAGACTGTGCGGAAGATGGTAGATAAAACCCACTACACCGACGGCACCGAATTAACGTATAAGGAGAAAAATCATCTGATCGCATTTTGTACTCTTCTTGAGAATTACAATGACTATTATCGAACTCCTCCAAATTATGGTGAATACGTGCCACTAGTGCATGTGTTGAACCACGGTAACTTCTCTGGAGATACCCTGGTAAGATTTTTTACTATTACGACATCCGTGCATCTTTTGCATACTTCTAAAACTAGTACATCATTGCTAACTACGGTTATTATTATGTTTTTCAACGAAACTCCCGATGGATTGTGTGCCTCATCCGATGTCTCGCATGGTCGCCTCTCGCCTGAACATACTACTGTAAATCTCACGGAGCTCACTGTGCATATCGGATTTCTAAAACCCGTGAACACATGTTCATCAAAGAATGGAAGAAATGTATGGACATTCGCAAGGAGGTTCTTGGAAGTAACATTCAGCTTAAAGGCAAGAATTGGAGACAAGCTAATCTCCATTCTCCATAATGGAGAGTCGAGGCTATCTTGTTTTTGCTATTTTACCTTAGGAAATGTAGTAGGTCTTAATCGAATGTAATAGGTCCTATGACGTACAATATGTTTATTATGTGGTAATGTGTTAGAGTTGATAATGATGATCTTGAGGAGGTGTTATGTGATGTCAATGATGAAAACGATGATCTTGAGGAGGTGTTATATGACAATGATGTATTATGATGATAAGTTGTTAATGATATGATGATGATGATGATATTATTATATCATTGGGTGAAAGAACCGCAGATTAGTTTCAAGTGGATGGACATCCACTTGAAACTAGTCCACGGTTCTTTCACCCCATGATGTAATAACTCATTATGATGTAAAAACAATCTCTAAATTCCTGTTGTATGAAAACTTGTGTAAAGGTGTATGAATACAACATGAAATAAAAAAGAAATAAAATACTAAATAATAGTAGTAGCGCGGGAAAGGAGAAGCGCTACTATTAATTACCAGTAGTGCTGTTCTGAAGAAGCGCTACTACTAAGTCAATTTAGCAGTAGCGTGGGTCTAGGCGCGCTATTGCTAAGCATTAGCTGTAGCGCCTTATCAGTAGCGCTCCTGCCCGCGCTATTGATAGGCCTAAAACCCGCGCTGCTGCTAGGCTTTTCCCTAGTAGTGGTGAGTCAACATCCTATCAGCAAATCTTACCTTTTCTAGCTTGCCAACCCGTACCTTTTGTTGTAGTAGCAGTTGCCGTGCGGTGCTATAACTGTGTCGTGTTTAATTGTTTTAGTTATGCAAAAATGTATTGTTCAATAGGGCTATGTGATGTTTAAGAATGAATTATCCACTTCAGTTTCACGAATGGCTATATTTGGTTGTTTATAGTGAGTAGATGCCTTGTTTATTTGTGTTAGGTTGTTAGGTTGGTTGCAGTGAGCATTTTTTCAGTTATCGAGCCGATGCCTTGTTTATATGTATTTTGTCTTAGTTTGGTTGCAGTGAGCATTTGTCCAGTTATCAAGCAGATGGCTTGTTTATCTGTATTTGGTTGTTAGGTTGCTTTTTTTAATATTTGTCCAGTTTCCAAGCAGATACCTTGTTTATCTGTATTTTCTTGTTAGGTTGGTTGCAGTGAGCATTTGTCCAGTTTTCAAGCATATGCCCTGTTTATCTATATTTGCTTGTTAGGTTGGTTCCAGTGAGACCCTGTCCAGTTTTCAATGGCTATATTTGGTTGTTATACTGATCATTTATGCCTTGTTTATTTCAGTCATTCACAATGTGTTGTTCATTACGTGCAAGTCGGAACTGTGCCGCTCGACTGCATCAATACCAGTTTGAACGGCTATATTTGGTTCCATTTATGCTTGGTGTAGTTAACACATGCCCTTTATTTTAGTTTTACACATTTATCCAGTGATGTTTAAGCATTATCTACATTCTATTCATTTTCAACAATACGAGTTTGAATTGCAATATTTGATGGTTGTTAAGCCTGCTGTCGGTAACATTGCCTTCCATTTTATATATGATTTAACAGCATCCTGAAACCAACACATTCAAGCTATCATTTGGAGATGATATTGTTTACGTTTGCTATATTTGTTTGATGTTAAGGTTGCCGTACTTATCATGCCTTTCCACTACTTATGCAGGACAACAACGGAAGTGGCCACCATTTTCCGCTGAGGTTACCTTCATCCCTCAGCTTGTACTCCCCCGTTGTTCCATAATGTAGTGCATATAGATCCAAGCCTGGACATTTGTTAGCTTATAATATTGACTTGTTGCTTGTAGGTACATATGCCCTTAGCAACGATCCAGGAATCGACCCTCTTTCCGTATGGGGCAATGAGATATTCATGAACAAGCATCAAGTGAGGAAACTGATAAGGATTATTAGCAAAAAGATACGAGTGGTGGCAAGCAAATTATTTGTTTATGCTTTATCCAACACAACAGTGAGCTGTAGGATGGTAACTACAAACTCTGCAGCCTTCTCTTTTTACTGCCCATAATGAGTTGTTAGACAACAATGTCTGAATCTTTTTCGTCCGCAGTGGTTCCCGAAGCAGTTCACTCAAGATTACCTAGCAAAGTACATGATTAATGGACACGCAATGAAGGTTAAAGTATTTCATCCAGATCACTACAATGAGCATCCAGAAGTCGTAATGAAGACAGTGAATGATGGATGGGCAACCATCACAAGGGGTTGGCCTAGAGTCGTGCGCGCATTACACATGGAGGAGGGCACAATATGGGCATTCCACTTCAGCTTCTCCAGCAACCAGAATGTCTTTCGCCTCTCTCTTTACAGTCTTTAGTACAACTGTGGTTCATCATTCTTTACTTGGTGCTTTTGTACTTCTTCAATATATGTTATGCATTCGTGGTTGAACCTATATTTGTAATAAACCTGGTTGGATAAGAAATAAGTGATTGCCTACTTTCAAATTCAAAAAGATGATTTTTAAATTAGGGATTAATTAGGGATTACACTGCACACGGTTTGCAAAAGCGAAACATCTGTGATAGACGTGGAGATCAATCTCCACCGCACACGTTTCTAGGATCTACTACGTGTGCAATCAATCTCCACCGCACACACGATTAGCGAGGAAAAACGTGTGCGATCAATCTCCACTGCACACACAATCAGCCAAGAAAAAACATGTGCACTAACAATAGCATCGCGCACAGTTCTTTCTTATTAAATGTTTGCTATAGTCACCTTATCACACACGCTTCGAAATTATTGACTGTTTGTGATATTGTGTGCATCGCAAATGTTTGGTACTTCTTGGATTAACGGTGTGGGTTGTACATACTAACGGAAACGTATTCCTTGGATGGACTGTGTGGAATGTACATACGAACGGAAACGTTTAGCGGGGGCTGACTGTGTGGGGTGTACTTAGGATCGGAAACGATTCCGCTTCTATAATTGTTTTTTTACCACTACTGTATGTGTAACCGTATTTGCTCGCTCGCCGGTCGCACACGACCTCATTTTGCCGAGCATGTGTGCCAGGAGGGCATATCCCCGACGGTTTCCGGGCCGTGTGGGATGCCCCCCCTATCGCCCACACTCACTTGGCGACGGTTCCAAATGTCGTCGCGAAAAGAGGTTTAAAACCGTTTGTATAGCACCGACGCGTACCAGTGTGAAGCTCCGTGGTATTGTTGGGAGCCTCCAATCAAGTTGTGGAGATAGCCCCAACCTTGTTTATAAAGGTTCGGTCACCGCCTTCAAGGGCACCACTAGTGGAATCACGACATCTTCTTCTTCCTTGACCTCCCCCCTAGATGGGAGAAGGCTTTCCCCTATGGTCCATGGCCTCGATGGTGGCGGAGGGGCGGGAGCCCATCCGAGATTGGATCTCTCTCTCTCTATTTCCTTCTGTTTCCGCGTTACCAGATTCTGGCCTTTCATCGTTTCTTAAATTCCCAGAGATCCGTAACTCAGATTGGGCTGAAATTTTAACATGATTTTTATCCGGATATTAGCTTTCTTGCAGCGAAAGAAGGGCACCAACCGCCTTACGGGGTGACCACAAGGGTCTAGGGTGCACCCTACCCCCTGGGGCACACACCTGTGGCTTGTGGGCCCCTCGGGCGTCGTCTCGTGTTGATTCTTTCTCCCAAAAGTCACATATATTCCAAAAAATCTCCGTAAGTTTTTATCGCGGTTGGACTCCATTTGATATGGATTTTCTGTGAAACAAAAAATATGCAACAAACGAGAACTAGCACTGGGCATTGGATCAATATGTTAGTCCCAAAAATAATATAAAAAGTTGCCAAAAGTATATGAAAGTTGTAAAATATAGGCTTGAAACATTAAAAAATTATAGATACGACGGAGACGTATCAATGACCCACAAGTATAGGGGATCAATCATAGTGCTTTCAATAAGTAAGAGTGTCAAACCCAAAGAGGAGCAGAAGGAAATGACAAGCAGTTTTCAGCAAGGTATTTTCTACAGGTACAAAAATTGTCGCTGCCCAGTCGTTTGGTAGCAACGTAATTTGTAATGAGCAATAGATAGTAACGGTAATAAAAGGGCAGCAAGGTAGCCCAATCCATATTGTAGCAAAGGTCAGGCCAAAACAGTCTCTTATAATAACCAAAGCGTTCTTGAGGACACACGGGAATTTCATCTAGTCACTTTCATCATGTTTGTTTGCTTCATGTTCTCTACTTTGATAATTTGATATGTGGGTGGACCGGTGCTTGGGTGCTTTTCTGACTTGAACAAGCCTCCCACTTATGATTAACCCCTCTCGCAAGCATTCGCAACTACAAAAGAAGATTAAGATAAATCTAACCATAGCATTAAACATATGGATCCAAATCAGCCCCTTACGGAATAGCGCATAAACTAGGGTTTAAGCTTTTGTTACTCTAGCGACCCATCATCTAAGTACTACTCCACAATGCATTCCCTTAGCCACAAAGATGGTGAAGTGTCATGTAGTCGACGTTCACATAACACCACTAAGCGAAACAACAACATACATATCATCAAAATATCAAACGAATACCAAATTCACATGATTACTTATGACAAGACTTCTTCCATGTCCTCAAGAACAAAAGTAACTACTCAAAAATCTTGTTCGTGTTCAAGATCAATATCATAATGGATCTGAACATTCGATCTTCCACCAAATAATATAACTAGCATCAATTACAAGATGTAATCAACATTACTGGCAACCCATAGGTACCAATCTGAGGTTTTGATATAAAGATTGAATACAAGAGATGAAAGGGTTTTAGATGAGATGGTGCTAGTGAATACATTGATGAACATTGATCCTCCCACGACGAGAGGGTTGTTGGGGATGATGATAGCTTTCATTTCCCCCTCCCAGAGGTATGTATCCCCAGCGGAATCGCTCCGCCGGAGAGCAAAAGGGCTCTTGCCCAAGTTACGATTCGAGACGATGGTGCTCCATCCCAAAAGTCTTCCCCTTATTTTCTCTAGGGGAAATGAGCTTATATACCAAAAGATGGGGGCGGAGGCTGGCTAGGGGCCCCACAAGCCACCATGGCGTGCCCGATGGACACGCCCTGGTGCCTCATGGGCACCTGTGTGGCCCCCTCTAGTACTTCTTTCTACCAATATTATTTATTTATTCCAAAATAATTTTCCATGAAATTTCAGCTCATTTGGAGATATGCAGAATAGGTATCTCTGATGTAGCTTTTCCAGGTCCAGAATTCTAGCTGCCGACAATCTCCGTCTTCATATAAATCTTGCAAATTAAGAGAGAAAAGGCATTACGATTGCTCCACACAATGTTATATTGATTTAGAACATTACAAATAACAGTAGGAAAACATAATGAAAAATGGATGTATCAGATATCCACGACGTTGGTGTCGGGCTGGGTGGACGGGCGCGTAGGAGGGCTCCTCCTCCTCCTGCTCGACCTTATCCATGTAGGCAAACATCTCCTCCTTCGCCTCCTCCGCGGCGTGCTGCGCCGATGACCCACAAGTGTATGGGGGCAATTGTAGCTCTTTTTGATAAGTAAGAGTGTCGCACCCAATGAGGAGCAGAAGGAAATGGCAAGTGGTTTTAGCAAGGTAATGTCTACAAGTGCTAAAATTGTAAGTAGCGGAGTAGTTTGGTAGCAAGATAATTTGTAACGAGCAAGGAACAATAGTAGTAAGAAAAGTGCAGCAAGGTAGCCCAATACTTTTGAGGCAAAGGACAGGCCAAAACGGTTTCTTATGATAAGCAAAGTGTTCTTGAGGGTACACGGGAATTTCATCTAGTCACTTTCATCATATTGGCTTAATTCGTGTTTGGTACTTTGATAATTTGATATGTGGGTGGACCGGTGCTTAGGTGCTATTCTTACTTGAACAAACCTCGTACTTATGATTAACCCTCTCGCAAGCATCCACAACTACGAGAAAAGTATTAAGAATAAACTCTAACCATAGCATTGAACTTTTGGATCCAATCGGTGCTTTACGGAATAGCACATAAATTGGGGTTTAAGCTTCTGTCACTCTCGCAACCAACCATCTAATAACTACTCCACAATGCATTCCCTTAGGCCCAAATATGGTGAAGTGTCATGTAGTCGACGTTCACATGACACCACTAAGAGAATGGCAACATACATACCATCAAAATATCGAACACATATCAAGTTCACATGATTAATTGCAACATGATTTCTCCCGTGACCTCAAGAATGAAAGTAACTACTCACAAATGATAAACATGCTCAAGATCAGAGGGGTATTTAATAGCATAATGGATCTGAACATATAATCTTCCACCAAATAAACCATATAGTAATCAACTACAAGATGTAAGCAACACTACTAGTCACCCACGTGCACCAATATATAGTTTTGATACAAAGATTGAACGCAAGAGATGAACTAGGGTATGAGAGGAGTTGGTGTTGTGAAAATGTTGATGAAGATAACCCTCCGCAAGATGGGAGAGTTGTTGGTGATGATTATGATGATGATTTCCCCCTCTGGGAGGGAAGTTCCCCTAGCGGAATCGCTCCACCGGAGGGCAAAAGTGCTCCTGTCCAAGTTCCGCCTCGAGGCGGCGGCGCTTCGTCCCTAATGTCCCCCCCTTATTTTTTCTAGGTCAAAATGACTTATATACCAGAAGATGGGCACTGGAGGTGGGCCGAGGAGGGCAGCACCCACCAGGGCGCGCCTGGGCCTCCTGGCGTGCCCAGGTGGGTTGTGCCCACCTGGTGGCCCTCCTCTGGTACTCATCTGCTCCAATATTCCTTAAATATTCCATAAAAAATCCTCGGGGAGTTTCAGCTCATTTGGAGTTGTGCAGAATAGGTAGCTTGACGTAGCTTTTTCAGGTCCAAATTTCCAGCTGCCAAAACTCTCCCCCTTGGTGCATACCTTGAATATTATGAGAGAGAAGGCACTAGAATTACTCCAAAAAGCATTATTATACAATAAAACAACATAAATAACAGTAGGAAAACATGATGCAAAATGGACGTATCAACTCCTCCAAACTTAGACCTCGCTTGTCCTCAAGAGAAAACCGAAATCAAAAAACATGTCCACATGCTTAGATAGAGAGGTGTTGATAAAAACAAAAATACGGACATAGCAACATCATGTGACTTATTATAACAGCAACAAACTTCAATATAAAACTTTTATTATAGAACTTTTATCATAGACTTCTCATCAACAAGTGACAATCATCACAAAAAAGAAGTATAAAGCATAAACTCTATTGTACACCGACAAACTATGTTCTCAGTCAACTTTGCAACTACAATTCATCATCTTTTTAGGAAGGGTCACGTATAGGAGCCTTAAGGCCACATACTCAACCATCATTTAGTCTTCTATGATTGCTAACACTCACCGCGTACACATGAGCAAAATGTTTCAACCAGACACAAGGAAAGATAGGGGCTTATAGTTTCGCCTCCCAACACACTCACCTCAAGGGTGATGTCAACAATAATAACTTATGCCACCCATATTCAACTGGACATATGTGCCTAGATCTTTCCTCACCACATGATGCTTGCCAAAGGAGAAAAATAAAAGGAATAGAGAGAAAAACTTTGACTCTTTTATAAAAGTAAATACATGAAAGTAAAAGATAGGCCCTTCGTAGAGGGAAGCAGAGGTTGCCATGCGCTTTTTGTTTGTATGCTCAACCCCTTAGTGCAAGAGAATGTCACGTCATATTGCCCCTTGTGATGGCAACCTTTATTATGCAGTCTGTCGCTTTTATTCTTCACCAACACAAGTTCGTACAATGCTCAATTTTCCCTTACACTAAATGATCTCACATTTTTATAAGCAATTTTATTGCCCTTTTTGCACCGATGACAACTTACTTGAAGGATCTTACTCAATCCATAGGTAGGTATGGTGGACTCTCAAACAAGATAGGGTTTAAGGTTTTGGATGCACAAGTAGTATCTCTACTTAGTGCAGAATTTTTGGCTAGCAAAGATAGGGGCAAGCACCACATGTTGAAGGATCTATGACAATATGAATTCTATGTGAATACGAACAAACATAAATCATTAAGTTGTCTTCCATGTCCAGCGTCAACAATTTTGGCATATAATATTTTGATGGGTGCTCACAATCACAAAAGATTTCCATGATAGTATATTTATATGTGAATCTTCTCTTCCCTTATTAATTCTTTCATGTGTTGCATCCTTGACCAATGCTATGTTTCTCAATCTACAATAAAATTTTCTACTTATACTTTTCTTTGTGTAATGTCATCACTTACTATAAGATTAGCATATGATCTTTATTTTTATTTCCTTTCTTTTTATTGCAGCAAGAAAGTAAAGAAGGCAAAACTCAAACTAAACTTTATTATATCTCGCACACGATTACAAGGATTGATCACTAAGCAAACTCACAAAAAGGAAAGGATCGAACAAAAATTTTATTCATCTAATAGAAAAAAATAACCATTGACCAAACTAAGAAAATAAAGGCAAAATATAGTGGAGATTGATATGATACCGGGGAATCACAATAATCATCATAAGTAGCAACTTTGTTCTCATCATAATCAATTGAAATCTCTTCCAAGATAGTGGAATCTTTACTAAATAAAGTCATGACCTCTCCAAATCCACTTTCATTATCACAATAAGATTCAACATCCTCCAAAATAGTGGGATCATTACTTCCTAAAGTTGAAACTCTTCCAAACCCACTTTCATCAATATAATCATCATAGGTAGGAGGCATGCTATCATCATAACAAATTTGCATATCAAAACTTGGGAGGCTAAAAATATCATCTTCATTAAACACAGCATCCCCAAGCTTGGGACAAACATTAATTGCAGCAAATATGTTCTCAAATATGTCATTCTCATCAAACATAGCTTCCCCAAGCTTGGGCCTTTTCATATCATAAGCATAATCACTCTCATCATTAATAGTATGAATAGCACCAATAGTATAGCAATTATCATCATCACAATGAGTAGTAGGAGCAACATCATTTGGGAGGGATACCTTTCTACCTTTGCTTCTTCGTCTTTTCTTTTTCTTCTTCACGTCATGTGTGGGTTTAACCCTCTTCTCTGAGCCCCTTATTAATGAGATTGGTTGAATAGAAGGCTCCTCCTCGTTACCTGATTCATCATAAGAAATAATAGGAGGATAATGGGAAGTTTCTTCCCTTTCATTAGTATTCTCTTCATATTCTATTTGCTTTCTTTTCTTTAGGTAATTGGCAATATAAGGATTTTCAATGCAATTCACCGCACAATACATATAAATGTCCTCTAGCTTAATATCAAGAAAATGCTTAAGGTTAAATTCTGGAATATGCTTAGTTGCACGTTTCCATTCTTCATAACCCAAAATCAAACTAAGTTCATTATGATGTGCAAGGGAAATCAAGTCATCACAATTTTTGGACACGATTCGATCATGAAACAATTTGCATTGGAGATTTAAATGACCATGTTCATTGCAAAATTCACAAGTACGGCAAAGGAAATTTAAATTTTCAGCACTCATATTTAGCATTTCTTGCAACCCTTTAGTTTCTAAATGCTTTTGCCTCTTTCAATATCTATCTTCCCTATTTGGTGTATACTTGCAAACCCAATGCACTCCACAAAAATCGACATGCTTATAGGAGACATTTTCATCATAACTAGTGCAATCATCATTAGTACTATGGATATTCAAAGAGTTCGTACTAACAACATTGCAATCATGCTCATCAATCAAAGATTTAGTACCAAATATTTTATAGACTTCTTATTCTAGCACTTGAGCACAATTTTCCTTTCCATCAAACTTACAAAAGATATTAAAAAGATGAAGCGTGTGAGACAAACTCAATTCCATTTTTTTTGTAGTTTTCTTTTATAAACTAAACTAGTGATAAAACAAGAAACAAAAAGATTTGATTGCAAGATCTAACGATATACCTTCAAGCACTCACCTCCCCGACAATGGTGCCAGAAAAGAGCTTGATGTCTACTATGCAACCTTCTCCTTGTAGACGTTGTTGGGTGTGACGCCCCCGATTCAATCGTACACTAATCATGCACGCAAACGTGTACGATCAAGATCAGGGACTCACGGGAAGATATCACAACACCACTCTAAAAACATAAATAAGTCCTACAAGCATCATAATACAAGCCAGGGGCCTCGAGGGCTCGAATACAAATGCTCGATCATAGACGAGTCAGCGGAAGCAACAATATCTGAGTACAGACATAAGTTAAACAAGTTTGCCTTAAGAAGGCTAGCACAAATTGGGATACAGATCGAAAGAGGCGCAGGCCTCCTGCCTGGGATCCTCCTAAACTACTCCTGGTCGTCGTCAGCAGCTTGCACGTAGTAGTAGGCACCTCCAGTGTAGTAGTCGTCGTCAACGGTGGCGTCTGGCCTCTGGGCTCCAAGATCTGGTTGCGACAACCGTAAAGAAAGGAAAGGGGAAAAAGGGGAGAAAGCAACCGTGAGTACTCATCCAAAGTACTGCAAGCAAGGAACTACACTACATATGCATGGGTATATGTGTAAGGAGGCCATATGAGTGGACTGAATGCAGAATGCCGTAATAAGAGGGGGTAGCTAATCCTATCAAAGACTACGCTCGGCAGCCTCCGCCTTGCAGCATGTAGAAGAGAGTAGATCAAGTCCTCCAAGTAGCATCTCCAAATAGCATCTCCGTAGCATCTCCAAGAGCATCGCATAGCATAATCCTACCCGGTGATCCTCCCTCGTCGCCTGCGGGAAAAGCGATCACCGGGTTGTTCGTGAAACTTGGAAGGGTGTGTTTTATTAAGTATCCGGTTCTAGTTGTCATAAGGTCGAGGTACAACTCCAAGTCGCCCTGCTATCAAGATCACAGCTATTCAATAGATTAACTTCCTGCAGGGTGCACCACATAACCCAACACGCTGATCCCATTTGGCCGGACACACTTTCTGGGTCATGCCCGCCTCGAAGATCAACACGCCGCAGCCCCACCTAGGCACAACAGAGCGGTCAAGACGCCGGTCTAAACCTATCGCCGCAGGGTCCGGGCCCATCGCCCGAAAGCACACTCAAGATGTTGCGTCGCGCCGAAGCGTAACTAGCCCCTTAATACAAGTGCGGGCTTACGTTCCAATCCGGCGCGCCGTTCGCTCGGCCGCCGACGCCAAGAAGTGCTTCGGTGATACCACGACGCCGGATACCCATAACTACTCCCACGTAGATGGTTAGTGCGTATAGACCACATGGCCGCACTCGGATCAAATACCCAGATCTCGTTAAGCGTGTTAAGTATCCGCGAACGCCGAACAGGCCAGCCCACTGCCTCCTAGGTGGTCTCAACCTGCCTGCCGCTCCGCCATTAAAGTAACGAATGGGGCCGTCAGAACCCAGGCCCACCTCTACCGGGATGGAGCCACCTGTCCTTTCAGCCCCCACATCGGAATCACTTGCGGGTACTCCTCGAGCTGACCCGACTTTAGTCACCATCCGTATAGTATGTATGTATGTATAGTATATACCCGTGATCACCTCCCGAGTGATCACGGCCCAATAGTATAGCAAGGCAGATTGACAAGAATGTAGAGCCAATGATGATAAACTAGCATCCTATACTAAGCATTTAGGATCATGGGTAAGGTATCAATGATTGTAGCAACAATGACAAAGCTATGCAATGTAATAGGAGTAATCAAACAAGAACATGCTACACTACTCTAATGCAAGCAGTATAGAGAAGAATAGGCGATATCTGGTGATCAAAGGGGGGGCTTGCCTGGTTGCTTAGACAAGAAGGAGGGGTCGTCGGTGACGTAGTCGACCACAGGGGCATCAGCATCGCCACGGGGTCTACCGGAAAGAAGTAACGGAGGGGGAACACAATAAATAACAGAGCAATCAAATGTAACACAAAGCAAGAAGCGGCAATACGTTGTGCTAGAGGCGACCTAACGTAGGGATAGGTGATACCGGCGAAGGGGGGAAACATCCGGGAAAATATTCCCGGTGTTTCGCGTTTTCGGACAGATTAACCAGTGGGGGAAAGTTGCGTGTTTGATATGCTAGGGATGTGTGGCGGACGAACGGGCTGCGTACCCGGATTCGTCTCGTCGTTCTGAGCAACTTTCATGTACAAAGTATTTTCATCCGAGCTAAGGATTATTTTATATTAATTTTTAAAGATTTTATTCATTTTTAGAATTAATTTAATTAGAAAATGCAATTATGACGTCAGCATGATGTCAAGGTGATGTCATCAGTTAACCAGTCAGTTGACTTAGTCAAACTGACAGTCGGGTCCCACTGCCATAGTCCAAGACTAACTAAACATGTTTAATTAGTTTAGCTAGTGATTAGATTAATCTAAACAGGATTAATTAAGTTAATTAGTTACTTATTTAATTAATTAATAATTATTTTTATTTATTTATTATTATTATTTTAAATTCCTTTTTTTTAATTTAACAAAAACGTTCTGGGGTGGGGGCCTTTGTCATAGACCCACGGGGCCTAGCGGTCGCTCTAGCGAACGGGCGGGCGCAGCGACTGACCAAGCGCCGCCGTAGAGGGCGCAGCGAACAAGGCCATAGGGAGGCGCGAAGGCCGCGGCGGCAAAGGGCCGGCGGAGGTAGCAGCGGGCGATGCGGGAGCAGCGAACGAGGTCGACGGGTGGGGAACGCCGACGACTGAGAGACGGGGCGCGAGCGGGCGGCTGGGCGCGGTAGTGGCGGACGAGGTCAACGCGGTGGCGCGAGGAGCGGACAAGGAGGGCGTGGCCCAGAGCTGGGCGCGCGCGGTGCCGTGTGCGTGCACGGACGAGGGAGCCGCGAGGGGGGGCGCGCCACGGTGCGTCGAAGGACCGGACGAGGAGAGGGGAGCTCACGGGTAGTGTAGGGGTTCGAGGCAGCGCTGCCGGGAGGAGGCCGGGGCGTTACGCGAAGAGGAAGCAGCCGGCGAGGACGCGCCCGTCGGCGCAACGGACGACGGCGGGCGGTGACAGGTTGGCGCCGCGGCGACGGGCGACGGTAGGGGTCGAGGAGGAGCCCGAGGCACACGAGGCGATGGCGCCGTCGGCGAAGACCTCAGGCGACTGGCACGCCGGCGAGGTGGAGCTCCATCGCGGCAAGGGGGTCGGGCGCGGGGTGGATCCGGTGAGGCTCGCGGAGCTCCAGGCGGCGGTGGACGGCGACAAAGTGGCGACGGCGTCGGAGGCAACGGGATCGGGGCGACGTGCGTTGGGGCGCCCCCGATCCAGATCGCGCGGGGTGGGGAGGGAGATTGGGGATCGTGGGGTGGGTTAGGGTTTCGGGGGAGATAAGGGGAATGGGGGCGGCCGGTTGGGCCAGTGGGGGAGGCCGACTGGGCTTTGCCTAGTGGCCAGCTGGGTCGGCCCAACTGGGGAAGGCCCTTTTCCCTTTTTCGTTTGTTTCCTGTTTTCTTTTCCTTTTTTTATTTACTTTCTTTTCTGTTTAAATCATTTTAAACCATTTAGCCATTTTATAAAAATGTGTTTACTTCACCATAATTACCGATGCAATAATTGACATAGCCCGAACATTTTTATTTTAATATTTTGAAAACTTTGACTCTTTGTTAAATTTAAATTTGAATTTAGAGTGTTTTGAACTAACACGCGAATACCAACAGTAAACGGGATGACGTGGCATCATTAGCGAAGTTTTACTGTAGCTTAATTATCGTATGTCACAATTCTCCTCCATTACAAGAAATCTCGTCCGAGATTTAAGAGGTAGTGAAAGGGGGGAAGGTTTGGTAACGAATCTAGCGGGTCTTCTCATCCTGGCTTGCTCTTCTCGAAGAGGCCGGTCCAATACATTGATGTCTTCATTTCTCTGCTTCAGGTCATCATGATGAAGTCGGCGTCCTTTCTTCAGGAACCCCATCGTACTTACGAAAGAATAAAGGGTGGGCATACCGGGAGAACAGTCCTCTGCAAGGTCGACTATCTGGTCGATAACATCGGGGAGGGTGGCGGATAGCAACTCTCGAATTGAAAATTAAGAAAATATCGTGAGCAAACTAAGAAGGTGCAAAATAGAAGTTTCAAGCGCATAGGCAATCGTTCGTTACCTGAAACAAAGTGTGAAGGGGGTTCAGAGCAATGGTAATAAGTATTGCGTCGATAGCGAACGATGATCTCTCGAAGGTGGCTCAGTAAATTACTTACGAGGACACACGCGAGGAACAACCTTGGCAACAGGGGGTTTACCGGAGAGTCGGGTTTTGATCCTGTGGAATTGTGGGTTATGGGCCCACCATGTGGGTTAAAGTAAGAAGGGCGTTGACATCTTGCACGGTCATGATAGCAAGACAAGTCAGAGGGTAGGCTATTAGTTATGTTGGCAACAACGTTGGTACCAAGGGCGAGGGACGAAGAGAACCATTTTCCCGCTCGTTGAACGAGGCGGACCAATAGGCAAAGTTCTCATCCATAAGTGGTTACCGGGATGCCATCAACAAAAGCAACAGGGTCTTACTGACAAAGTTGTACACCGAGGTGTTTACATAAGCAGGGAATTATCACTGCTTAGTTAAGTAGATTACAAGAAAGGCTAAACAAAACAATGGAAAGGAAAATGCGTTTAAACACATATTTCAGGGGTATATCCTTCCCAAGGACAAGCAGAGCATGATATCAATGACAGGATATAATGTAGAAAACCCTTTAGGAAAGGGGAGAGCAATTTCATGACATTACCCATACAACGGTGTTTGGGTAATTGAGCAGGAAACATTTAGCATTGGGCTTCAAATGTTCCTGTTGAAAATCGGCACCGCAGCATGCTTCGAGATAGCATTGACATGGTCTTCAAGCAAAGGTCGGACTTTGGATACACAAAGGATCCATCAGGAACAGCTTGTACAATAAGTTTTACAATTTCCTCATGAAAGAATGGGTAACATTGCTAAAGAGGATACTATAACAATAGGTCCTCCAGTCAAGTGTGCTAGGCCTGCCATCACCTTACTGGGTCATACAAGGACCAATGTTATAACTCTTGAATATATGCTCCAACCATCATATCTGACCGAGGTTCAGATCCGATTGGTGTCAGGATAACTCAGAAGAAAAAGGTGCAACACAATTTACGAGATGACAATGTAAGTTTCTCGGGAAATGAGCTATGGAGCGAGTTCCGACACACAAGTTCAGCATTTAATCAAGGAGAGGTGAGGAGGTGGCTGATTGACTCAGCGACAATCCATTGACATTTCCAAAAAGGATGGATTTCCACAACTATGTGAACAAGGAGATAACATTTGTCAGATCAAATGATATAATGAGGTATGCTGGAGGAAAACATACACAGTTAAACATTGGTAGAAAGGTGCGCCCGAAATATGGGTTGGGCTGCACGACCAATGTCAGAATGGTGATTCAATAATCAATAGTCTAAGAATGAATGGCCGACCATTAACTTCAAAGCAATAGGGTTGCTAAATAGGCAGAATCCAAACAGCACCGCTCACTTGTTGGTACCCGGTTGGGATCAACGCGAGGACCAAGAAAGAATGGTGATTATGAGAAGTATCACTATAGCAAGAATTCTTAAGAGGTGGAGCAATCCTCACAACATTCTTGACATCAAAGATGGTAATACTCCGCGTAGAATCATAACATAAGTTGGATAACAAGGAACTCAAGGTACAACACAAAACAGGAACAATTTTTGTGTTGGAGGAATGCAATAATGTTGTGGATGATAACCCAAACCATCGAGGGCAAAGGATGCTATTTCTCATCAAGAATTCAATAGATATCTTGGAGGACCTCGAATGTTGATGATGATCACGACACATTTGTCGAGAGGTTTCGAGAAGATGTAACTGATCGGTGATGACATCAAGTCAATGGAAATGATGAAGCCAAAAGTCATTGGGACCATGGGTACGACACAAAATCGAAATCAAGCTTGCTGTTCAAGGACAAACGATATGACGAGGAAGATCGATTGTAAGATTAGCTCACCGTCGAAATTTGTGCTCCGAGAAGGACCCGGTAGCACAGTTAAAAATTAACACAATGATATAGCCAATCAGGCTAGGAATGACTTGAAGGATTATTAAACTCGTAAGCAATGAAAATTACTTAGAGTTATAGAATAGGAGTGCGGATTCGATTCACTTATCGGTGTTCTCGAGTGACTAATAACTCGTAACACAGGGAATCCGAGAGCGGTGAGAAGCAATACTAGATGTAGACTCGCACGCGCGACACGCTTCTCGAGATACCAGAGGTTAATACTCGAGGAAGATCAAAAATTAGAGGTTGCCGAGATGTATCGATCAACAAAAGACAAGTGCTTTAACTTGTCTGAGAAATAGAATCAAGGAGAAAATGTGGTCGGGACCACGATTGCAAATGATCAATACATAGATACCAGATGATTCCATATCAAGGAAATAGTTATTATTATAAGAAGCTTCTATGATAGGATCTACATCGTGTCCATGGGCATGAACACAAAGTTCAAGGTCGACTCCCACTTCTCCAATGCATAACCTTTCATTCACTTCTCACCTTCGAGGAAGTTGTAGTGTTGAAATTTTATCTGGCAAAATACCAGAAGTGTAGGACTCGTGAAAACCTTCGAGTTCACACATATTAAGGAA
This sequence comes from Aegilops speltoides, assembly GCA_021437245.1. Lineage (NCBI taxonomy): Eukaryota > Viridiplantae > Streptophyta > Magnoliopsida > Poales > Poaceae > Aegilops > Aegilops speltoides. The sequence goes on along the minus strand of CM038145.1, from coordinate 469,473,277 downwards.
GGCATAGGTTCAAGCCATCGGGGCTCTTTAGAACATATACCACGAACTTTAGGAGTAATTAACACAAACTCGATAGTAGAGCAAGTTCAAAAGCAGATGATACAATTTACCAAAGGCATTATATACCCATGGAAAGGTTCTCAAGGTTATTCAATATGAAGGACACTGTCGGATAGAATCCAACAAAGGAACCGATGGTCCACAAGGGATCTGATGTGAGCATCGATACTCAACCAGAGGAAGAAGAATGCACGGGCATCATATTATAGAACATCTAAACAATTCGATGCTTAGATAACAAACGAATTATGATTTCCAAAACAAGGGATCAGAAGCAGACGCTCTGATCAAGGATGGATAAGTTGACTAGACTTAGGGGTAAAATCGATGGCAATCTGATTGGCCGAAAACCAGCTCATGTTCGAAAGACGTCTGAGCCGGAAGATAATTTATAAGGATCAACTGATGATTGCGTGCATTCGCTAACGTATGGAATCAATGGACACAAAAATGATAGTGACAAAAGATGCCAATAAGATTACTATACTTATGGGATTAATCATAATGAAAGCAAACAAGAAATTCTAGAGCAATAGGTTGCTGAGAATTTTCGGAACATCGAATGGTATTTCGAAGACTTTTGTGTAACACATGATCAACTGGGGGATGAGCGGATACTCGATACGTCAAGAGAATTAACCATAGGGGTATTCAGTGACAAAGAACAGCAAGGCGATAAGCTCAAAGGATTATCGAAACAACGGCGAGTTTTTCGGGGTATCTTGTAATAACAAGACCAATCGATGAATGTAAGAATAACAACGTAAGTAGTTATCCATAAGGGTTTGCGGTGGAAGGGAATTGCAAACGCGATGAACACAAGTTCTCGGGTTAACAATGAGAGTATCTTGAGGTCTTCAGTGCAGCAGACGATGATCAGTAATAAGGGGCTCTCCGGGTGAAAGTAATAACGAGATCCTAATGTTAGATTTAGTAAATTTCATTTTACCCGAATAGAAGAGAGATCAGAGTCCCAGAGTATAGGTCGAGGAGTAAAAGATCCTAGTACCACCCAATGGCGACGTGGGCCCATAAGGCTCACAGCCATGTTAGTAAAAGTTTTGTAGTGACTAGACTCAACTTCGGCCAAGGAGTGTGGAAGGGGGATTCCTACAGGCAGTCGGCTCTGATACCAACTTGTGACACCCCCGATTCAATCGTACACTAATCATGCACGCAAACGTGTACGATCAAGATCAGGGACTCACGGGAAGATATCACAACACCACTCTAAAAACATAAATAAGTCCTACAAGCATCATAATACAAGCCAGGGGCCTCGAGGGCTCGAATACAAATGCTCGATCATAGACGAGTCAGCGGAAGCAACAATATCTGAGTACAGACATAAGTTAAACAAGTTCGCCTTAAGAAGGCTAGCACAAATTGGGATACAGATCGAAAGAGGCGCAGACCTCCTGCCTGGGATCCTCCTAAACTACTCCTGGTCGTCGTCAGCAGCTTGCACGTAGTAGTAGGCACCTCCAGTGTAGTAGTCGTCGTCAACGGTGGCGTCGGCTCTGGTTCCAAAGATCTGGTTGCGACAACCAGAAAGAAAGGAAAGGGGGAAAAAGGGGGGAGAAAGCAACCGTGAGTACTCATCCAAAGTACTCGCAAGCAAGGAACTAGCAACCGTGAGTACTCATCCAAAGCGCAATGGTATGTAGGACAATAGCAAATTTCCCTCAAGTGGATGACCTAAGGTTTATCAATCCGTGGGAGGCGTAGGATGAAGATGGTCTCTCTCAAACAACCCTGCAACCAAATAACAAAGAGTCTCTTGTGTCCCCAACACACCAATTACAATGGTAAATTGTATAGGTGCACTAGTTCGGCGAAGTGATGGTGATACAAGTGCAATATGGATGGTAGATATGAGTATTTCTAATCTGAAAATATAAAAACAGCAAGGTAACAAGTGATAAAAGTGAGCGTAAACGGTATTGCAATGCTAGGAAACAAGGCCTAGGGTTCATACTTTCACTAGTGCAAGTTCTCTCAACAATAATAGCATAATTGGATCATATAACTATCCCTCAACATGCAACAAAGAGTCACTCCAAAGTCACTAATAACGAAGAACAAACGAAGAGATTATGGTAGGGTACGAAACCACCTCAAAGTTATTCTTTCTGCTCGATCTATTCGAGAGTCCGTAGTAAAATAACATGAAGCTATTCTTTCCGTTCAATCTATGATAGAATTCATACTAGAATAACACCTTAAGACACAAATCAACAAAAACCCTAATGTCACCTAGATACTCCATTGTCACCTCAAGTATCTGTGGGTATGATTATACGATATGCATCACACAATCTCAGATTCATCTATTCAACCAACACAAAGTACTTCAAAGAGTGCGAAGAAGTTTCTACCGGAGAGTCAAGATGAAAACGTGTGCCAACCCCTATGCATAAGTTAATTGAACCCGCAAGTTGATCACCAAAACATACATCAAGTAAATCACGTGATCCCATTGTCACCACAGATAAACACGGCAAGACATACATCAAGTGTTCTCAAATCCTTAAAGACTCAATCCGATAAGATAACTTCAAAGGGAAAACTCAATCCATTACAAGAGAGTAGAGGGGGAGAAACATCATAAGATCCAACTATAATAGCAAAGCTCGCGATACATCAAGATCGTATCACCTCAAGAACACGAGAGAGAGAGAGAGAGAGAGAGAGAGAGAGATCAAACACATAGCTACTCGTACATACCCTCAGCCCCGAGGGTGAACTTCTCCCTCCTCGTCATGGAGAGTGCCGGGATGATGAAGATGGTCACCGGTGAGGGATCCCCCCTCCGGCAGGGTGCCGGAACAGGGTCCCGAGAGGTTTTTGGTGTCTACAGAGGCTTGCGGCGGCGAAACTCCCGATCTATTCTTCTCCTCGAAGTTTTTAGGGTATATGGACATATATAGGCGAAAGAAGTCGGTCAGGGGAGCCACAAGGGACCCACGAGGGTGGGGCGCGCCCAGGGGAGGTGGGCGCACCTCCCTGCCTCATGGCCACCTCAAAGCTTCCCTTACGTGCACTCCAAGTCCCCTGGATTGCTTCCGTTCCAAAAATAACTTTCCCGAAGGTTTCATTCCGTGTGGACACCGTTTGATATTCCTTTTCTTCGAAACACTGAAATAAGCAAGAAAACAACAATATGGGCAATGGAACTTCATCCTCCTCCGAGCTTGTCTCCTCCTTTCTCTTAGGATCATAGTCTTCTTCTTCCTCTGAGGTCTAGCAATAATGCTCCACATCCCCATAGACATTGGGGTTTGTGATGAGGTCAGCAACATAGCTCTCACCCTCCGAGTCTTGGGACGACATTATTCCAGATCTGCAAGAAAAACAGAGGGAAAATAAAACAAGAGATTTCTCCGTGATACGGAGGTTCACAGATTCGGGAGGCATATGTAGATTTTTTATCTTGGGGAACAAGCAGAACGAAAGAAAAGCGGAGATCAGAAAGTACCCGCGGTGGGCACAACCCACCTGGGCGCGCCAGGCCTGGCGCGCCCTGGTGTATCGTGCCCACCAGGGTCACTTTCCTAGAAGTTTCTTATTTTCCTAATTTTCTAAATATTCCAATACTGATAAAAAATATTTTTGTGGATTTTTCGGAGTTCGTTTACTTACCGTATCATGTACCTCCTTATTTTCACGATTCTGGAGTGTTCCGGAAGGACTCTTTTATGTGTTCTTCCGGTGTCAAAGTTTGGATAACATTGCTTTCTACATTCATGGGCGTACCTGAGATATAATGTTTTATTCGTTTCCCATTGACAACCTTCGGGTTAGTCCCTTCGGCATTGTTCATTCTGATAGCTCTGGAACGATAGACCTTCGCGATGACATAGGGTCCTTCCCATTTGGAGAGGAGTTTTCCTGCAAAGAATCTAAAACGAGAGTTGTGCAAAAGAACATATTCTCCTACTTTGAACTCACGCTTTTGATTCTTTTGTCATGCCATCTTTTAACTTTTTCTTTGAATAACTTAGCTTTTTCATAAGCCTGGGTTCTCCATCATCAAATGAGCTAATATCGAATAACCTCTTTTCCCCAGCAAGTTTGAAATCATAATTGAGTTCTTTTATTGCCCAAAATGCTTTATGTTCTAACTCAAGAGGTAAATGACAAGCTTTTCCATATACCATTTTATATGGAGACATACCCATAGGATTTTTGAAAGCTGTTCTATACGCCCAAAGTGCATCATCTAATTTCTTGGACCAATTCTTCCGGGGCCTATTAACAGTTGACACGTCTCCAACGTATCTATAATTTATGAAGCATTCATGCTATTTTATTATCTGTTTTGAATGTTTATGGGCTTTATTATACACTTTTATATTACTTTTGGGACTAAACTATTAACCGGACGCCCAGCCCATATTGCTGTTTTATTGCCTGTTTCAGTATTTCGAAGAAAAGGAGTATCAAACGGAGTCCAAACGGAATGAAACCTTCGGGAGCGTGATTTTTGGAAACGATGAGATCCGGGAGACTTGGAGTTCAAGCCAGGGAAGGCTCGAGGAAGCCAGGAGATAGGAGGGCGTGCCCACCCCCCTGGGAGCGCCCCTGTCTCTTGGACCCCTCGAGGCTCCCCCGACCGACTTCTTTCGCCTATATAAGTCCACGAACCCTGAAAACATCAAAGACGAAGATAGATCAGGAGTTCCGCCGCCGCAAGCCTCTGTAGCCACCAAAAACCTCTCGAGAGCCCATTCCGGCGCCCTGCCGGAGGGGGATCCCTCACTGGTGGCCATCTTCATCATCCCGGCGCTCTCCATGACAAGGAGGGAGTAGTTCACCCTCGCGGCTGAGGGTATGTACCAGTAGCTATGTGTTTGATCTCTCTCTCTCTCTCTCTCTCTCGTGTTCTCTCTATGGCTTGATCTTGATGTATCGCGAGCTTTGCTATTATAGTTGGATCTTATGATGTTTCTCCCTCTCTACTCTCTTGTGATGAATTGAGTTTTCCCTTTGAAGTTATCTTGTCGGATTGAGTCTTTAAGGATTTGAGAACACTTGATGTATGTATTGCCGTGTTTATCTGTGGTGACAATGGGATATCACGTGATCCACTTGATGTATGTTTTGGTGATCAAATTGCGGGTTCCGCCCATGAACCTATGCATAAGGGTTGGCACACGTTTTCGTCTTGACTCTCCGGTAGAAACTTTGGGGCACTCTTTGAAGTACTTTGTGTTGGTTGAATAGATGAATCTGAGATTGTGTGATGCATATCGTATAATCATGCCCACGGATACTTTAGGTGACAATGGAGTATCTAGGTGACATTAGGGTTTTGGTTGATTTGTGTGTTAAGGTGTTATTCTAGTACGAACTCTTGAATAGATCGATCCGAAAGAATAACTTTGAGGTTCTTTCGTACCCTACCATAATCTCTTCGTTTGTTCTCCGCTATTAGTGGCTTTGGGGTGACTCTTTGTTGCATGTTGAGGGATTGTTATATGATCTATCTATGTTATTATTGTTGAGAGAACTTGCACTAGTGAAAGTATGAACCCTAGGCCTTGTTTCCTACCATTGCAATACCGTTTGTGCTCACTTTTATCATTAGTTACCTTGCTGTTTTTATATTTTCAGATTACAAAAACCTTTATCTACCATCCTTAGATCATCCACTTGAGGGAAATTTGCTACTGTCCTACAAACCTGTGCACTTGCAGGCCCAACAACGTCTACAAGAGGAAGGTTGTGTAGTAGACATCAACAGTCTTTTGTAAGATTAGTTTTATTTCTCTATTGCTAAGTTAAACTTGACCACTTGACTGAGGATGATAAGGTGAAGCAACTCTATGATTAACATCATACTTAGCAAGCATTTTATGGAAAGCACCATGAATAAAGTGTGAACCACCACCAGTCATTAAATATCTAGGGACTCCAAACCTTGGAAAAATAACTTCCTTAAGAATTTTAATAGAGGTGTTGTGATCAGCACTACTGGTTGGAATAGCTTCTACCCATCTAGTAACATAATCAACAGCAACCAAAATATGTGTATACCATTTGAGGAAGGAAAAGGTCCCATAAAGTCATATCCCCAAACATCAAATGGTTCAGCAAGTGAACAATTCATAGACATTTCTTGACACTTACCGATATTACCTATTCTTTGGCATTCATCACAAGATGAGACAAACTTACGGACATCCTTGAAGAGAGTAGGCCAATAAAAACCAGATTGCAACACCTTATGAGCGGTTCTGTCTCCCGCGTGATGTCCTCCATAAGCTTCGGAGTGACATTTTCGTAGGATTTGTTCCTGTTCATGCTCAGGTACACAACGTCTAATAATACCATCTACTCCTTTATAAAGATGTGGGTCATCCCAAAAGTAATGTCTTAAGTCACAGAAGAATTTTTCTTTTGTTGGTATGTGAATCTAGGTGGTATGTATTTAGCAACAATATAATTAGCATAGTCAGCATACCAAGGTGTACTATGACAAACATTTATTGCAGCTAGTTGTTCATCAGGCAAGCTATCATTAATAGGTTGTGGGTCATCAAGAATATTTTCAGGTCTAGACAAGTTATCAGCTACGGGGTTCTCTGCTCCTTTCCTATCAGTAATATGCAAATCAAATTCTTGTAGCAGAAGAACCCACCTAATGAGTCTAGGTTTAGCATCTTTCTTTTCCATCAGATATTTTATAGCAGCGTGATCGGTGTGAACAATTACTTTAGAATCAACAGTGTAAGATCTGAATTTATCACAAGCAAACACCACTACTAAGAATTCTTTTCAATAGTAGCATAGTTTCGTTCAGCACTGTCTAGAGTTTCACTAGCATAATGAATAACATTTAGTTTCTTATCAACTCTTTGTCCTAGAACAACACCAACAGCATAATCACTAGCATCACACATAATCTCAAAAGGCAAGTTCCAATCAGGTGGTTGAACAACAGGTGCAGTAATTAAGGCTTTCTTTAGTGTTTCAAAGGCTTCCATACAATCATCATCAAACACAAAGGGAATATCCTTCTGCAAAAGACTATTAAGAGGCCTAGAAATTTTAGAAAAATCTTTGATAAACCTTCTATAGAAACCAGCATGACCAAGGAAACTACGAATACCTTTGATATCTTTAGGACATGGCATTTTCTCAATTGCATCAACCTTAGCTTTGTCCACCTCAATGCCTCTTTCAGAAATTTTGTGGCCCAAGACAATGCCTTCATTAACCATAAAGTGGCACTTCTCCCAATTCAAGACAAGATTTGTTTGTTCACATCTCTGCAAAACTCGATCAAGATTGCTTAAACAATCATCAAAAGACTTCCAATAAACAGAAAGTTCATCCATGAAAACCTCAACAATCTTTTCACAAAAATCAGAGAAGATAGCTGTCATACATCTTTGAAAGGTAGCAGGTGCATTACATAAACCGAAAGGCATACGTCTATAAGCAAATGTTCCAAAAGGACAACTAAAAGTGGTCTTTTCTTGATCAGATTGTAAAACAGATATTTGTGAAAAGCGAGAGTATCCATCAAGGAAGCAAAAATGTGTGTGCTTAGATAGTCTTTCTAACATTTGATCTATAAAAGGCAGAGGGTAATGATCTTTTCTAGTACCTTTATTTAATTTTCTATAATCAATTACCATTCTATAGTCGTGCCAATTGTTTGTGGAATAAGCTCATTCTTATTAGAGTAAAATGCATTGGTGGTCACTGGACTTGTCGTGTACGCTCACTTTGGTCACTGTACTTAAGAATACGGTCAATACGGTCACTAAATACGAGTTGTGGTGATTATGCGGTCACTAGCACATCGTATAGCTTTGTATTTTGTTGAGTTGACCGGTCAAACAGTTTGAATGATGCCTCTTTGGCTCATTTTTTTTTCTCTGTACCTACGCAGGCAACATAAAATAGTGACGCGGTGGGGATTCGAACCCCAAAAGTCCGCTGCCACGCGGCGATGCTCGTAATCGACCCTGCTCTCCGGCCACACAGCGTCGCCAATCCGTCGCTCTACTGCCCAAGGCCTTGCGCACACGTCTTCTACGCAATCACAACCTCCCAGCCGTCCATATCCGGTTCGCATGCAGCGCAGCCCGCCTCTGCTCGGTGCGCATGTGCAGCCGTTGCGGCCCTCTGACTTCTCCTTCCTCAACGTCTTCTCCTTGTCCGTGCTCACGCAGATCACACATATACATCACAAGCACGCACACACCCATCACAAGCATCTTGTACACAAACATCACAAGCACGCACAATATGCATACGCACACAAACACAAATATGCATGTACCATACAAGCTCAAGCACAGCAAGCAACAAACGACGTGTCATGGCTGTCACGTGAATGCATAACGATACAGTAGGATGCCTTTCTCCAGTTTGCACACAAGGGGAGATGCGCACAACGGGCTAGCTTGCTGACATCCTATCGTTATGTTTGCGGTTCGATTCCACACTATGCCACTATTTTATTTTGCCTCACTCACAGACAAGTGGGGTCTGTGTCGGTAGAGGAAAAAAGAAGAGCTGACAAGGCATCATTCAAACTGTTTGACCGGTCCACTCAATAAAATACAAAGCTATATGAAAAGACAGTGACCGTATAATCATCACAACTTGTATTTAGTGACCGTATTGATCGTATTCTTAAGTACAGTGACCAAAGCAGGCGTACACCACAAGTTCAGTGACCACTTATGCATTTTACTCTTCTTATTATTAGGAACAACAGTAATACCTCCCTTCTTAGGGACATAATGAACAGGACTTACCCATCTACTATCAGCTATAGGATAGATTATACCTGCTTCCAGAATTTCAATATTTCCGTTCTTACCACTTCTTTCATTTTTGGATTTAACCGACGTTGGTGATCAACAACGGGTTTGGCATCAGGTTCCATATTAATCTTGTGCTAACATAAGTGGGACTAATGCCCTTAAGATCATCAAGAGTATATCCAATGGCAGCCCTGTGCTTCCTTAGAACTTTCAATAATATTTCTTCTTCATGTTCTGAAAGGTTAGCACTAATAATATCATGATATATCTTCTTTTCATCAAGATAAGCATATTTCAAAGTGTCTGGAAATTGTTTTAATTCAAACACAGGATCACCTTTAGGTGAAGGAGGACCTCCAAGAGTTTCAATATGCAGATTGTGTTTAAGCAGAGGTTGTTGTTCGAAAAAGATTCTATCTATTTCATTTTTTTCACGCATATGCAAATCATTTTCATGGTCCAGCAAGTATTGTTCGAAAGGATCAGTAGGAGGCACAGCAATAGAAGCAAGACCAATGATTTCATCCTTACTAGGCAAATCTTTCTTATGAGGTTGTTTACTAAATTTGGAAATATTAAACTCATGAGATTCATCACCAAAGCTAACACCGACAGTTTGTTTCTTACAATCTATTTTAGCATTGATGGTGTTCAAGAAAGGTCTACCAAATATAATGGGAAAAAATTCATCTTGTGGGGTGGTAAGAACAAGAAAATCAGTAGGGTATTTTATTTTCCCACACAAGACTTTTTGAGAACTGATGACAGTGAGATTCTCTCACTGCCTTTTTTAATTAATAAATCAGAGAGAACAAAGAAGGGGGGTTAGAGTATCCAATTAGTTACAATTTACATGGTGAAGGAGAGAGGGGGTGGGGTGGTGGAGTGGCCAAGCAGAAATTACAAGAGTTTATAGAGATCTAACTAAGGATAAAATGTAGGGACCTAGCTCCTGCTTTGATCTATGAACCAGCATTGCAAAGTCCAGCTTGAATCTGTTCCTCCAGGAGTCAAAAGAGGGTTGGATCCCTCTGAAGTGTTTATCATTCCTCTCTTTCCAAATCCCCCATGCTGCCACTGTGAAGACTTCTAGAAACATCGGCCCAGTCCATCTATCTTTGGCATGGTGCAACATTCTCAACCAGCATGTATCATTGGGCCGCTGGACCCCTAGTGCATCCCAGCATCTCCGACTGAAGGGGCATGTGAAGAACAGGTGTATTATGTCCTCCTCCGGAGGGTTTTGGCAGAGCAGGCAAGTGTAGTCATCATTCTGAATTTTGAACTGCCTCCTCCTTAGCATGAGTGTTCAACCTATCTGCCATGAGTGGCCACAGAAACACCTTCCACTGCATGGTGCATTTAGTTTTCCATATCCAACGAAATGCATCATCCACCTGCATCTGGCTGAAACAATGTTCATAGAACCGTGAGGACCTGAAGCCATCCCCTCCCCAGACACAGGACCAAGTGTCTTTGTCAATATTGAGTGAAACATCCAAAATGTTAGATTGCAGCCCCGCTACCTCTTGTATCGCTTGTGGAGAAAGAGGAAGATGAAACACGTCCCCTAGCCGATCCGAGGACAGCAGCTGTCTGACAGAGATGTCTGGGTTTCTGGCAAATGAAAAGGCTCTGGGAAATTTATCCTGCAAGATTTCACGCTTCCACTTATCTTTCTAGAAGAGGATTGTATCTCCAGCCGACACATCCACACTTGTGACTCCTCTGTATATATCGGAGAGTTGCATGAGATCCCTCCACCAAAATGATCCACCCAGATCAAGGTCACCCAAGGCACATCTGACTTGTTGTAGAACTTGTGAAGCTGTTTGAGCAGCAGGCCCTGGTTTTGCACTTTGAGATCAATGGCTCCTAAACCTCCTCTGTTTTTAGGTCTGCATACCATACCCCAAGCTGCCCAAGAACTGCTTTTGTGCCCATCATTAGATTTCCTCACCCAGAGACAGGACCTGCGTAGTTTGTCTAGGTGCTCTATGATCTTGGGGTTTATTTTGATGGAACACATAGCATAGATAGCAAGAGAGGTGACCACTGAGCTAAGCAATGTGAGCTTCGATCCATAATCCAACAGAGATGCAGCAGCTGGCACTCTTCTCTGCACCGATGACACCAGTGGCATCAAATCCTCAACAGACGGGCGCGTGGTGCCCATGGGAAGACCAAGATACATCCATGGCATCTGGCCAATGGAGCAACCGAAAATAGCAGCCATCCTCGCAGCATCTCACTACAAAAAAAAGACACATCCGTGACATTTTGGGCCGAACGAATTTTTTTCCTGTCATACATATGACACTTCTATGACGATAATTGTGACAAAACCCGGTATCATCATAGATGTGGTGGGCTCCTACTTCTATGACAAAAAATCATGACAGAAAATGGGCTTTTCGTCCTGGGCGGGCCGGAGACGCAGCTGCGTGACATTCTTTGGGCCGTCCGTGATGGAAAAAACCGTGGTAGAAGCGAGGGGGGAGGAAAATTTTGGGGAGTTGCCGGTTACGGTGAGAGAGCGATGCGCGTTTCTCTCGTACAGGTACGCGTGTGTGTGCGAGGCGTTGGCTCTAGCTGAACCCGAGCGAGGCATTGGGCTCTAACTAAACCCGAGCGATTGACCGCGAGCTACGCGTTCTTGAACTGAGCGATCGATCGATGGCTGTTAATCAACCCGATGGGCGATTCGCCGCTCTCGCCGCTAATCAAGCCGATCGATTAGATGAGCAGTGGCGTTGCGGGGGTTGGATGAGCGATGGCGGTGGCGTTGCCTCTGGATGAACAGCACCCGTGGTGTGGAGGGCTGGATGAGCAGAGACGGTGGAGGGTGCTGTGGAGGGTGGTTGAGCGATGGCGGTGGAGTAAGCGCCGCGGTGGAGGCTGGATGAGCAGGAGCCCATGGAGGCCGGAGGAGGTCGAGGTAGCCCGTGGAGATTGGAGGAGGTCGACGGTGGAGATGAGCAGTATCCGTGGAGTCCGTTTTGCGACGCCACACCGCTTCCTCCCCGGTTTTGACCAGTGGCGCTCCAACACAAGTCTGTTTCGTCCGCTTTTGCGATGCGCCACACCCTCCCGATCAACAGACCCCGTTTGGCCGTAGGAGGTCCGTTTCCTCCGTTTTGCAGTACGCCACACCCCTCCCGATCAACAGGAACCCCGTTTCGACCATAGGAGGTTCGTTTCCTCTGGTTTGCGGTACGCCAGGCCCCTCCCGATCAACAGGACCCCGTTTCGAACGTGGCCGGTCGAACACAAGGCCGTTTCCTCTGTTGTGCGGTACGCCAGGCCTCGTTTCCATCACCTCTTCCGTCCAAGCCCTCCCGATGAACACGACCACGCATTCCGTTCCGACCCAGCCGGTTGGCTCCCCATGAACACGACTACGACGTTGTTTCTCCGTTCTGACCCAGCCATGTACGTATGCGTGATAGGCGTTAGAGACCCTGCCCGTATGTACGTACGTGGCCGTATTTTCTTTCTTGCACCCTCGCCGATGTACGTACATGTACATGCTACGTGCGCGCCTCTACTACGAGACGTGCGCGCCTCTACTACGACACGTGCGGGCCTCTACATCCACCAATAGATATGTACGTACACGTTCGCGACCAGAATGACAACGCTACGTACGCTTCGACCAGGTGGGTCCCGACTGTTAGGCACTTCCTTGCGTGCGAAGATGTAGCTGGTGGGTCCCAGCAGTCAGGGGGGCGAATCATTTTTTTCGGACGCACTTCCTTGCGTGCAAAGATGTAATTGGTGGATCCCAGCAGACAGGGGGAAATGTTTTTTCGCTAAATACGGTGGCCCGTCCGGTGGGTCCCCGCTGTCAGGTGGAGGAATAATTATTTTGCGCGTAATAAGGAGGCACTTCCTTGTTGCGGCCGTGGACCCAGCTGTCAGCCTCTCCACGTACAGTCCACGTCCGATGGAAGCCATTCCTTGACCAGGTTGACCACGCCGCACCGAGAGCACCAGGGCGGTGGACGATGGCGAGGCCTAGGAAGGGGACGACGCGGAGCCGGGGAAGACGCGCGATGGATGCCAACGCGTGAAAGTACGGGGTTCACCGGGTTTGTTGCGGTGTGAGGCTCTTGTCCGCCGCAGAATAACGAGGGTGTGGGTGAGTAGAGGATGGCCTCGCCAGCAATGGGAGTAGTAGGGGCGGTGAGGCCTCCGCCGCATCGCAGCCGGCCACGGGAGGCGAGAGCACGAGGCACGACCGGCGCTGGTTTGGGCGGCTGGAGCAAGAAGACCAGAGGTTGAAGAAGCACTACGGTCGTTGGATGGACATTGTACGGTCACTGGAGCTAGAATCGTGCATATTGACTAAGTTGACAAACCCTCCTTCCCCGTCAACTTAGTAGGCCCACAAGTCAGCCTGCCACTATATTGGGTCCCAGCTAACAGGGGGAGTATTCATTTTTTTGTGCGTAATAAGGAGGCACTTCCTTGCGTGCGAAGATATAGCTGGTGGGTCCGAGTTGTCAGCAGCGGTAACGTTTTTTTCGCGAAATATTGAGGCCCGTTCGGTGGGTCCCTGATGTCAGGTGGACGAATCATTATTTTGCGCGTAATAAGAAGGCATTTCCTTGCGTGCGGCCGTTGACCCAGCTGTCGGCCTCTCCACGTACAATCCACTTCAGATGCATGTCGGTCGTTGACCACGTTGACCAGGCCGCGCCGAGAGCACCGGGGCGGTGGACGATGGCGAGGCCTAGGAAGGGAACGACACAGAGGCAGGGAAGACTCAGCGATTGTTTCCCACATGGAGAATCTGTTGAGCGAGGTTTTATGGTTCGTCTGCCGTCGCCGAAGAATAACAACAGTGTGGGTGAGTAGAGGATGGCTAGGCCAGCGATAGGAGTACGATGGGGCGGTGAGGCTGTGGCGGCAAAGACAGCCGCCGCAGGAGGAGGAGGGAGAGCAGTCCCTTGGCGCTTGTTTGAGCGGCCGGAGCAGAAGAGCTGAGATTGAAGACGACGACGGCCATTGGATGGCCATCCAACGATCCTTTGCTTGTTCGTCAACCTTTTTTTAGGAAAGCCTCAAATCTGTGGAAAACAGCATACAACCCATCTCCCATTATTTCTAATAATTTACAGCCCATTTGCTAATTCTTAAGGTTTTTTTGGAGCCCATATTATTTTTGTTAGCATTACAGCCCATATCGTGGCCACGGTTAAAAAATTATACGAAATTTTGCATATTTCGGTGCGGTTCGAACTGTTTTTAATCCCGAAATTTCGACTCACATTCAAACTGATTTTTTAAATAAATGTATATCAATACAAAATCCAACAAATTCTCCACGCATAAAAATTAATGTAATTTAAAATCTCGAAATGAAAAAAAGATATTTGAAACTAATTGCCGCTTTGATGTGCTTTAAAAATGTACGGCCCATTTCTCATTACTGATGGGCCATTTTCTCAGCCAGCCGAATGAAAGCTCTCCTCGTCAAAAGATTTGCAGCCCAACAGGCCTGACAAAGCGACCTACTTGGCAAATCACAAAAAAACTGTTTTGTGGCCGTGGACCCAGCTGTCAGCCTCTCCACGTATAGTACTCTTCCGATTGAAGTCGTTCCTTGACCACGTTGACCACGCCGCGCGGAGAGCACCACGGCGGTGGACGACGGCGAGGCCTAGGAAGGGGACAACGCAGAGCCGGGGAAGACGCGGCAAAGGGAAGCCAGCGGAGAGGAGTCTGAGGTTCACTGGTTCGGCTGCGGTGTGAGGCTACCGTCGCCGCAGGGCCTGGCCAGCGGCGGGAATAGTAGGGGGCGGTAAGTCCTCCGCGGCAGCACAGCCGGCCACGGGAGGCAGGAGCATGAGGCATGATTGGCGCTGGTTTTGGCGGCTGGGGCAAGAAGACCAGAGGTTGAAGAAGCACTACGACCGTTGGATGAACATCGTACGGTCACTGGAGCTAGCATCGTTCATATTGACTAAGTTGACAAAGCCCTTCGTCCCCATCAACTTAGTAGGCCCACAAGTCAGCCTCCCACCAAGGTGGGTCCCAGCTAGCAGGGGGAGTATTCATTTTTTTGTGCGTAATAAGGAGGCACTTCCGGTGGGTCCGACCTGACAGCGGGGGGGACATTTTTTTCGCAAAATACGGTGGCCCGTCAGGTGGGTCCCATCAGTCAAGGGGCAAACGTTTTTTTTCGCAAAATACGGTGGCCCATCCAGTGGGTCCCTGCTGTTAGTTGGAGGAATCATTATTTTCCGCGTAATAAGGAGGCACTTACTTGCTGCGGCCGTGGACCCAACTGAGACTCTCCATGTACAGTATACTTCCAATGGAAGTCGTTCCTTGACCACGTTGACCTCGCCGCGTTCCGTTGCATGCATGCGTCCATGGGCGTGGTGCGTCCCCACCGTCAGCCTCTCACGTACAGTCATCTTCCGATGACTCTCGGTTGTTGACCACGTTGACCACACCGTGCCGAGCGCACCCAGACTGGAATGACCCGGAGATGGGGAAGACGGGGAAGTGGAGTCGCAGATGGAGAGGAGTGGGAAACTTCACTGATTCGGGTGCGCGGCAGCACAACCGAGGTGCCGCCCATGGGAGACAGGAGCAACAACAGAGTTTGAAGAAGGAGCACGGCTGTTGGATTAACATCCAATGGTCCAGTTGCTAGAATCATTTGTTGATTAAGTTGACAAAGCCATGCGTACACGTCCGCTTAGCAGGCCCACAAGTCAGTCACCAAATCTGACGGGTCCCAGCTGTCAAGGGGATGAATAATTTCTTTTGCAAAACAAGGAGGCACTTCCTTCCGTGCGAAGATACCACCGGTGGGTCCCAGCTGTCAGGTGGAGGAAACATTTGTTTCATCTTAATAAGGAGGAACTTTCCTTGCGTGCGACCATGGACCTCGTGGGTCCCAGCTGCCAGGCTCTCCACGTACAGCCCTCTTTCGATAACTCTTGTTTGCTGACCACGCCACACCGAACACAGCGAGGCGATGGACGACGGCGAGGCCCCAGACGGGAACGACTCGGAGATGGGAAAACGCGGCAGTGGAGTCGCAGATTGAGAGGAGGAGAAATGGTATGACTGGTTCTATTGCAATTCATATCAAACTCAGGTTCACAGGACATGTTCATATTCATAGCCAACATTCACTATCAACAACTCAAAAGATTCATATATACACAAGCTCAGCATATATATGCATCCAAATGATTGATAGATCACACGACAATATTCATATATAATTCACAAAAAGATTCAGATATACACATGTTCAGTATGTTTATGCATCCAAATGATTGAGATCACAGCCAATATGATCCATGGACGAACTTTAATTACCTAGGGTACAGACTGGTAAATGGTGTTCAATCAGAGGTACTTCTTGCTAAAATTAGTTCTTGTACGAGTAAACTTTCGAGTACATAAGAGGCAGTACAGACAATCTGAACTTTGCTCGTAGGTTTATCCTCAAATAGTGGCCTCGTGCCTACGGAGGCTTGAGCAACTTGGCCACTACTTTCATCCAACTAGTTTACTGGCTCATCTTGGTCCTGTATCTCGCCAAAATTCTACATTGCAGACGAGAAAGGAGGTGGTTGAGAAAATGAACCACCCAAATTCTTTGTGCAGTTCAACTGAAATGGAGCATCCTTGGCGTGCAGACTAAAGTCCTAGATGAATATACGTGTCAACCAACTTGTCTGGAATCTTTAGACTCCATACCATATAGTTTGCTACCATATGTGCCAATAACCAAAAGGCACAAGTTGGGACCAAAAATCGGACTGCGTTTTTCGGGCTATGCACCAAGCAATATTTTTATGTTCACTCTCCAATACTTGGAGTTTGACAATTGGTTGGCGCCGTTGATACTCGAATGAATATAGGCACTTCTTGTCAACATCGATGCTTGTCTCGAGTGAACTTTGGAGTACATAGCAGCAACATAAGTACTGTCCATCGATCATTTTGTGCGTTCTCTGAAATCACCCAATGTAATGATTTGCTGCGAGTTCGGGCTCCAAATTACTCCTTTATGAAATCGGCAAACAGTAGCACAATACCAAATTACCAATACATATGACAGTACAATAATCGGGATAAAGACCAAGACCAACTGTGTGAGATAGCATAATCAATTACTATTTCCTTTATTTGAAGCCGAGATAAATAGCGGTGACAAGAAAGGAAGAAAGCAAGCGGAGATTAGCGATGACAGAAAGGACGGAAGCTGTCGAGGCAATGAAGCACCCAAAGTTTTTGTGCAGTTCCACCAAAATCGAGCATCCTGTTAGCACATATATTGAGAGAGTGAGATTCTTGTAATAGTGGGACTAGTTGATGAAACATACACTAACAAATAGAAGCACCCTCATTATCTTAATGGGTAAAGTTAGCAACATAGTAGTCTTGCTTAAAGAGAGGTATTAGTTTATTTAATCGGTGCCAATTAGCTCAACTCAACACTCAAAGCATTGCCATTTATCATAGGTTGCAAAACTTAAAAGTGCAAAGATAAAGGAGTTTCTCATGACAAGAGTACGATACAAATAGAGATGACACAAACTAATATGGATGAAGGCTTTAGGCCCGTACCAACTTTGAGAAAAAAAGCTTATTCATGTAGTCCCATAAGAGATGATAAAGCACTCACTTGGAACCACACAATAGTATATATTTTGTGCACTTCAAATGTATGGTTGAAATGACTCTTGTTTACCAAAGGCTTTGAGATTATATCGAAAGATTATCAAGAACTTCCGAAGAGTTAAAGCAATGGCTGTGATACGCTTCATTGTATTGTCTTGTGTAGTTCCACTAAAATGTATGATTGGCACAACATGATCCTGTTTGCACAAGTAGGAACAAGGTGAAACCTTCATTAGCTTAGTGAGAAAGGATAGGAAGACATTAGCATATTACTCAAACAGTAGCATCAAATTCATGATGGACAATACGCAAAACATTGCCTCATTGAACCAATGGCAATAAATTGACATGCAAAACAATAGCACTATTATGTCATGACACTAATAATATTCCCTCCCTGATCCACCACATGATTCACCTCCATAGACAAACATTCACACGTACATGATTCAGCATAGGGTCCTACTAAAGATTTTTTTAACTCCAACAGGAAAATTAGGCAGTAATAAATTAGTGGTACTTAAGTACTCCTAATTAATTAAGTGAGACAGCAGAAGTGGAAGGGCTCCCTGGAGGATCATCTCACATGTAAGGTAGTCGTTGCCGGAGCCCTTGAATAGCCTCGACTGAGGCCTCTGGCTTTAGCAAGCTCGCGTTGGCACTGTTTATTCTTCTTCCTCCTCCTCTTCATGCTCTGTTTCTCTTTCTCGTCACCAGTTGGTGAAACCAAGTACACGATTGGCCTTCTAATTCAGAATTGGTTTTGTCAGTGAGGGAATACAAGTGTAATAGTAAAAACAGCATTATTTTCTCATGGCAGTCGGAAAATAGAGATGAACACATGCATTAAATATCATTCTTACCTAAAGGAAGGTTATGGCGCCAATATGGATGATGAGGATTGGAATACAAAACTCCCTTTGTGCAATTCCATCAAAATGAACCAACTGTTCCATCTGACATTCCAGTTAAACAGCACAAAAGTCACTTCTTTTAAGAAGAGTTTTGTGCAGTGCACCAAAAGGTCACAACAGCAACCAGGTGAATTGGATATCCCTGTTTGCACAAAAAGGCACAGGGGAAACAGTTAGAGTCTCAAATAATTACAGGCAAAAACATTTGGCTAAACTTGTCAGAGTCTCAAACAATTACAGGCAAAAATAGTGGCATGGCTTCATTTTTACCAGGGACATTATATTAAGAACAGCTAAGGCTGCATTCGGTTCACAGGTTTGGTGCAGGATTTTCGTAGGAACACAATTCCTACGGTATTCTTTCCCTTCCAACCGTTCGGAACATGGGAAAGGTGAATAGTGTTTCATAGGAAAGCTGGTGCAGTAGTCTTGATTCCACGGATTAGAAACATCCACGTCTTGCTCATTTTTGGGCGGAAGCTTTGAGGCAAGGGCTCGCTGCCATGCGTTAGACAGAGTTCTTTGTCTTTGTGTTTGCGGAATAAAAAATCAACCTATGTGTGGTACGTGAGGTGAGGACAAGAGTAGTCACTGTGCAGCTGAATAAACAAATAGCATCTCATACTGTCAAGCATGCTACTCTAAAAAAACAAATCTGCACATTTCGTAGTCCATCCGAACACATTCTCTTGATAGTTTCCTCCAGTTTGCTGTTCCATAGTTTTATGCCTACATTCCTTTCCTATTCCTCTATTTTCATCAAGACCTATGTTTTCTGCCCCTTTATTCCGACCGGAGCCTAAATATTTGGTATAAGGGCATGGGACAGTGGGTGCACTAGCAGTACAGCACCATGTACGTAAGCAGGGGCATAAAGTGGTGAGTCATAGTTTGTTGCCCCGAGAAACAAACATCCAAGAAACATATCTGGGTTGGTCCCATTTTTGTTCACTATAGCCACCTACTCCTATGTGTAGATAGCAAATCTAGTCCTGTTCATACCACTGTGTACAGCGTTACCCCTATATTTCCCTTTTCGACCAAGAGACCGGTTGGATGACCAGTCTGTACTACTTTCATCCCCTTTCCTTCTTGTTTGTACCAAGTCCGATGTACATACTAAATTCCCCCACCCTCACTTTATTTCAATGACAAGTATTATCGAACGGAGGGAGTACGAGATTCGACTCCATGAAGTAGCTTTACCTCTAACAATAGAAGAAAAAAATAGGTGACGTTGGACCATCCGATCGAGAGGGGCTGAGAGGTAGAAAATGATGCACATGCAGCGACGTAGCGAGCTGGGGAAGTAGAGCTAAGGCGGTTTCGAACGAAGATATACCTGAAGGTCGTCGGGATGTGGATAGGTGGGCGGCGGGAGGCCGGATCCGCCCACAGGCAACGACGAAGGGATCGGAGGACCTCCCGTGCCGGCGCTCGGCCAGAGATAACAGTGCGGCCGGCAGTGGGTCTCCTCCCTCGCTGTCCACGACGGCCTAAACGCTGCCCCTCCTCCCCTTCACCGGCGGAGGGGGATACGTCTGGATCTGTAACCAGCGGTGAGGATAGAAAGCCGTGTTTTTGAAGGGAGAAAGACATGGTTACTACCCCTATCTTGTTTAGATCTGGAGAGGATGAGAGTGTGTGAATAGAGCAGCCCTAGCAAGCAAGCGCGGAGGCTCCGGCCTATATATAAGTAGTGGGGTAGTTTTCCTTTTTCACTCCATCAAAACAATCGTTTAAAATTGTGTACTACTACATACCAGGTCGCGGTTTTTTTTAGTTGTTGATTGTTTTTTGAGATAGCTACCCGCTTGTTCCAAGTGGTGTTATGGTGTGCCAGGTCGCACTTTGTATCGTTCAAGTCTGGTAGTACTACAAGTCCCTCCATTAAATGAACAACCACCCCCTCGTAAAAATTGTGAACAAGCCCACGGCTAAAATTAGCGGAAACGTGGGTTACCCAACATGCATTATTATTTATATTTTCTACTCCCTCCATTCCTAAATATAAGTCTTTTTTATTAGCCACACCTAAGACAAGAATTTTTTTATTAGCAGTGAACCCCACATGTCATAGACACAGAAATTGTGGCAAGATTCCCTTAGGCAAGCCAAAGTGTGTTTAACAATTTGAGCAACTCAGGTTAGGCAAGTGTGGCAAGTGTGGGAAAAATAATGTGGCAACATAAGACAAACATAGTCACAATCCAAACAGCCCCGTGATTTTTTGTGACATGCATGAAAATTTGGTTAGTTAAATTTATAGTCAAAATTTGGCAAGGTGCATCAAATCAACACATGAAAGTATCAAAAGGAAAGTCACGGCATGCATGCATGCGTTGTACTCCCTCCGTTTCCAAATATAAGTCTTTTTAGAGATTGCAACAAGTGACTACTCCCTCCATTCCTAAATGTAAGTCTTTTTAGGGATTCCACTACAAACTACATACGGATGTATATCGACATATTTTAGAGTGTAGATTCACTCATTTTGTTTCGTATGTAGTTCATAGTGAAATCTCTAAAAAGACTTATATTTTGGAACGGAGGAAGTACATCTGGCAGAATATGTCTACTCCTACATACAAGTAGCCCATTTGAAATGTGTAAAAGACTTTTATCGAATGCAGGTGCTTTGATGTGTCGCGTCAACTCGCACAAGACCGAGAAATTTGATTACTACGACGCCTCTCCCTCGAATCGAGCTCGGTGCCTTAATCACACTCGCCTTTGGCTGCATAACAGTGGGCCAGCCACTGTTGGGCCCACTGTCATGGACGCAAAGGCGGGAGCGATAAGTAGAAGCTTTCGCACGCTATCCCTCCCGCACGAGGTGGGCGGACACGCAGCGATGGATTCGACTTCAGAGAAGTAGGAGTAACATCATTGTTCGTCTTCTCGAAGAGGCGAAGAGCCAAGTGCAAACCGAAGCGGCAGTTGCGAACGCTCGCGTGGTGCGGTTCCTTGGAGTACTAGCCAGGCTCTTGCATGAGACAAAATTGCTATTGTTTAACAATTAAACTCCATTATCCATTGGTTGATACTCATTTTGCATAGGTCCACGCGCTTAGCACTGTTTTCTCCTGGGGTCACCAATGTTTATTTGCTAATTAATAGCATTCCATGCAATGAACTAGCCATTGGTGGTCATTAAAAGCATGCACACCTATCATCTCTTATTGGTTGATACGTATGTCAAGAAACAAGAAACAAGGTAGAACTTAATGCACCGCGCCTAAGTGTTTTGGGACTATTTGGTTTTCGTAAGATGACTTACACACCTAGACGGAGGGAGTAGTATAGACCTGTAAACCGGAAAGGAGTATTTGCCTTTCTAGAGATTTCAACAAGTGACTAGACTTCGGCTCAAAAAAGCAAGTGACTAGACTACACTGTGTGCAGTACCCCCTCACTTTCGGTTTATAGGGCTCAAATCTCAAATATCATGAACCAATGCATTTTGCGATTGGAGGAATGTATCTCATACTTTACAAAACTACCCTAATTAAACTCATGCATTAATTACGTAGTTCTCTCGTTTTCCTCTCCGCCTTGGTCGCGGTGCACAATATTGAGAGAGTGCTTGGATACGTTTTAGTCTCATGACTAAAAGTAGTGGGACTAAAACTTGTTAGCCTCATCCATGCTTGGATCCAAATACTAAATAGACTAAAATCAAGTTAATGACATTTCAAAGCATCTGGGCCCGCGTGCCATCCACCAAATCACAGTGAGGTGCTACAGTCGAGACTCACTTGTCACCCCGGTGTGGCCGTCATGACCCGTCATATCACAAAACCCACACCTTTACCAGCAGTGGTAAGGTGGCCTCCAAGTTGGACTGGACGAAGCAACCATCATTTCATTGGAACGCTCGTTCAAGCCCTTTCTTCCCTTTCTTGAAGAAAACCTCACTCCAGGCTACTCACTTCTGCAATTTTTCTTCTCTACCGACGAAGGAAAGGTGGGCGAATCAGTTATGCTACTATATTTTCATTCCAATAATCTTCTTTTTGCGAAGCACCGACCAATTCTCACATCCTATTCTTTTCCCGTTTTCATTGTGATTGTGGTTTCCTTTCGATTGCTTTTTTGTCAGTTCATTGATGGATCCTGGAGCACTAGGCAAAGAGTTGCCGGCAGACAACCCACTGGAGACAGCGATCTCCAGGAAGCGAGCACCGACCAACGAGTTGACCATGTTGGCGGGCCAACCCATGGAGACGAAGAACTCCAAGAAACAAGCACTGGCCAAAGAGTTGAGGACGTTAGCGGATGAACTCCTCAAAGAAAGTTGGAAGAACAGCAAGGGCCCCACCGTGCCTACCCCAGGAGCTCTGATTGCCACCTATGTGAGGCTCAAGACCGAGTTTGAGGAGATAGTCGCTGTTGAGAAGCAGTATTCCCCTGGCAAGGTGATGGCCCCCATTGAGGACGAGGAGATGGCCCCCGGAGGGATGAGATCCCCAGGTGAGCTGCACAAGGTAAAAAATAATGGCTTATTACCATACTTGTGGTTTTTGATTATTTGCACTGTGCTTGCTTTTTGATTATTTGCAATGTGCTTGCTAATATGTTAGTGTTGTGCAGGTGCCGATGGTTGTCCTTGATGATTCTGATGTCGTGGCCCGTCCTGTTGGCATCGCCCCGGAGATCGATTCCGATGCCGTTGTCCATCCTGTGGACATCGCCCCAGAAATCGGTTCCCATGCCGTTGTCCGTGTTGTGGTCATTGCCCGAGAGATCGATGACAAGAAATAGTTGGTCGCGCTAATCCTTCAGGGTAGTTTGCATCGCCCTGTGTTTAATTACCAGAACGATGTGTGTTATGAAACCATCTTAGGGCTAGTGCACTGCCTTGTGTGGGCGGATCTGTTGGGGAATGTAGTAATTTCAAAAAAAACCAACGCACACGCAAGATCATGGTGATGCATAGCAACAAGAGGGGAGAGTGTTGTCCACGTACCCTCGTAGACCAAAAGCGGAAGCGTTAGAACAACATGGTTGATGTAGTCGTACGTCTTCACGGCCCGACCGATCAAGCACCGAAACTACGGCACCTCCGAGTTCTAGCACATTTCAGCTCGATGACGATCCCCGGACTCCGATCCAGCAGGGTGTCGGGGAAGAGTTCCGTCAGCACGACGGCGTGGTGATGATCTTGATGTTCTACCGTCGTAGGGCTTCGCCTAAGCACCAGTACAATATTATCGAGGAGGACTATGGTGGAGGGGGGCACCTCACACGGCTAAGAGATCAAGAGATCAATTGTTGTGTCTAGAGGTGCCCCCCTGCCCCCGTATATAAAGGAGCAAGGGGGGAGGGGGCAGCCGGCCTAGGAGGGGGCGCGCCATGGGGAGTCCTACTCCCACCGAGAGTAGGACTCCCTCCTTCCTTGTTGGAGTAGGAGAGAAGGAAAGAGGAGGAGATGGAGAAGGAAAAGGGGGCTGCACCCCTTGTCCAATTCGGACCAAAGGGGGCGGTGCAAGCCTCCTTCCTTTTGGCCTCTCTCCTCTATTCCCGTATGGCCCAATAAGGACCATATACTCCCCGGCGAATTCCCGTAACTCTCCGGTGCTCCGAAAAATACCCGAATCACTCGGAACCTTTCCGAAATCCGAATATAGTCGTCCAATATATCGATCTTTATGTCTCGACCATTTCGAGACTCCTCGTCATGTCCCTGATCTCATCCGGGACTCCGAACTCCTTCGGTACATCAAAACTCATAAACTAATTGGTGTAGGAATCACTGGAACTGATTTCTATGATGAACTACTTTCCAGTTCGGGAGAAGGTACCAATTACCTTATCAAGCTCTACTTTCCTCCCACTCCTTCTTTCGAGAAAAACTCCTTCTCTAGAAAGGATCCATTCTTAGCAACGAATGTTTTGCCTTCAGATCTGTGATAGAAGGTGTACCCAACCGTTTCCTTTGGGTATTCTATGAAGACGCACTTCTCCGATTTGGGTCCGAGCTTATCAGGTTGAAAACCTTCTTCATATAAGCATCGCAACTCCAAACTTTAAGAAACGACAGCTTAGGTTTACTGCTAAACCATAGTTCATACGGTGTCGTCTCAACGGATTTAGATGGTGCCCTATTAAACGTGAATGCAGCTGTCTCTAATGCATAACCCCAAAACGATAGTGGTAAACCGATAAGAGACATCATAGATCGCACCATATCTAGTAAAGTACGATTACGACGTTCGGACACACCATTACATTGTGGTGTTCTAGGTGGCGTGAGTTGCGAAACTATTTCACATTGTTTTAAATGAAGACCAAACTCGTAACTCAAATATTCGTCTCCATGATTAGATGGTAGAAACTTTATTTTTCTTATTACGATGATTTTCCACTTCACTCTGAAATTCTTTGAACTTTTCAAATGTTTTAGACTTATGTTACATCAAGTAGATATACCCATATCTGCTCAAATCATCTGTGAAGGTCAGAAAATAACGATACACGCCGCGAGCCTTAATACTCATCAGATTGCATACATCGGCATGTATTATTTCCAATAAGTCAGTAGCTCGTTCCATAGTTCCGGGGAACGGAGTTTTAGTCATCTTGCCCAAAAGGCACGGTTCGCAAGCATCAAATGATTCATAACCAAGTGATTCCGAAGATCCATATTTATGGAGTTTCTTCATGCGCTTTACACTGATATGACCCAAACGGCAGTGCCATAAATAAGTTTCACTATCATTATTAACTTTGCATCTTTTGGCATCAATATTATGAATATGTGTATCACTACGATCGAGATCCAATAAACTATTTTAATTGGGTGTATGACCATTTGAAGGTTTTATTCATGTAAACAGAACAACAATTATTCTCTGACTTTAAATGAATAACCGTATTGCAATAAACATGATCAAATCATATTCATGCTCAACGCAAACGCCAAATAACATTTATTTAGGTTTAACACTAATCCCAAAAGTATAGGGAGTGTGCGATGATGATCATATCAATCTTGGAACTACTTCCAACACTAATCGTCACTTCCCCTTCAACTAGTCTTTGTTTATTCTGCAACTCCTATTTCGAGTTACTAATCTTAGCAACCGAACAAGTATCAAATACTCAGGAGCTACTATAAACACTAGTAAGGCACACATCAATAACCTGTATATCAAATATACCCTTGTTCACTTTGCCATCCTTCTTATCCACCAAATATTCAGGGCGTTTCCGCTTCCAGTGACCATTTCCTTTGAAGTGTAAGCACTCAGTTTTAGGCTTTGGTCCAGCTTTCGTCTTCTTCACGAGAGTGACAACTTGTTTGCCATTCTACTTGAAGTTTCCCTTTCTTTCCCTTTGCCCTTTTCTTGAAACTAGTGGTCTTGTCAATCATCAACACTTGATGCTCTTTCTTGATTTCTACCTTCGTCGATTTCAACATCACGAAGAGCTCGAGAATCGTTTTCGTCATCCCTTGCATACTATAGTTCATCACGAAGTTCTAGTAACTTAGTGATGGTGACTAGAGAATTTTGTCAATCACTATCTTATCTGGAAGATTAACTCCCACTTGATTCAAGTGATTGAAGTACCCAGACAATCTGAGCACATGCTCACTAGTTGAGCGATTCTCCTCCATCTTTTAGCTATAGAACTTGTTGGAGACTTCATATCTCTCAACTCGGGTATTTGCTTGAAATATTAACTTCAATTCCTGGAACATCTCATATGGTCCATGACGTTCAAAACCTCTTTGAAGTCCCGATTCTAAACCGTTAAGCATGGTGCACTAAACTATCAATTGGTCATCATATTGAGCTAGCCAAACGTTCGCAACGTCTGCATCTGCTCCTGCAATAGGTCTGCCACCTAGCGGTGCTTTAAGGACATAATTCCTCTATGCAGCAATGAGGATAAATCTCATATCACGGATCCAATCCGCATCATTGCTACTAACATCTTTCAACACAGTTTTCTCTAGGAACATATCAAAATAAACATATGAAAGCAACAACACGAGCTATTGATCTACAACATAATTTGCAAAATACTACCAGGACTAAGTTCATGATAAATTTAAGTTCAATCAATCATATTACTTAAGAACTCCCACTTAGACAGACATCTCTCTAGTCATCTAAGTGATCACGTGATCCAAATCAACTAAACCATGTCCGATCATCACGTGAGATGGAGTAGTTTTCAATGGTGAACATCACTATGTTGATCTATCTACTATATGATTCACGTTCGACCTTTCGGTCTCCGTGTTCCGAGGCCATATTTGTATATGCTAGGCTCGTCAAGTTTAACCTGAGTATTCCGCGTGTGCAACTGTTTTGCACCCGTTGTATTTGAACGTAGAGCCTATCACACCCGATCATCACGTGGTGTCTCAGCACGAAGAACTTTTGCAACGGTGCATACTCAGGGAGAACACTTCTTGATAATTTAGTGAGAGATCATCTTAAAATGCTACCGTCAATCAAAGCAAAATCAGATGCATAAAGGATAAACATCAGATGCAATCAATATAAGTGATATGATATGGCCATCATCATCTTGTGCTTGTGATCTCCATCTCCGAAGCATCGTCGTGATCACTATCGTCACCGGCGCGACACCTTGATCTCCATCGTAGCATTGTTGTCGTTACGCCATCTATTGCTTCTACGACTATCGCTACCGCTTAGTGATAAAGTAAAGCAATTACAGGGCGTTTGCATTTCATACAATAAAGCGACAACCATATGGCTCTCGCCATTGCGATAACTTCGGTTACAAAACATGATCATCTCATACAATAAAATATAGCATCACGTCTTGACCATATCACATCACAACATGCCCTGCAAAAACAAGCTGGACGTCCTCTACTTTGTTGTTGCAAATTTTACGTGGCTCCACGGGCTTAGCAAGAACCGTTCTTACCTACGCATCAAAACCACAACGATAGTTTGTCAAGTTGGTGCTGTTATACCTTCGCAAGGACTGGGCGTAGCCACACTCGGTTCAACTAAAGTGAGAGAGATAGACACCCGCCGGTCACCTTTAAGCAACGAGTGCTCGTAGCGGTGAAACCAGTCTCGCGTAAGCGTACCCGTAATGTCGGTCCGGGCCGCTTCATCTTACAATGCCGCTGAACCAAAGTATGACATGCTGGTAAGCAGTATGACTTATATCGCCCACAACTCACTTGAGTTCTACTCGTGCATATAACATCTACGCATAAAACCTGGCTCGGATGCCACTGTTGGGGAACATAGTAACTTCAAAAAAATTCCTACGCACACGCAAGATCGTGGTGATGCATAGCAACGAGAGGGGAGAGTGTTGTCCACGTACCCTCGTAGACCGAAAGCAGAAGCGTTAGAACAACGCAGTTGATGTAGTCGTACGTCTTCACGGCCCGATCGATCAAGCACCGAAACTACGGCACCTCCGAGTTCTAGCACACGTTCAGCTCGATGACGATCCCCGGACTCCGATCCAGCAGGGTGTAGGGGAAGTGTCCCGTCAGCACGACGGCGTGGTGACGATCTTGATGTTCTACCGTCGCAGGGCTTCGCCTAAGCACCGCTACAATATTATCGAGGAGGACTATGGTGGAGGGGGGCACCGCACACGGCTAAGAGATCAAGAGATCAATTGTTGTGTCTAGAGGTACCCCCCTGCCCTCGTATATAAAGGAGCAAGGGGGGAGGGGGCGGCCGGCCTAGGAGGGGGCGCGCCATGGGGAGTCCTACTCCCACCGGGAGTAGGACTCCCTCCTTACTTGTTGGAGTAGGAGAGAAGGAAAGAGGAGGAGAGGGAGAAGGAAAAGGGGGCTGCACCCCTTGTCCAATTCGGACCAGAGGGGGGGCGCAGGCCTCCTTCCTTTTAGCCTCTCTCCTCTATTCCCGTATGGCCCAATAAGGCCCATATACTCCCCGGCGAATTCCCGTAACTCTCCGGTACTCCGAAAAATACCCGAATCACTCGGAACCTTTCCGAAGTCCGAATATAGCCGTCCAATATATCGATCTTTACGTCTCGACCATTTCGAGACTCCTCGTCATGTCCCTGATCTGATCCGGGACTCCGACCTCCTTCGGTACATCAAAGCTCATAAACTCATAATAAAACTGTCATCGAAACCTTAAGCGTGCGGACCCTACGGGTTCTAGAACTATGTAGACATGACCGAAACACGTTTCCGGCCAATAACCAATAGCGGAACCTGGATGCTCATATTGGCTCCCACATATTCTACGAAGATCTTTATCGGTCAAACCACATAACAACATACGTTGTTCCTTTTGTCATCGGTATGTTACTTGCCCGAGATTCGATCGTCGGTATCTTAATACCTAGTTCAATATCGTTACCGACAAGTCTCTTTACACGTTACGTAATGCATCATCCCGCAACTAACTCATTAGTCACATTGCTTGCAAGGCTTATAGTGATGTGCATTACCGAGAGGGCCCAGAGATATCTCTCCGACAATCGGAGTGACAAATCCTAATCTCAAAATACGCCAACCCAAGATGTACCTTCGGAGGCACCTTTAGAGCTCCTTTATAATCATCCAGTTACGTTGTGACATTTGGTAGCACACAAAGTGTTCCCCCAGTAAACGGGAGTTGCATAATATCATAGTCATAGGAACATGTATAAGTCATGAAGAAAGCAATAGCAACATACTAAATGATCAAGTGCTAAGCTAACGGAATGGGTCAAGTCAATCACATCATTCTCCTAATGATGTGATCCCGTTAATCAAATGACAACTCATGTATATGGCTAGGAAACTTAACCATCTTTGATTCACGAGCTAGTCAAGTAGAGGCATACTAGTGACACTATGTTTGTCTATGTATTCACACATGTATTATGTTTCCGGTTAATACAATTCTAGCATGAATAATAAACATTTATCATGAAATAAGGAAATAAATAATAACTTTATTATTGCCTCTAGGGCATATTTCCTTCAGGATCTTGCTATTTTTGTTTGATAGTGAATCATGCGATGAATCATGCGAACCCTCTCCGAGTTATGGAAGCAGATGTATCCTCGCCAGCTTTTGATGTAATATATGGAATGCTTAGATGTAAGTTTGAACTGTTTATCATATCAGCAGGGCTTGTTTGATGATTCTTGGTGTTAGTACGCTAGCTATTGTGTGAGCTATAGTACTTGCAAAACACTCACCGAAGAGAAACGTTGGGGCTGATGAGCTCGTGGTACGCTTATACTTATCCCTCGTCGATCGACCAATAGCCCTAGCTCCTAAAATTGTAGGCTTAGCGATCGATCAGACAATAGTCGACATACATTCAGGCCTCAATTGGTTCATAGGGTAGGAAAATCGTAGCAAAAGTACAGAGAACATGCAACACAAAATCATAGCAGTGCAGAGACGTACTCCCTCCGTTCCAAAATAGATGACCTAGGCGGGCTAGTTTGGCCTAGTGGGTTTCAGTGATATGACATGGTACAAGGTGCCGTCCGGTCTTGGCGTGTGGTAGCAGATTAAGTGTACATAAGTTTTCTTGAAGAAGCGGAATTCAACGAAGTCATGATAGTTCCTTCGTCCAACAACTTACGTTGGGAAAGGTTGGGCCTGCGATACGACCGGGTAGACCAGATAATTTTGTGCATGGCAAAGCGGACCAGATGGTCGACGTCCCACATGTCGGCGAATGAAAGTATTCTTTCCGATATAGAGGACGAGCAACGAGTATTCATTGTTTATTTTTGATGGAAGCTATTGTCTCCACTGTTACTCCTTGACTTTGTCAATGCCTCTCTCTCCCCCACATAAGCGGGGACTACTTGCTATGCATGCAGCGGGCAGCTAGCGTCATGAGGGGCCAGGGCGGTGAGAGTGGGCTCCGGAAGCGGTCCGGACTCCAGCATGGCCCACCTCGCATTATCACCATATATTTCTTGGAGTCCGTGCGCGACGGTCGGGCGATCTCTTCTCCCTCCCCTGTTTCTCTCTTCTCAGCCGACGCCCGTCGAGCGATTAGATTTCGGATATCGATGGTTTATTCAGTTACGGTCCCACATGTCAGTGAAATTGCAAGACAACGCGTGTCCCCTCTGGTGAGCGGCGTGCGAGCCAGACTGTCGGGGTTGCGACGCGTACGAGTCGTAAGTGTGTCGCCTTTTCCTTTAGACCTTGCGAAGCATAACATTTTTGCGTGCTCGATCGATAGAAATCCAGAACAAAATGACGAGGGCGGTGCTTTCCCGCTCATTAGGAGGGCTAGTTCAAGTGATATGACGTGCTACAGTACCGTCCACTTGCTCCATTTTTATGTAAGAAAGAGTTTACACTCGTACGCGGGAGGAGTGCGAAACACTGCGGATCTGATTTTGATCGAGGGATAACTGTTCCCTGCCAAATAATGGAGGATTGTTAGCTATTATAGCATGATAGTTAGGGCATCTCCAGCGCTGGCCCACAAATTTACACCGGCATCTATCTGAGGACACTGATGGATGCCATCCGATGCTGCCCGCATACCTTTCAACAACTATATGAACTAACCGGACGAAATTCGTGCAAACAAAGCAAATTTCAAATTAACCGGATGAAATTCATTACATTTCGAAAACTTTTCCTACAAACTGGACGAAATTCATTACATATTTCGCACAAACCATACTAAACCTACTGTAAACCTAATCTAAGCGATCGCCGGCGCCCTACCACCATGTCCGGCCATGAACCCGAGAAAGCCGGCCATTGCCTTTGCCTCCTCCTCATCCGCCTCGATAACCTCCTCATCCGGCCGGAGCACAAGGTTATGAAGATTTCTGCCTCCACGTCGTCGTCAAGCGGCTAATCGGCTGCCGATGTTTACCCCACCATGCTTGGCGTCAACTGAGTGGAGTAGCGGTGGCCTTCCCGGGACCAGAGCGGCGGCGACCTACCATGTACTACTCTTCCTCCCTGCCGGCTACGCCCGCGCACGCGCGCCGGCTTTGTGGTCGTGGCGGCGGAGGGCCGCCCGGGGGGTGCCGGCCATCTCCTTCGTTTGCTCCTGCGACAGTACGTCGAAGAGAGCTTTGGAGCGCGCCCGAAGCGGAGCCGCCGATGTCCCTCGTCTGCTCCTGCGATAGTACGTCCAAGAGAGCTTCGGAGCGCCATGAGGCCATGGTTGAA
Source organism: Aegilops speltoides (assembly GCA_021437245.1). Lineage (NCBI taxonomy): Eukaryota > Viridiplantae > Streptophyta > Magnoliopsida > Poales > Poaceae > Aegilops > Aegilops speltoides. Next base: position 469,441,720 of record CM038145.1, on the reverse strand, counting down.
GTGGTGCCGACATAAGGAAGGGACCGAAGGAGAATAAGTGTGGGTCTTTGGCTATGGCTGGGAGCTGGGACTTAAGTTAATATAGCGGGCGAATGGCAATGAGCCGCGGCAGACCGATGGACAACTAGCGCCGGAGTAGGTTCGTCGGGCGTGAATGCGGACGCTGCTTCAGTGACTTAACTGCAGATGCGTTTGGGTGTCTGACATGTGGGCCTAACGGGCATCTAGCCCGCATGTCAGTGACACACCAATTGCACCTGCAGTTAAGTCTTTCCAGTGAATGCGGCATTGACATTCTGGAGATACGGTGACCATTTTAGGCGCATGCAGACTGTTTGACTGGTCACCCATACAAATATGGAGCTATACGCTGAGCCAGCGACCGTATAAACACCATATCTCGTATACAATGATCAAAGTGAGCTATCAAGACAAGTTCGATGACCGCCAATGCATTTTACTCGGTAATAAGTGACCGGGATTGAAGGGGAATCCTAATTTGCTTCGTCTTCTGTCCTTTAGCTCTTGACAAACCAATGCACTATACGGTTGTCCGGCCACTCCACCCCAGAGCTCTCACCAAGCGTCATTCATGCCACCTCGCCGCACACTAACCGGTAAGGCAGCGATGGCATCCCGCCGCGCCGAGTTCCTCGCCGCCCACGAACGCACACAAAATGGTAGGGAAGCGATGGCATCCCGCCGTGCCGAGTTCATCGCTGCTCGCGACCTCACAACTATGTGGGAGGAATTTGAAGATGCCAAGGCCGAATGGGCGGTAGAGCAAGAGGCGGCCAAAGCCGCACAATGGGGGCGGAAAAGTCAGAAAGCACTCAAGAAAAGAGAGGCCCGCCGCCGCAAGAAAGAAAAGGACGCACGCGCTGCTGCGGAGAGGTCGGCGGAGATCCAAGCACGGTGGGGTGTCGCCGACAAAGCCAGGAAGGAGAACGATGGCGTCTGGCCAGTATGTGAGAAGTAGTAGTACTAGTAGTTATTTTGTGTATCTATGTATGAGTACGAGCATGTACCAGTACTACTAGTTACTACTGTAGTTTTTAGAGTAAATTACTAGTACATTAGCCTAGACTAAATGGAAAAATTCCTATCCTATGCATCAAATGGCATCTCTTTCTCTATAGGAATTGAGATGCATGTCATCTCACTTCCTATGATTTTCATATTCCTATCCTATGAACGAAAGGAGGCCTCTGTTGGAGTAAATCTCAGTAGCTAGCAAGATCTTCTGGTACAGTAGTTTTCTTCAAGAAGCGGAATTCAACGAAGTCATGATGGTCCCTTCGTCCGAGCAACTTCAAAGTGGGAAGTGGGCCTGTGATTTGACGGCTCATTATTCATTGTTACTGCGGCGCGACGACCTGGGTGACTCTCCCTTGGAGTTCTGCGTGCATGGCAAGTGGACCAGGATGGTCGACGTCCCACATGTTGGTGAACAGAAGTATTCTTTCCGATATCGAGGAGCAAGGAAACCGCGTGGTATAGTATCACTACTGATTGGTTCGCAAAAAAAATAGTATCACTGCCGATTTATAATTATTTTTTATTTCTGATGAATGCTAGCGTTTCAACTCTTACGATGAAGGGTGCCAAACATGGCACGTGCTGGATGTCCCACACGTCAGCGAAAGGAGTGGGACATGAACAGCGTGGTAGAGCCCAGCATAAAAAAACAACGTGGTAGAGCATCTCCACTTCTTCCACTTCTGGGTCGGAGACCACACGTAGTAGTACTTAGTTGTATGAACGATACAAAGTGCGACTTGGAGAGAAAGACACGTCTAGTTGGAAGCTCTCGGGGGATACACGTAAACAAATATAAAAGTTAATATGTGCCTCCAACTAATATAGTAGTAGTAGAGTACTTAGGCACGTACTCCATAACATCACCGTGCATTGCACGTACAACATTTAGTGGTAGACGTAGTAAGAGAAAAATGCCGCCAAAGAGTTCCCTTCTCGACCTACTTTTGGGTGTTTGGTAGAGTGTATGGAGGGTGCATGCGTCCACACTAGTTTAGCACAAATACACTAGAAGCATGCATGAAGAGGGTGTTGAGTTGAGCATGCATGAAGAGGGAACAGCTATGCTGAGACGAGAACGCAACCAAACACACCCTGTATGCCACGCATGTTCATACCATTTGTGCCTTTCTACTTCACTTCATCGCGCTACATTACTCGTGTTCAGACGTCCACCCACGGGTACATGTCCGTCTCGTAGTTCCAGTGCCACGTGTTCTTCATATAGATGGAACGATCGTTGCATAACACATGCGCCTTGATGCTAGATGTCTTGCGTGTTGGCAAAAGGATGAACAAAGCTCACATAAAAAAATAGAGTGGAAGAACATAGATTCCTGGACGACCGAGAAGGAGCAAGGAACCTCGTGGTGGGCGTCTGCACTCATAATATTTAATATTATTCAGTGATATAAAATTAACCAATCATCTCCACAATTGATTTGGAAGAGTACGAAACACGGTAGCCCAAAGTAGTTACATCATACTAGTACATGGCTAACCCACGCTATCACCATATTTCTTGGCTTCCGTCGACACCTATCTCTAGTAATCCAAAGAGCTCAGACGCTTCTCCTCCTCGTCTCTATCAAAGTGCGGCGGGCTGGCGTTTACTGCCGTCTATTGAGGTCGGTTAACTATCACATGTTAGCGACATGCCAAGAGCATTCTAAAAAAATTCCTTTCACGTTCCGTTTTCAAAAAGAAAAAAACCCTTTCAAGTACGAATTTGCATGTATGCTTTGAGCAACTTGCATGTCCTATACTGCTCCTGTTTGATACTCTAACTTAGCTAGAGGTTAGACTAACTCATGACTAACCCTAAACTAACTGTAGCCAAAGAGGTGTTTGGGTGACAGGGTTAGATTGAAAATAAATTCACTTCATGGAGAGAGAAAAGTGATTTTTCAGTGGTCCCAATGAGAACTATCTCCAGTTAGCACCTCTTGGATGGGATAGTTTTTTTTGGTGGGTTCGGTGCAACTTGCTCCAATTTAAACCCTCATGCTTGGATACTTTAGGGCTATTTGAGCCCCAACTAGCTCAAACTAACTCTAACCCATGGATCCAAACAGGGCCTATGGCCAGTCTCGACGCGGAGCAGTCGCGTGCACCGGGAAGCGGTGCTCTCTCGGCCGTCGCGCCACTTCAAAGCCGGCGCCAGTGAGAGGTCGCCTCCGCTCTGGCGGGCATTAATGCGCATCGACGCCCGTATGCGACGCTAACCGTTTCACGCGGAAGCGCTACCGGCAAGGGAGTATAGGTTTTGAACCGTTTGGTGTGGTAGTAATGGTAGTTTGCAAAACTACTCAATTATTGCACCCGCTTCCTAAGAAATTGTGGTAAAACGTTACTCCACAGCCCGCTTCCTTCTCCTTCCTGCTCGTGATTTACGTGGCCATGTTAACGTGGTTGTGTCAAAAAAATGTCACTTCCTGCCTGTGATTTGCGTTATATAATTACAAGCAAGATTCTCATGCATTGCACGGAACATCAATATGCATTTTTTTACAACCTGTTGTGATTGACCCATGCAGGAGTAATCCCGTGTGTAAAAACTAATGATATCTCGAGAATTTTATCGAAAAACTGGTATCTCGAGAATGTCATCAAAAATGAAAGATGAGAGATAAGGCGAGGAGGAGGGAGCGTGGTGGTGACCGTGGTCGGAATGGGCGGAGGCATGGGGATGGATTTGCACCGCAAGGTGGCAAGCCACCATGCATGCTAGATTGTTCTAGAGACTTATTCCTTTTTTATTGCTGAGCAATGAGGTTGCGGAGATAATGATGTGGAGAGAGGTGCGGTATCTTTTGTAAAATTATCATAGTTTGCTTCCTATCCGCCGATATAGATCATACGGCTCAGATTATAAGATGGCAGCACACCATCATCGCCAACTCGTTTTTTATAAGGGTATACCGATGATAAGTTTGCTGACTACTAAAGTAAAGTGGAATCTGTCCATGTTATGCAAGTAAATAAAGGTGATTGTTTATCATACGGGTAAGGTTGGATGAAGGGTGGTAGGAACAAATGCTCCGCCTAGAGCATGTGTGTGTGAGATGGAGTCTTAGTGTGTGTGTGGTGTGTGTGTGTGTGTGTGTGTGTGTGTGTGTGAGAGAGAGAGAGAGGAGAGAGAGATGGAGTCTTAGTTTGTGTGTGTGTGTGAGAGAGAGAGAGAGAGATGGAGTCTAAGTGTGTGTGGGGGGTGCGTGCTGTGTGTGTGTGTGTGTTTGCGTGTGTGTGTGAGAGTGAGAGATGGAGTCTTAGTGTGTGTGTGTGGGGGGGGTGCGTGTGTGTGTGTGTGTGTGTGTGTGTGTCGCGGGGTCCTCTATGGCGGATGTAATTTAAGTGTGCATGGCTTCATCATGGAGAGGTGATGTGTATGGCAGAGGCCACCAACGATGGGGTGCCAGAGAGAAAATGCCCGTAGGAGGGAAGATAAGGTGCGTGCGCGTGAGAGGATTCGACATCGAGAGAACGTGTTTGTTCGAGAGACACCATGGAAGACTACTATATATCGATGGTGCATGTAGGCGGGAATTAAACAAAGGGATGGTCTTATTGGTTTCGGGGATATAGGGGAAGAGTGAGAGGCGCGGGGGGGGGGTAGCTAGAAGGAGATTGTTAAGTGTGAGTGTGTGTTTTGCCCATCCAGGCGGAAGTTATGTGCACAAAAGAGGAGAACGATTCGATGTGGCGTTAGGATTGAGGGTAATTAACTACGTATGGAGACATAGAGACCTTGAACGTGCATGTGTGAGAGGTATACATGTATACGTGTGATGTGTGTGTGTGCGCGCGCGCATGATAGAGATAAAAGAAAGAAGACATAAGTCCTAAGATCAACGACATGGGAGAGACGGATCAGTATGACAATATGCATGCATGTGAGAATGCAGGGAAGAAGGCCCGACAATTGAGCATGTATTTTGAGCATGCATCTATGGCGAGCAGAGGGGGTGAGGCGCAACGATTGTGCAAAAGAGATCAACCTATAAATGCATATGTATGGATAGACACTAGTGTGGGTGATAGGAAGCAAGACTCCGTGCGAGAAAGAAATGTTGACGGAGAAACTACAGATAGATACAGAGATGGAGATGCTAGCTCGAGAGACATCCGTTAGTTTGGGTGTCGGAGATGACCGTCGGGTGGTTCAAAGGGTGAAGTTATATATGTGTGTGAGAGGGCACTTGACTGCATGTAGAGAGAAACATATGTAGTGTGCGTGATAGGAATCAAGAGTGAGGGCGAGAAAGAAGGTTGATGGAGAAACAGATAAATAGAAAGATAAAGATGCTAGCTAGTGTGCGCTAGAGATTGGAGTCGAGTGGATCAGAAGGCTGGGTTATGTGTGTGGGTGTGAGAGAGATAGAGAGAGGGTGCATGTGAGTCACATACAAGCAAATATCAGAGAGAAATGAGATCCAGAGAGATGGAGTTTTGTGTCTGCGAGAGAGAAAGATATTTCACAACGAGAGTGATAGCTAGAGAGACATATGAGAGAACGCAAGATATCTCTAGGGGAGAGGGTGTGTTTGAGCGACATACAAGAGAACAATGGAGAAATATGAGACCCTGGGAGACAGAGTTTGTGTTTGTGTGTGAGAAAGAGATATTGAATAGGAAGAGTCGTAGGTTCTCATATCTAAGGAGCGAAAGACATCTCTGTATGAGGGGTGTGCAAGTGGAACACATCAGAATAGTTGAGAGAAATGAGACCCCGGGAGACAAAGTTTTGTGTTTGTGTGAGAGAAAGAGATTCCAGATGGAGAATCATAGCTAGAGACACATAGCAGGGAGCGAGATATACTTAGAGAGAGATAGAGTGATGAAGGTCGATGGAGAGAGTACCGTCAGTGTGTTACGAAGATAAAAGATCATGTCGACATACAGGTAGCACGAGATATGCTTGAGAGACGACAAACGCGTATAGGTCCAGAGAGATAGTCCTATATAAGTATGAGTGATAGCTATATGAGACGAATATCTAGATTAAAGGGGATTCAAATATTTAAACTGGAGATCACGACATCGATAATATCATAACGCAAATTGGTGTATCAAACATGCATATTCATTTGAATTTGGGCACACGTGTAATGTTATATAGTTTATCAATATTGGTGATCCATAGATTCTTCAATTACAAACAATGCATGGTTTATATGCAATTAATGTCTAAACGGGATTACACTATATGTTGCGTGTGTGAAACACATTATACATGTTTGAGAAGTTAAAAAACCGCATGAAACACACATTAATTGGAGACAGTTAGTGAGGAATGCATACATTGGATTTCAACATAAAGTGGTTTCAAATATTTGAAAATCCAAATTGATGGATACAACCTTATGAATATGAGATCATGTCATTTGTAAACCATATTTATGTATAAATGGTGTTGTGCTTTTGAAAGTATATATATAAAAAATGATGTATATAGAATGTAATTCCAATTGAAAATGGATCCCGCCCCAAAAAAAGTAGAATACAAACGGGATTCGAATTGAGTTGGCACGGCGTGCGCAGCATGTGCAAAATTTGAACAAAGCGGGAAAGTCGCAGAATCGCTTGAAACCAAAATCTGCGAGATGTAAATCACTACTGCCTATCCCTGCCAAGCAAAGCCTATCTGATGGATTTCTATAGGTTTCGATAGGGGTAGGTTTGTAATTTCACCCAAACGTGACGTAACCGCCTCACCCGGATTCATACACGTGGGCGCCAAAACACAAGGTGCCCTCGGCGAAATCGACTCCTCCCCGATTCATATTCATACACGGGGCGCCAAAACAAACTCTCGCCGGCAAATATTCGTGTATGCAACATTACCGCCCTATCCCCAACCGCTAATGTTGTGTGATGTAGTAGAAATTTGAAACGGGGCTAAGTATGTAAATTTCCTCGCATTTGAGACAAGCGCTACTGAATACATGGTTCCCCTTCCTCTCTACCTCCCTTTTCCCCATTCATACTCCGTGGGCGCCAAAACACCCTCTCCACCCCACCTCCTCCGTCTCCGCCGCCCGCCACCCCATGCACCGCCGTCCTCCTCCACCATGCCGAGCTGATACCCGACGCCGCCGTCCATTACAAGAGATCGACCTCTCTCATCCACGCCGACCAGATCCTTGCATCCCGCCCTCTCGCTTCATCCTCGCCGTCGTCCACCTTGCCGGGCGCCGCTCTGACCGTCTCGCCCATCGCGCCGCCGCCACCGCTTACCCTCTTAGATCTGCTTCCACGCCGCCGACAGCCATCGCTACCGCAACACCGTCAAATTCTCAGCAGATCGTGCACGGCGCCGCACTGTGAGGCGGTACTCTTTCAGATTCGCTCAACTTATTTATCGCAGCAAGAAAATAGATCGCCACCGCTTTACTCGATTTCTTGTCTTGGTTGCGGTTGCCTTTGTCCGGTTTGCACCTTCAGATCCGCCATGGCACGCCAACACTATACTCCCAATGCTTATGGTTTTCCCTTTATATTCCACACTAGTTAAATCATAGTAGACTAAGTTTCAAAATTGGGTCACCGATTTTTGAGCTCACGGAGTTCACGGCGATCCAAGGGGCTCGGGTGGTTGTGGGGCCTCGCCTAACAAAGAAAACTCGACGCGGATGGGGGTGGGGGTGGCGGAGGAACACAGCCGGTGGGGGCCGGTGGTCCGGCCGGCGGCCCGTGCGGTGTTCTATATGGGAAGAATCAGAGACGAGGAAGAAGAAGGGTTAGGAGACGTAGGATCCTCATCCAACCGCCTGAAATAGTCGAGGGACAGCTGCGAGTTGCATTCTTAATGCGCTCTGGTTCATCATGTGTGGGCACTGCGCAACGAACATTTTATTATCCAAAATTTGCTTGCTCTTCTTTACCATGTTCGATAGTGCTGGCCTGTACGTGATCGATAGGCTTTCAATTACTAGCGGCAATACAACACCATATTTTCAAGCCAGTTCCACTTTCCCAATTTATATATCGTGGTTATAGTGTACCCCTATTATGTACACTATGATCTGCCTAGTTGGTGTGTGCTCTTGTTATCATGGTTTGGCAATAAACTATCTATACAGTATATTATGAACCTATCATCTGCCAGCTATATATCCTTACTTCTGGAGCCTATTTTTTTGTGTACTTGTGCCAGATTATATAAATGCATGCACGATATTACAGCACACATGAGCTCTCTCATCAGAATCCAGTGATAGCACATAAGTGTTTACAGGGGCGCCCCTATATTAGAATATCATCTGCATTACAAAGATAATCTCACAACTATTTATGTTTTCATGGTTCTCAGATATTATACACAATTAAAGTGAATATCAGAATCCGCGCATTAGAAGAATATTGTGGAACACTGCAATGACTTACAAAATTGGCACCAAGGCATTGAGTGCCATTCTGGAAGCAATGAAACTCATACGCTCCCCACCTGTTGATTCTTGTTCAGAATATCATTCTAATGACTATTCTAACCTCGAGGAGTCAAAGGAAGATGGCCTGTCCTGTTCACCCATCAAGGTGCCTGTTCTAATTTGGCAAGGTTTTATTGATTGCGCGTATCTTGCATATTTTGTCTTGCATTTGTTCTACTTTGTTGCACCACCATATGCTTAGTTTACTCATCATATAACTCGAGATGCCATGCCCATCCATTATCAATACATATTCCATCTGTCGTCATACCATGTTTTTCCACTCAAATGTTGTTCTTGTGCATCGACATCAAAAGGAAGAGGGTGATTGCCGAACCGAAGGAGCACCAAAGAAAGTCCTTGAAAAACATGGTGGTGCCGAGAAATCGACAAATACCCCACTTATATTGGATGTACAACCAAGACACAAAACATAGGACCGACTCCAGCAGACTGTACCCATACTTCACCGGCCACACCACTAGCCCCACCACACAGACCTGCACTCCAAAGAAAAGGTATACCGATTTCTTTGCCATAGCACCAGCCGCACCACGTAAAAAATCCCACTCCAAAGAAAAAGTACAACAAGTCCACCGTCAAGACCTATCCCAACTGCAGAGACGGCCAATTCCTGCAGATTGGAACCCCATTCCATTTATTCCCAGTTTAAAATACAATGCTTTCAATGTTGTTAGGGACTACGTGCATATATTCCCATCATGGGAAAATTATAGTGAAGACAAACACCATTTTCACATCTTCCTGTCCAACTTACGTGTAAGTGCTATTATTCATGGTTATTATTTTCCTGTTTTCGCGATCGAACACATCAATGATTTACATTACATTGTTGTAACTAGGTGAGGGTCAATCTGATAGTCATGACGAGCAAAGCTTGCTTGTGCTTTTCAAGGAAGCATTGTAGCAGTATCGGTGTTACCTGAGGAAATCACACTTTGATGGCAAGTCTATAAACGAATTTCTGGTGAAGTCTCATGTGCTAAATTTAGAAGACATTGAATGGAAAAACCTTGTTATGCAATCGGTCTCGCTCCTGTGATGAGGTAATCGCCTATGAAATCACATGACAATTTAAACTTCTACTTTTCCGCATGTGCCTTACGGATCTTTTTTGCAGGAAATCAGCTCGAAGGAGAATTCCGGTTTGAAAAGAACGACAGGATATCGCAAATATGCTGCCCGCTGCTTTGCTCTTGTTAATACTTGTTGTCTTGTATCACTATACTTGCATACATACCTGGTTCATTATGTGATAGCAGTATGCATGATAACTTGCTTATCAATTTTTCGCTCCAAATTATCTGATATGTATGAATGATTATATTAGTGTAGAATATATCCAATGCCAATGAATTTTTTTAGCTCTGCATTGTTCTTGTAAGTACATGCCGTCCTTTATCAGTGTACTTATATTGACAGATAGTTGTTCATGTACCATCACTCTGCAGCTTATTTTCCTTTGCCCTCCATTTTCTACACATCAGATCTATATTTACTCTTACCATAAGGTTGGTACTGAAGAAGTTTAGTTGTGCATTGCTCTTGGTTGTGCCTTTTGCCTGTATCGCTGCACATACATTTATAGCTACTTGGTTATGTAGCATCACTCTTCATCTTATCTTAAATATTCTCCATTTTTTCGTATATTATCACATCTATATTTACTCTTAACAAAATATAGAATAAAGGCAATGCTTATGAAGAACATTTTGTGCTAAACTTCTTGAATTGCCCCCCCCCCCCATCAGCATGGACAAGGGCTTTATAGAGCCTGTCTTCACCAGTAATGTAAGTTTGCCCTTCTCAAGCCTTCAAATTTTGTTGTGTATATTTGGTTAGGCATGACTGCAACAGCTGTTTATTTTTGGTGTTTGCATCAAATTGCATGTTTAAAGTTTATTATGTAGTTCATAAACAAAAGTTTGTCCTTCTCAATTTAAGTTTTCAGTTGTACAACCAAGTTCCTTCTTCATACCATGTAAGTTAAACTATACAGAGCAAGTGGTCTTCTTTTGCACTGCATGTATGCTTCTGTTCTTCATCCGTAATCCAAAGGTGTGGTGAACCTACCCACTACAAAGACAATGTCATATTCTGCAATGTCTTAACTATGAACAATGTCATATCATTCTACTATTATTTAAACCGCCTCTTTATTTGCCAATCTGAAATGGGATAAATTGACAGCACGCTAACCATTGATACTTATGAGTTCTTGATCTGTAATCCAGTGGTGTCGTGAAGCTGCCAACTCCTTCACAATGTCAATTCCTGCCATGTCTTGACCTGAACAATACCATATTGTGTTAATGAAATTTTAAACTGTGTCACTTTATTCGTCAGTAAGAAATGTGATGAATTGTCAGCACTGATACTTTTATGTGCAAAACCTGTCATCTGTCTGCTTGTTTATCTTTCAGAGTGAGGAAGATATAAGTGTTGAACAAGCGCAGTCTCATCATCTTGCTCACCGCTATGCCAGAGTTTCCAAATAGGCTAACCTTTCTTGAACTCTATTGAAGTGTCACGGTTTTGTATATTATTTTGTCGGCGTGTTTATTTGCACCGGTGGCGATCTTTGATGCCCAAAGATATGTAATCATTGTTCGCTTGTGCTTTATTATCATAGTGGCGAACTTTGATACCCAATGGATGTAATATGCCATAATTTCTTTATTGTATAGTCTAGGTTTTTTCTTATTCACGATGCTGTAGTTATTTTACTGTATATATATCCTGTCTTCGCAGTAAACCGGCCAAACCGTAAAATTACGGTACATAATCGGGCCGTCATGCAATCACGATGTATGATCTGCATCATGGGCCTCGTCAAACTGGCCCACTAGTAGATTCGTGCCTTTAATAGGCCGAGTAACCCCCGGCCCTCTTTTCGCAAGAAAACTCAATGGGCTTTTAGGAGGCTGAGAAGTAGGCTGGGCCTGAAACGTGCCGAATAGCTCACGGGCCGGCGGCAGCCCGAAATGGACCCCGGCCCATGATTGTGCGAATCAATTCATAGGCTTTTAATAGGCCAAAGTTGTCTCGGTCCTTGTTTGGCCCAATTAGATATCGGCTGCGAGCAGGCCGGATGCAAACCGGGTCGTAGTTAGGCCCAACTATATGACGGGCTTTTAACAGGCCGAAATTAATATAGGGCGAAATGTTAAATGGGCCCTTAACAGTCGAAACTAATATCGTGTCGAATTACTAAATGGGCCTTTAGCAAGTGGGCCCAAAAGCATAGCGCCCAAATAACGGGCGAATCGATATGGGCCATAATTGAGCCCAAAGCCTCTTAAAGGGCCGGACCTGATTTGGGCGTGATTTGGCCCAGAAAGTGGGAGGCTTTTAACGGGCCAGATCTTATATGGGCCATTATTAGGCTTAACGTGGCGAGCCATTAATGGACCGGATCAATTATGGGCAAGATTTGGCCCAAAACATGGCAGCCGCTTAATGGGCCGCCTACTAGGGTCCTCAAAATCTTGTGTGCCTACAAATGGGCCGCCCATTAATGTCGGCGAAATCTCGTGGGCCTTTAGTGGGCCGCCCATTATGATCCGCAAGAATTTTGTGGGCCTTTACCTGGGCCCGCCCATTATGGCACACAAAAATCTTGTGGGCCTTTACCTGGGTCGGCCTATTATGGCCCGCGAAATCTTGTGGGCCTTTAGCTGGGCCAGCCCATTATAGTCCGCAAAATCTCGTGGGCCTTTAACTGGGCCGGCCCATTATGGGCCACAAAATCTTGTGGGCCTTTAGTTGGGCCGGCCCATTTAAACTTGATTGGTCGTGCCACGTGTCGATGTATCATAGGCGCCTTCTGTCCAATGAGTGGATGACATCTGTCCCAACGATGAGCCGACACGTGTTTCGTCCAGCCAATGATGATTTTACACGTGGAAAATCCCCATTGGTCGGGGCATTAACGGGTTATCGGATCCAAAACCCGACCCGATAGCTTAACGGCGTTCCGTTACGGTGGATGCCACGTGTCGGTCACCCTTGACGAAAGCACTTCTGTGACACGCGATTTATCGTCATGGAAGTGGACACTTCCGTGATGATAATTTTGGTAATGTCATTGAACACTTCTACGACAACACAAGTATGACTATCTTGATTCTGTCATAAATTTGTCATGGATGTACATGCATGACAAAAATCGCGACCTACTATGACAAACACGTATCATCACGGAAGTGTATTTTTTTGTAGTGTCTCCTGGAGCCAAGTTGATTGGCACCAGAGTGGACTTATGATAGTTGATCCTGAGCCCCACAGATGTCGCATAATCCATCAGTATGTCCCTCAGCACCTACGCCTGAAGTGGGCAGGTCGGGAAGACCACAATCGTTTCATCAGCATACTGGATTATGGGGTAATGATTGTGGGGTGTGGGTATAAGAAGCTGGATTAGCCCCGACTAGCAAGCATCATTGATCACCGACTACAAAAGGTCTGTTGCAAGGACAAATATCAACAGAGACAGTGGATCCCCTTGACGAACTCCACACAAGCACCTGAACTGCTTCCCAAGGGTGCCATTAAGCAGCACTTCAGAGCACCCCGAAGAGAAGATACAGTTAATCCACCCCAACCACTTATCGACAAACCCCGTGCGTCGCATGATCTCAATCATCGGCTCGTGCTGGATAGTTTCAAATGCTTTTGCAAAGTCAAGTTTAATAATGCAGCAATCTCTCCCTGAGGCCTGGCATTGGTGGATATATTCGAATGCCCAGGCCAAGCAATCCTGGATGGACCTCCCTTTGAGAAACCCATACTGGTTCCTGTGGATAACCTTTAGGACAATTTTCTGCAGCCGATTAGCAAGCGGCTTAGTGATCAGCTTTAGGCAGCAGTTTAGCAGCGTAATTGGTTTGTAATCATTTGCAGATTCGGGCGATTGGATTTTGGGGATCAGTGTGATATATACAGAGTTGAGGCTTTTGAGATCTAAATTTCCATCATAGAAGTCCTTACAAAGTTTGTAAAAATCTTCTTTGATAATATGCCAGCAAGATTTCAGGAAGCGGCCATTGAACCCATCGGGGCCTGGGGCTCTGTCCGAGGGCATTTCCCTAACCACCTTGTCAATCTCCTCATGCGTGAATGGAGTGGTCAGCACTTCCAACCCATCAACCTTTTTAATGATTCTAGCTAGATCAAACTTCATTTCATATGACGCTTTCCTGCCCAATCTCTCCCTGTAGGTTTCAAAGAGCTCCTTAGCTTTACCTGCATGGTCAGTGACAACAGATCCATCCTGGAGTTTGAGAGAAGCAATAGAATTTTTGCGATATCTCTCTGTAGCCGCAGAGTGGAAGAATTTGGTACTATCACCATCACATTTGAACCATCGCACAGTATATCTCTTCTTCCGGTATTCTCTCTTATACCCAAGGAGAGTGACCAAATGCTCTTTAAGAATCCCTCTGAAATTTGCTTCAGGTAATGTTAGAAGCCTTTTATCTTCAATATTGTCCAGCTCCAGCAGCGCCCAGTTCGAGTTGTCAATGCGCAGATTCAAATGAGAGATCTGTTTGCTCCATTTCTTGAGGGCATACCTCAAGTTTTTGAGTTTTTTACACAACCTTGTCGTAGAGTTAGGCGCGTAGCAATACTTGGCCCAAGAGCTCTGCACCAGATCAAAGAAACCTGGGTGGGAGATCCAGAAATTTTCAAACCTAAACACCTTTCTTTTAGGAACTGAGGTTTCGATCGAAACACACACACGGTATATGACCAGAAACTGGTTTAGGGAGGGGCCCCACTGTGGTGTTAGGATACGTGGACGTCTAGTTAGCCGAGGTAAAGAACCAGTCGATTTGTTCAAGCAGAGGATCAGTCTGCATATTGCTCCATGTGTATTCCCTACCCTTAATGGGTAGCTCTACGAGCGCTTGCGAAATGATGAAATCATTAAACATAAGCATATCATTAGCATCTCCTCCTGGCTTGTTACGATTATCTGGTGCTCTAATATAGTTGAAATCACCACAAAGTAGCCAGTCCTCGTCATCAAGTATGTCTAAGTCAAACAACCAAGAAGTGAAAGCAGCTCTAGTTGGGCCCGTACACGGTCCATAAATATTAAACAGACTCCATTTTTTGCAGTTTGCAACGATGTAAACTGAATAACCAATGCAAAAGATTCAGAGCATATCACATCGCCGGAAAACACCGAACTGTCCCATAGCACAATCGAACCACCAGAGGCCCCCTGGGAGGGCACCACCTCAAAATTATCGAACTTTTTAGGACAGAAAAGTTTCACAAAAGCAACATCAAAAGTAGCACGTTTGGTCCCTTGCAAACAAACAACTGAGCAACCACTACTATTGATAGCATTACTAAGGGCTAAGTGCTTCTGCTCTGAGTTGATTCCTCTGATGTTCCAACAGAGCACCTTCCACGCCTTATGCAGCATCGGGATCAGCACCATCACTCTTCTGCCCACCTCGAAGAGAGAGAGCAGCTTATGCTTGCTTAACTGGCTCGGATGCATACCACACATATTAGTACCTATGGATTGTATAGCACTGATGGTAGTAGGAGGTGGGATAGCATCAGGTACCTTTTCAGATGTTTCGAGCCCCGGATTAGTGGCAACAGAGGGGTCTTTTCTAGGCTTGACCTTAGAAGGCACGACTCATTTGTCAACGATCGAGGGCACCCTGAAACCGTCATACTTATTTTCACGGGCGTTGCGCCAGAGAAGGATTATGTACACATGAGCAGGCTCACTGGCAATCATTTTACCCAACGGATCAGAGCGAGGAGCAGCATGAGTTGGCAAATCAATCTGAGCTGGAGGGACCCCAAGGGTTCCTCCTCAACGAAAACATCAGCATGACAGGTTGAGCATTCCCCAATAATGCCAGACAGATCAAACATCATACCAGGTCTGAACACTGAACTGAAAAACCTACCGAGCTCATCTGATTCAGGCAGCATCCGGGAAAGCAAAGCAACTGACACACTATTAAGTTGAGCTTGAATGGCAAAGGGGTTGAGAGGAAAGCAGGTTGGCTGAGGGGATTGTGGCGGCGGAAGCACGTGTATAAAGTATTTTGAGCATACTCCCCATCCACCGCATAAGTTCACCATCAGCAAAGAACAAAATAGCAGCTTCAGACCCCCCCCCCTGCTCTGACAAAAGCAAACTGAGCTTCAGGAACTCCATTAATGAAATTATGTGCCAGTTCCTCCATTTGAGAGTATTCAGACCAAACATCAGAGAGGTTATCCATAATGTTGTGCTCCTGAGGGACACCATCCATTAGAAGGGCCATCATACTCAAAGTATGTTCAAACCAACCTCGACACGGGGTGGTACAACCGCCGTGCTCCCCAACCATATACTCAAGACTTGATCGGTGCTGCTCCCCCATTCCAAAGAGCAGCATTAGCAGCTTGCTGGGCCTCCATTTCCTCAATCCTAGCTTGCTACATGAGTGTATAGTACGGCAGTTCGTATGGGTGTGGAGAGGCATTCAATAGAGGTGGAGCATCTTCATTACCTACCAGGCCGGGGACAGCGTTTCTGCCATTGAGCACATAGACAGGAACCGACCAAGATCTACCCAGACCAGGTAGCATCCCAACTCTGGTGATGACTAAGCTATGAGGGATCTCAGCAACATCCTTGATGTGGCATTTGACAAGAACCCGTGCTTTATTTTCATTGGGTCTTGGCCAAGCAAGCAGTTTGCCGAACTTGGATACAGCTTTGTACACATAATGCTCAGTCATGTAATCCATGGGAAAAGCGAGCATCAGAATCCACACTTCATACTCAAAAGGAAGCATCCGTCATATTGATCCCTTCATCATGGGGGATCAAAGAGAAATATGATTCATCTGTAAGCGCATGCGGCCATCTCTAATGGCTTCATCTCGACTCTGAACATCTAGAAAAGCGACGCAGCCAACAGCAATCGGGTATACAAACTCATCCTCAATCTGATATTCCAAATCCTCCCTAATGATGCGGCAAACTTCCTCTAGCCAAAATCTCTTCTGATGTGACATCTCTAAGAATCCCAATTGGTGATATAGTGTCTCTATTAGCAAGTTTAATAGTAACATCTATGTCTACTATTTCAGCAGGTGCTATTTCATCTTTAATTTCTTCATATAATGAGAAAGGAATAACACTCACACTAGCACCTAGGTCACATAACCCTTGATAACAATGATCTCCTATCTTAACTGAGACAACAGGCATGCCAAATACTGGTATATGTTTATCTTTTCCTTCAGGTTTAGCAATTCTAGAAGCTTCATCACAGAAGTAAATAACATGCCCATCAATATTATCAACTAAGAGATCTTTAACCATAGCAAACTAGGTTCAACTTTGATTTGTTCAGATGGTTTGGGTGTTCTAACATAACTTTTGTAAACCACAGTTGAAGCTTTAGCATGTTCCTTCATCCTAACAGGGAAAGGTGGTTTTTCAATATAAGGAGTAGGAACAACTGGATCAACATTGTAAATGATAGTTTCTTCTTTAGCTTTTACCGGTTCTTTAGTTTCTTCTTTAATTGGTGGGTGATATTTAAACCACTTCTCCTTAGGGATATCAACATGAGTAGCAAAAGATCACAAAAGGAAGCTACTATCTCAGAGTCAAGTCCATATTTAGTGCTAAACTTTTGAAAGGCATCAGTATTCATAAAAGATTTAACACAATCAAACTTGGGTTCAATACCTGACTCTTTACCTTAGTCGAGTTCCCAATCTTCAGAGTTACGTTTAGTTATTTCTAAAAGATCCCATCGGAATTCAATAGTCTTCTTCATAAAAGAGTCAGTACAAGAAGTATCGAGCATGGATTGATCATTACGAGAAAGCCGAGCATAAAAATTCTAGATAATAATTTCTCTTGAGAGCTCATGATTGGGGCATGAATATAACATTGACTTAAGCCTCCCCCAAGCTAGAGCGATATTTTCTCCTTCACGAGGCCAAAAATTATATATATAATTCCGATCACGATGAACTAGATGCATAGGATAAAATTTCTGATAAAACTCCAATTTCAAACGGTTCCAGTTCCAAGATCCAATATCATCGCATAGCCTATACCATGTCAATGATTTTCCCTTCAAAGATAAAGGGAAAACCTTCTTCTTAGCTTCATCTCCGGGACTGCAAGCTTAAATAATCCACAAATTTCGTCCACATATATCAAGTGCATATCAGGATGTTCGGTTCCATCTCCTGCATAAGGATTAGCTAGCAATTGTTCTAACATACCTGAAGGAATTTCATATTCAATATTTTCAGTGGGTGCAGTAGGTTGAGGGGTAACTAATTGTGGTTCCGGTCGAGGTGAAGATACCCCAAACAAACCCCTCAAAGGATTGTTTTCCATAGTAGCGAGTGACAATAAATTTAAGCATGTAGTAATAATGTTTCCTTACCAATTTCCACTTACCAAGAGCGCTTCACTCCCCGGCAACGACGCCAGAAAATAGCCTTGATGACCCACAAGTGTATGGGGTGAATTCTAGCTCTTTTCGATAAGTAAGATTGTCGAACCCAACGAGGAGCAGAAGGAAATGCCAAGTGGTTTTCACCAAGGTAATGTCCGCAAGTGCTAAAATTGTAAGTAGCGGAGTAGTTTGGTAGCAAGATAATTTGTAACGAGCAAGTAACAATAGTAGTAACAAAAGTGCAGCAAGGTAGCCCAATCCTTTTGAGGCAAAGGACAGGCCAAAACTGTTTCTTATGATAAGCAAAGTGTTCTTGAGGATACACGGGAATTTCATCTAGTCACTTTCATCATGTTGGCTTAATTCATGTTTGGTACTTCGATAATTTGATATGTGAGTGGAATGGTGCTTATTCTTACTTGAACAAACCTCCTACTTATGATTAACCCTCTCGCAAGCATACGCAACTACGAGAAAAGTATTAAGAATAAATTATAACCATAGCATTAAACTTTTGGATCCAATCGGTCCCTTACGGAATAGCGCATAAACTGGGGTTTAAGCTTCTGTCACTCTCGCAACCCACGACCATCTAATAACTACTCCACAATGCATTCCCTTAGGCCCAAATATGGTGAAGTGTCATGTAGTCGACGCTCACATGACACCACTAATAGAATGGCAACATACATACCATTGAAATATTGAACACATATCAAGTTCACATGATTACTTGCAACAAGATTTCTCCCGTGACCTCAAGAACGTAAGTAACTACTCACAAATGATAAATATGCTCAAGATCAAAGGGGTATTGAATAGCATAATGGATCTGAACATATAATCTTCCACCAAATAAACCATATAGTAATCAACTACAAGATGTAATCAACACTACTAGTCACCACGGGCACCAATCTATAGTTTTGATACAAAGATCAAACACAAGAGATGAACTAGGGTTTGAGAGGATTTGGTGCTATGAAGTTGTTGATGAAGATAACCCTCCCCAAAATGGGAGAGTTGTTGGTGATGATGATGACGATGATTTCCCCCTCCGGGAAGGAAGCTCCCCCAACGGAATCGCTTCGCTGGAGGGCAAAAGTGCTCCTGCCCAAGTTCCGCCTCGAGGCGACGGCGCTTTGTCCCGAATGTCCTTCCCTTATATTTTTCTCGGTCAAAATGACTTATATACCAGAACATGGGCACCGGAGGTGGGCCGAGGAGGGCAGCACCCACCAGGGCGCACCTGTGCCTCCTGGCGCGCCCAGGTGGGTTGTGCCCACCTGGTGGCCCTCCTCTGGTACTTATTTGCTCCAATATTCCTTAAATATTCCATAAAAAATCCTCGGGGAGTTTCAGCTCATTTGGAGTTGTACAGAATAGGTAGCTTGACGTAGCTTTTTTAGGTCCAAATTTCCAGCTGCCAGAATTCTCCCCCTTAGTGCATACCTTGCATATTATGAGAGAAAAGGCATTAGAATTACTCCAAAAAGCATTATTATACAATAAAACAACATAAATAACAGTAGAAAAACATGATGCAAAATGGACGTATCATGCGCCTCCATCTCCTATCGGCGGTGTCGTCTCGCCTCTGCATCCTGACTCCAAGTGGAGGGAATCGAGGATGGCATGCTACTCCGCCCGTAGATCCGCGTCCCCAGCGTCCCCCACAACCTCCTCGTCCTCCTCTTCCTCCTACTCCTCCACCTCCTCCTCCTCCTCAACCACCTCCTCCTCCACCTCCTCCTCCTCCTCAACCACCTCCTCCTCTCCTCCTCCGGATCCACTGCACCCGGAGGTAGCCCCGCGGTGATCAGGGCTCCTCGCCTTGATCTACTCAAGGAGATGTAGCCGATGCTCCGGCAATAGAAATGGGTGGCCCCTTATCCGGCGACGTGGGGGCATAGCTACTAATAGTGGCGGAGGAGGAGTGGAAAGTGGAGGCGGCGGCGGACGGGCGGAGGGAAATGTGGAGAGGTAGGGTTTCAATGCCGGCGGTCGGCTTAAATAGCCAGGTTACATGCCTCACCGGAGCGGCGCCACACGGTGACATCGGTCTGACGTAGGAGTCGAGATTCGGACTGCCGGGTTTTCGGGCGATTCTGCTTTGGTCCCCGACGTCAGTCCGACGTGGCGGACGCTCCCGGGCGCACCCGGGCGCCCCATAGCTATCCCATATTATGGCTGATATGAGGGGTGCCGGTCAGTCCAGGCGTTTGAGGTCCGTATGAAGCGTCCGGCTGGGTCGAAATTTCATAACCGGTCAGTGACCGGGCGGCCCGCCAAGGCGTTTTAGGAGGGTTTGGGGTGTCCATCTACAGATGCTTTAAGATGATGCGGCGTTACAATTAAAAAATGAGATGTTGCATAAATTTAATGGCAAATACATCTAACGCAACTTCACGCTGATATTGTACACATCTCTACATAATAATAAAGAAAATTGGCTTTCTGGTCGTCTATCGCATCGTTTTGCAAAGAAGCCCCTGTATTTTCTTCAAATCAACCCGCAGTCTAGACTTAAGTCACCGGAACCGTTATTTTACCATTTTATAAAAAAGCCCCTGTATTTTCTTGAAATCAACCCACAGGCCGGACTTAAGTCACCCGAACCGTTATTTTACATTTTTTCGAAAACTCCCCTGACCTTTTAGGTAATTTATCTATGGGTCATATTTAACTCAAAAAATGATTTTCTAAATTATCTATATCTTTTAGACCAACTCCGCCTATGTTGTCTCAACATAACCGGTCCCAAGCCCGGGTAAAGGAGGAGGGTTGTGATAGGCTTGGCGAGCCAACATAAAGACTCAGCCACTCTTATGGAGATGAAACCCAAAAGATTTTCGTTGGGGCGTAACCCTCTCAGCGACGTTCTACATCGGAACCCGGGTGTGGTGGAAATGGGCAAGGGCCGGGCCGTCACCCCCAAGGTGGCGCGCTATATATACGGTGGCAAGTGAGTGAGGATCGGGTCGTCACATCCTTAGTGGTGCGCTACATCGGCTCCCAGATGTAGTGGAAAATGAGCAAGGGTCTTCGCATTTGACTCGATGAGTGCAAAGGGTAAGTAAGTTGCGAGCCCAGGAGGATTCGCTTAGGTAGCTGGAATGTAGGGTCTCTGACAGGGAAGCTTCGGGAGCTAGTTGATGCAGCAGTGAGGAGAGGTGTTGATATCCTTTGCGTCTAGGAAACCAAATGGAGAGGACAGAAGGCGAAGGAGGTGGAGGATACCAGCTTCAAGTTGTGGTACACGGGGACTGCTACAAACAGAAATGGCATAGGCATCTTGATCAACAAGAGCCTCAAGTATGGAGTGGTAGACGTCAAGAGACATGGGGACTGGATTATCCTGGTCAAGCTGGTGGTTGAGGATTTGGTTCTCAATGTTATCAATGCGTATGCCCCGCAAGTAGGCCACAATGATAACACCAAGAGGGAGTTCTGGGAAGGCCTGGAAGACATGGTTAGGAGTGTACCGATTGGTGAGAAGCTCTTCATAGGAGAAGACCTCAATGGCCACATGGGTACATCTAACACAGGTTTTGAAGGGGCGCATGGGGGCTTTGGCTATGGCATCAGGAATCAAGAAGGAGAAGATGTCTTAAGCTTTGCTCTAGCCTACAACATGATTGTAGCTAACACCCTCTTTATAAAGAGAGAATCACATCTGGTGACTTTTAGTAGTAGCCAACACTCTAGCCAGATTGATTTCATCCTCTCGAGAAGAGAAGATAGGCGTGCGTGCCTAACCTGTAAGGTGATACCTGGAGAGAGTGTTGTACCCCAGCATAAGTTGGTGGTTGCTGACTTCCGCTTTCGGATTCGTATCCAGCGGGATAAGCGTGCCAAAGTCACTAGAACGAAGTGGTGGAAGCTCAAGGGGATGGTAGCTCAGGCATTCAAGGAGAGGGTCATTAAGGAGGGCCCTTGGGAGGAAGGAGGGGATGCGGAGAATGTGTGGATGAAGACGACGACTTGCATTCGTAAGGTGGCCTCGAAGGAGTTTGGAGTGTCCAGGGGAAGGAGAAGAGAAGATAAGGATACCTGGTGGTGGAATGATGATGTCCAGAAGGCGATTAAAGAGAAGAAAGATTGCTTCAGATGCCTATACCTAGATAGGAGTGCAGACAACATAGAGAAGTACAAGATGGCGAAGAAGGCCGCAAAGCAAGCTGTTGGTGAAGCAAGGGGTTGGGCATATGAGTACCTCTACCAACGGTTAGGCACGAAGGAAGGCGAAAGGGACATCTATGAGATGGCCAAGATCCGAGAGAGGAAGACGAGGGATATTGGCCAAGTCAAATGCATCGAGGACAGAGCAGGCCAACTCTTGGTGAAGGACAAGAAGGTTAAGCATAGATGGCGGGAGTACTTCGATAAGTTGTTCAATGGAGAGAATTAGAGTTCTACCATTGAACTGGACGACTCCTTTGATGAGACAAGCATGCGTTTTGTGCGGCGAATCTAGGAGTCTGAGGTCAAGGAGGCTTTAAAAAGGATGAAAGGAGGCAAGGCGATGGGCCCTGATTGTATCCCCATTGAGGTGTGGAAAGGTCTCGGGGACATAGCGATAGCATGGCTAACCAAGCTTTTCAACCTCATTTTTTGGGCAAACAAGATGCCAGAAGAATGGAGACGGAGTATATTAGTACCAATTTTCAAGAACAAGGGGGATGTTCAAAGTTGTACTAATTACCGTGGAATTAAGCTGATGAGCCATATAATGAAGCTATGGGAGAGAGTCATTGAGCACCGCTTAAGAAGAATGACAAGCGTGACCAAAAATCAGTTTGGTTTCATGCCTGGGAGGTCCACCATGGAAGCCATTTTCTTGGTACGACAACTTATGGAGAGATATAGGGAGCAAAAGAAGGACTTGCATATGGTGTTCATTGACTTGGAGAAGGCCTATGATAAGATATCGCGGAATGTCATGTGGTGAGCCTTGGAGAAACACAAAGTCCCAGCAAAGTACATTACCCTCATCAAGTACATGTACGATAATGTTGTGACAAGTGTTCAAACAAGTGATGTCGACACTGATGACTTCCCGATTAAGATAGGACTGCATCAGGGGTCAGCTTTGAGCCCTTATCTTTTTGCATTGGTGATGGATGAGGTCACAAGGGATATACAACGAGATATCCCATGGTGTATGCTCTTTGCGGATGATGTGGTGCTAGTTGACGATAGTCGGACGGGGGTAAATAGGAAGTTAGAGTTACTGAGACAAACCTTGAAATCGAAAGGGTTTAGGCTTAGTAGAACTAAAACCGAGTACATGATGTGCGGTTTCAGTACTAGTAGGTGTGAGGAGGAGGAGGTTAGCCTTGAGGGCCAGGTGGTACCTCAGAAGGACACCTTTCGGTATTTGGGGTCAATGCTGCAGGAGGGTGGGGGTATTGATGAAGATGTGAACCATCGAATCAAAGCCGGATGGATGAAGCGGCACCAAGCTTCTGGCATTCTCTCTGACAAGAAAGTGCCACAAAAGCTAAATGGCAAGTTCTACAGGACGGTGGTTCGACCCGCAATATTGTATGACGTTGAGTGTTCGCCGACTAAAAGACGACATGTTCAATAGTTAGGTGTGGCGGAGATGCGTATGTTGAGATGGATGTGTGGCCATACGAGGAAGGATCGAGTCCGGAATGATGATATACGAGATAGAGTTGGGGTAGCACCAATTGAAGAGAAGTTTGTCCAACATTGTCTGAGATGGTTTGGGCATATTCAGCGCAGGCCTCCAGAAGCTCCAATGCATAGCGGACGGCTAAGCGTGCGGAGAATGTCAAGAGAGGGCGGGGTAGACCGAATTTGACATGGGAGGAGTCCGTTAAGAAAGACCTGAAGGATTGGAGTATCACCAAAGAGTTAGCTATGGACAGGGGTGCGTGGAAGCTTGCTATCCATGTGCTAGAGTCATGAGTTGGTTGCAAGATCTTATGGGTTTCACCTCTAACCTACCCCAACTTGTTTGGGACTAAAGGCTTTGTTGTTGTTGTTGTTGTTGTTGTTGTTGTTGTTGTTGTGTCCATATCTTTTAGACCATAACTCCAATTTAAAGTTGTTATATATGAAATTTGATTGGAAAATTATGTAGAATATGAATATGAGTTTATTTTAACCTGTTAAGTATTTTTAAATAGTATTCTAGAAGATATTAAAGTCAAACAAATGATTTTCTAAATTATCTATATCTTTTAAACCGTAACTCCGATTTTAACATGTTATATATGCAATTTGATTAGAAAAATGTGTGAATTCTGAATATGATGTTAATTTTACCTGTTGATTATTTTTTAAATATTATTTTTGAAGCAAACTTATAATCTATAGCGCACGGTCCGTTTTTCTTTCGTACCCGCGGCGATTCGCATTGCAAATAAACACCCACTATAACCATTTAGGGAAAAGAAAACATCGATAACTACACATGCATACCTCTGAAAACGTCGCAGGAGAAAACAACATATTTATCATGGCGAGAGAGAGAGAGAGAGAGAGAGAGAGAGAGAGAGAGAAAGGAGAGAGCAATGCCTTAGGATTAACCACATTCAAACATATTTTGATTTGTGTGAACACTGAGTCCACCGCCGGCGACGGTGAGAAGGAGGATAAGCGGCAACACAAATATGATGCCTCGCTAAAATAAAGGAGATGGGCTTATTTGTGGTCTTGAGTGATGGTTTTTGGGTTAAGAGTGTGTGTTGTGCCTTTTCTCCCGTTGCAAGCGCACGGGCTTTTTTGCTAGGTAATAAATAAGATGATGTCGGCATCACACACGGCCGTGCTTTTAGAAGTGTGCACAATGTTTAGATATCGCACATGATTATAAACAGGGCATCGTTATTTATGTACTTTGAAATGTGTGAGGGGGGGCTACTAAAGAAATCCCAAAAAAATCATTTTTCATGGATGATGTTTCAAGGCTTGCAGACGGGTCTCACGCCCTGAAACGTCTTCCATGCGGAAAAAACGATTTTTTAGTTTTATAGTATTTATTTGAATTTTACTGTTCATGGCAGAAGTAGATGAGCTCCAGGAGCCAAATCGTCGCACTTCAACCAAATTTGTTTAGAGTATCTACAACCGGACCACCAAAACGTCACATCGAACTCCAGGGGACTATTCACGCACTGTCCAAACAAGGAAAAGAAGATAAAAAGTCATCGAACTAAAGGAAGCGGATTATGAGCACTCGGGTGCTCCACCCCCTATATTCAAAAATAATTTAATAATTCAAAAAAATTCAAAAAAATACTGGATATATTTTTGAACCAAATATGACTAGGTATTGTACTCATATAAAAGGTTTGGCCAAGGAATAATTCACGTTGACTTCAGGGCAAAAAAAAATATGACGACAATATAACATGAATAGTACTTGTATCTAGCATTTTTTGGGAATTGACCCCGGATACAATAAAAGTCATTTCCTATTTAATCTTTTTATATGAGTGCAATACTTGGTCATGTTTGATTTCATAAAAAGTTCCAGGATTTTTTGAATTTTTCTGACTAAATTATTTTTGAATATAGGGGGGCGTAGCACCCGCTCCTATCCATTTTCGCCCAACTGAACTCCTACTTTGTCCCCAAATGACCGGGTTGTCCACAGATCTTCATATCCACACCAAATATGATGAGGATATGGGGATGTCCGGGCAGCCCTCCACGTAGGATGTGGCCCACTCCAGACCATTTTTTTATTCTTTCTTTTCTCTTTCTCTCTTCATTCCCACCAATCACATACATTTGATTGGACAATTTGAGGAGGATGTAAGAGACATGGTTGTTGTCATGTCCTAGGCCGGCCAGGGCGACGACCCAAGGTGACATGATGCAACCGAAGATTAGCACGGGAATCCGAGGCCTAGAGGAAGGAGAAACAGAGCACAGAGTGATGGATTCATGTACCTAGGGTAGGGTCATGGGCCTGACCTAGATGTCCTACCCAAGGGCACCCTTAGAAGAAATCACCTTCCAGTCGACCAACGAGGAACCCACTCGACTGACTAGAAGGACTCGACCATGGAGACTCACTCGACCATGAAGATACACTCGACCACCAGAAGGTCGAAGGCACTCTGACCGCAACGGCCTGTAATTGAATAGACTTAATGATAGTTAAGGCACTTTATGTGGGCGTTAAGAACGCCTGCACTTAATGTACTTTAAACCCTCCATTACGTGGGCTGGCAGGGTCCCGGCGTACTTTATATAAGCCACCCCCTCCACAGTGTATGGGTTCGCACTCTTGTAACACCTATACACATAATCCACTCGACCGCCTCGGGGCTCAGAGACGAGGGCTTTTACTTCCTCCGAGAAGGGCTCGAACTCGTACATCGCTATGCGTTTACAACCTCTCCATAGCTAGGACCTTGCCTCTCCATACCTACCCCCACTCTCTTGTCGACTTAGAACCACGACGGTTGGCGCCCACCGTGGGGCAAGTGTTTTAGCGATTTGTGGAGAAGTTGCAAGATTCTTCAGTACTTTCATCATGATGACTATTGGAGTTTTGGTCGAGGGGCGCGAGATCCGTCTCGGCGCTCTCACCTTTGTCGCCGACGACTCCGCGTGGCTCCAGGAGGCTCCACTCGACATCGAGGCGCTCCCGTCATGATGCGGCGCGATTTTCAAGCATGTGTCCGCGGCGTTTTGCTGCAGCAACCGTCGACCCCGTATCGGTCGACTCCTTTATCGGCCGCCCGCCCGGTCTCCAACCAGCGCAAGCGCTCTGGTCGGTCGAGACTCCAGCGGTGGGTGAAGCACGCGGTGGCTCGCCAGACAGCCACCGCCCAGGTCGCGGCAATTGAGCCCGACGAGTCCCTCTACGGCATGTTCGATCTGTCGACTGGCTCCGTAGAGACTGTATCCGAATGCGATAGCAGTGATCCAGCGGCGGAAATCCTCATGGTCGACTGTCCCCGCAGTCCTCCCGGCTTCGCCCATGGAGGCGGAGCGGGCGGTGGAGGTGACCCCGCACAAGACCACGAAGAGTACCAGCCCGAGACACTCGACTCTCTGCAGAGAGAAGAGCGCCCAGAACATGGATGCCTGCATACTCCCATCGCGGAGAAACCCCGAGGCTCGCGCTTTGGAGGAGGCACGCTTGGCCAATGTGGCTGAACGTGCTCGCTGAAGAACCTTCAGCGAGCACTCGACGATGCCTTGCGCAACGAAGTTCCCGGCGGTCGACTCTTCCCGCCGACTCAGGTATACCGCACGCCAATTCAGAATTTAGCAGCTGCAACCCGTATAGCAGAGTCCATCCAGCCTTCGCAGTCGGAAGCTGGGAGAGGCTTGATGCAGATTAGAGATTTACTCCGAGCAGCAGGAGACCAGAACTCAGCCGTGTCGCAGTCACGCAACAGAATTCACAGTCGATCCGTCGCTGCGAATACGGTTCAGTCGGCTCACAGCCCCAGATCGCCTCCGCGGCGGGAAGGGCGCGACAACCGGCGAGATCAGTATGGAGACCGACTCGACCGAGATGACAGGCGTCGAGTGCCCGTTTCCCCTCCGAGGGAAGGGTCTTACGCTCCTCGGTGACAGGAGGACAAAGGCCGATTCAAGATGGGCGAAGAGTTCCAATCGACCCCAGAGAACCAGGCTTCAACGCGCGATCTCTTATCGTGCAAGGCTTGGTCGACCGGAACAGAGCCCATCGAGGTGGACCCGAGAGAGATGCACCCACGAGCGAATGAGTGCACGCTTCGGTCCAGAGTGTTTTAGCAGGCTATCAGAGCCGCAGGATACCCCCAATTTCAGGTTGGCAACAGAGTCAAGAATTCATCGGGGAGTCCAAGCCCAAACTTGGCTTGAAGATTACCGAGTGGCTGTTCAGATTGGTGGTGGGAACGACGAGGTGGCCATGAAGCATTTGCCCTCATGTTGGAAGGTTCGCCAGGCATGGCTGAATCGCCACCTCCTAGCAAGATTTACACTTGGGAAGATTTGTCCCGAGTGTTCATCGTAACTTTTGAAGGAACTTGCAAGCGACCGCTAGTTTGACATAGCTGCAAGTCTGTGTGCGTAAGACCAATGAAACTCTCCGAGAGTACATTCAGAGGTGGATTACTCGCACCATACCGTGGAAAATGTATCGATCATCAGCGTTTGCGCTTCAAAGATGGCGCCAAGAACAGGAATTGAGTCTCAAGTTTGGTCGAACCGAGACATGACCACGAGTCGAATGATGGAGATTGTTACCAAATGCACGCCAACGGCGAGGAAGAGGACCGACCAAGCAGCAAGTACAAGCCAAGTCGGTCGAAGAAGGGAAATTTCAGTCGGAAGCAGAAGCGAAAGCCGAGCCAAGAGCTCTGGAGAGGCCCCGCCGTGACTCGTGGAAAGTTCAAGGGAAACCAAAAGGATCCGGAATCCTAAGAAAGTAAAGGATAAAGAAGGAACGACGTGATGGATATGCCATGTCACATCCACACGAAGAAAGATGAAGAGGGCAACATCATTTACCCAAAGCACACCACTGCCAGTTGTTGACTCTGATCCAAAGGTTTGCCAGGAAAACAGTCTAAGGACAAGGAGAAGGAGCCGACAAGGCCGGAGACAAAGAGGACAAGGAGGAAGAATATCCGCACGCCAACTCCACTCGATGATCTTCGCAGACGTGGAAAGCAAGAGTCGATCGAAAGTCATTAACCGTGAGGTAAACATGGTTGCCCCAAAAAACCAAGTTATCTCGAGATGGTCCCAAACACCCATCACATTCGACCAATCTGATCATCCGACTCATATTGCCACCCCAGGAGGCAAGCTTTGGTGGTCGATCCATTGTCGAAGGCACTCGATCGACGAAAAGTGCCGATGGATGGTGGTAGTGGGCTGAACTTGTTATATGCGCACACACTTGAAAGGAATGGGCATCCCGATGTCCCGATCGAGCACCAAAGAACATGGGTTTCCACGAGTCATACCAGGAAGAAAGCCGAGTCACTCGCCAAATAGCTCGGGCGTGGTTTTGGTGATTCCAAGCATTTTCGCAAGGAAAAGTCGACCTTTGAGGTTGTGGATTTTCAGAGTGCGTACCACGCCATTTTGGGGAGGCTAGCCTACGCATCGATTCATGGCTCGACCATGTTACGTGTACCTCAAACTGAAAATGCCAGTCCCAAAGGAGTGATCACTATCACCGCGATCGGAAAAAGGCGTAAGAGTGCTTTCGAAGGGCTCAAGATTGCCGACTCCCAAGTGACAATGGGTCGAATTCAAGAGTACAAGCAAAATGCAGATCCGAAAGGATTTGTTGAGATCCAAAACCCGCCACAGAATCAGATTTCATTAAATCGTGAGACGAAGCTCGTTCACATTCACCCGACCGACCCCAATGCAGCACCAACCCACATCTCCACAACACTCGACCAAATAGGAAGAAGCGCCATCCGGTTCCTCCGTGAGAATCGACATTTTGCATGGAAGCCACCGACATGCCAGCGCGTTCAGGATCGGCCGAGCATCGCCTCGAGTCGACAAGTCAAGAAACCAATCAAAGAGCATCTTGGCGGTCCGCCGTGCGTAAGAGAAAGGCTATTGGTGAAGAAGTGGCTCGATTGTTGGCGGCAGGGTTTATCAGAGATATACCACTCCGAGTGGCTTGCTAATGTCGCCATGGTTCCCAAGAAGGACAAATCACTCGCATGTGCATTGACTTCAATCATATCAATCGGGCCTGCCCGAAGATCATTTTCCTCTCCTCGCATAGATCAAATTGTTGACTCGACCGCGGGATGTGAGAGATTATCTTTCTAGACGATATTCCGGTATCATCGATCCGTCAGATGGACCCGACGAAATAAAACAGCTTTCATCACTCCATTCGGTGCTTCGCTATATCGCCATTCGCCTCAAGAATGCCGGAGCCACATTTATGCAAATGATTCGAAGTGTCTTCACCAAATCACCGGAATGTGGAAGCGATATGGATGATATCGCCGCCAAGTCGCGAAAGGGTTCCGACCTGCTTGCTGACCTCGCCAAACATTTGCCAACCTCGGAAGGTACGATATCAAGCTCAATCCGTCAAAGTGCACATTCGAGTTCCCGTGGAAAATTACTCGGTTTTCTCGTTTCGAGCGAGGATCAATGCTAATCTAGAGAAGATCGCACTATTCTCCAATGAAACGCCTACTGCGAAAGTGCACGATGTCCGAAGCTTCTCGATGCTTGGCGCATTAAGTCGATTCATCTCACGACTCGGTGAAAAGGCATTGCCTCTTTACCGATCGATAAAGAAGGCCGACAAGTTCGAGTGGACTCGAAGGTCGATGCAGCGTTTGCCGAGCTAAAAGCTCGCTCTCCACCCAGCCGGTGTTTGCTGCTCCAATCAGCAAAGAGCCTCTGTTGCTCTATATCGCAGCCACAGGACAAGTCGTCAAGATCTGGCTTACGGTCGAGCGGAAGAGGAAGGAAAAGCCTTCAAAGTTCAGCGCCGGTGTATTATTTGTCCAAGTCTTGACTCCATCCAAGCAGAGATATCCTCATTATCGAAGCTTGTGTATGGAATATACATGACCACGAAGAAGGTTGCTCATTATTTCTCGATCATTCTATCACGCCGCGTGACGCTCCTCTATCGAGATTCTCGCACAATGTGACGCAACCGGTCGAGTGGCGAAATGGGCGATTGAACTTCTTCCCTTGATATCAAATTTGAGGCAAAGAAAGCCATTAAGTCCCGTGCAATAGCGGATTTCCTTGCCGAGTGGATTGAACAACAGCAGCCGATCGAAGTTCACTCAAGCATTGGACCATGTTCTTTGACGGCTCTAAAATGCTGAATGGTTCCAATCTTTGGGTTGTTCTGGTTTCCCCAGGAGATAAGCTTAGGTATGTGCTCCAGATTCACTTTGATTCCTCAAACAATGAGGCAGAGTACGAGGCCCTTTTATATGGATTGCGATGGCCATCTCACTCGGCGTCCGCCACCGATGGTCTATGGCGATTCAGATTTAGTGGTCAACCAGTGATGAAGGAGGGGGCGTGAGAAGCCCAAAGAATGATCGGATATCGCAATGCAAAGAGGAAGCCGGAAAAGAAGTTCGAGGGTTAGAGCTCCACCACATCCTCGATCGAAAAATCAGCAGCAGATGATCCGCAAAGATAGGTTCCAAACGAGAAGCCATTCCGAGTGGTGTGTTTTTGGAGCATATACACACTCCGTCAGTCAAAGAAGATCCTTTCACAGAATAAGCTCCACAACCCAAGAGCGCCACAGATCCGACTGAGGTTGAGGTCCCAGCAGTGGTCGACTTGGTCATGGAGATTTTGGTGGTCACTCCTGACTGGACAATTCCCTATATCGCTTATGTCCTGAGAAAAGAGCTCCCAGAGGACGAGGAAGAGGCTAGGCAGATCATCCGTCGATCCAAAGCCTTTACCGTTATCAAGGGTCAGTTGTATAGAGAAAGCCCGACTGGAGTTGGTCAAAAATGCATAACGCCAGAAGAAGGTCGAGTCATTCTCAATGATATCCACTCGGGGACCTGTGGTCACCATGCGTCCTCTCGGACCATTGTAGCCAAAGCATACCGAGCCGGATTTTACTGGCCGAGGGCGAATGAGATGGCGAAGGAAATAGTGGACAAGTGCGAAGGATGTCAATTCTACTCCAATATGTCACACAAACCTGCGTCAGCTCTGAAGACCATTCCACTCGTCTGGCCTTTCGTAGTTTGGGGGTTGGACATGGTCGGTCCCTTGAGAACGGGTCAGAGCGGTTTTACGCATGTACTGGTAGCAGTCGACAAGTTCACCAAGTGGATTGAGGCTAAACCAATCAAGAATCTTGACGCCGGTACTGTTGTTTCCTTCATCAGAGAGCTGACGTTCAGATATGGAGTCCCGCACAGCATTATCACGGATAATGGGTCGAATTTTGACTCGGAAGAATTCAAAGATTTCTGCAACGCTCAAGGCACACGAGTCGACTACGCTTGATCGCCCATCCACAAATGAATGGACAGCGAACGAGCCAATGGCTTAATCCTCAAGGGTTTGAAGCCCGATCGATGCACGATCTCAAGCATGCGGCCGGAGCATGGGTCGATTTAACTCCTTCTGCTTTGGGGATTGCGGACCACACCCAATCGGTCGACCGGGAGAACACCATTCTTCTTGGTCTATGGAGCTGAAGCAGTCTTGCCGAGTGATCTTCTTCACAACGCTCCATTCTTCACAACGCTCCATTCTTCTTGGTCCATTCACAGTGCTCGCCTAAGTTATAAAAAATCCTACCGAGTGGTAAGCCAGACTTCCACTCGGAGGCTTAGCTGTAGCCCAGTGCTCGCCTAAGGAATAAGTCGACTGCAGAAAGCACCTTGCTGTGAACCTGCAAAGGACAATTCGAGCCAAAAGCAATCATACCCAAACATCAAATCCAAGTTTAGGTCGATACCTAAAGGAACCGAGAGTGCTCAGGCACTAAGCCTGTTAAGGTTTATCGGTTACAATTCCACTCGGCATACCGAGGCAAATTTAAAGTGTCGGGCTTAAAGGAAGTTTTTTACCCCTCCTGTGGAGGGCTGGAAGGAGCAACGAACTCATCGAGGTCGATCCCGTCTGCGATCCGGGTAGCAGCAGCGATGAAAGTTTCCATGAAGGACCTGAAGTCGTGTTTCTTGGTGTTGGCCACTCGGAGAGCCGCCAGCTTCTCTTCTCGTGCATCCTTGCAGTGGACTCGGGCCAGGCACAGGGCAACATCTGCGCCACACCGAGCCGAGGACTTCTTCCACTCTTGCACACGGTCGGGGACCGCGTTTAGTCGAGCCATCAACGACTCGAGGTCATTCTGAAGTGTCGCCCTGGGCCAAAGCGTCGAGTCAATGCGAGAAGTGGCGGCCTTCAGCCTTGCAAGATAGTCCACGACAGCTGCAACGCGGGACTCCAGTCGGAAGACATTCATGGCAACTTCATCGTTCACCGGAGAATTGACAGGGTCAAGGTTCGGCTCCAACTGGCTAGTCTCTTCTTCAAAGTTTCGACAGAATTCTGCAAGGACAAAACGCCAAGTCAAGACAGTGGTCGAATGGAAGCATCACAGTTGAAGGTGTTAGTCGAGTGTAAAAGATTACCTTCGAGCATAAGGAACAATTTCTTGGCAAGACCACCCAGGAAGCCTTCCAGGTCATTCTTATTCCCAGTCAACTAGTTGATCTTCTCGGTCAGAGTAGTCTTGTCAGTTTTCAGTCGGTCGACGTCCTTGGTGGCAATCGCCAGAGCAGCTTTCAGATTGGTATTTTCCTGTTCAAGCTTGGTGATCAAGCTAACTTCGCCAACAAGCTTGGTCTTCTCAGCTAGCTCAAGGTCCTTCTTCTTCTGGGCCTCCTTCACCTTGCCTGCAAGTTACAGCAAGATCAGATTTTGAAACAAATAGAGGGAAAAAGGAGTCGTCGAGGTCTCACCGAACATACCTTTGGTCTCCTCCTTCGCCTTCGTCAGATTCTCCTGAACCAGCTTCAAATCCAGTTCGAGTTGAGTGTGCTTTTGCTCCAGTTCAGTGTAGCGAGCTGCAAGGTCACAGGATCTCTGCGAAGAACCAATCGACAAGATATCAAAGATAATTCGCTTCCGAGTGGATAAGAGAAAATCAAACGTTTCTAAGACTACAGTCGAATGCAAGCATTCGACCGTAGTCTCGGGGACTACACCCAGTGGGTGCACTCAGCGTGCCCCACCGGTTCGATTCAAATGAACGAGTCGACCCGACCCAAAAAAAAGAGACGATTCTTCAGATCGTAATCAATCGCCAGATCGACCACGCCTCGGGGACTACACCGGTGGGTGCACTCAGCGTGCCCCACCGGTTTAAATCCATTCGCCCCGGTCGAATGAGGAAAATTCTTTACTTATAAAGCCTAAGGCCGATCGCCGCCGATCGACCTTAGCCTTGGGGATTACACCACGGGTGCACTCAGCGTGCCCCCACTAACACGGAGTTTTTTATCGACACACCCACTGGGTGATTGCTATAGATTCCGGAAAGAAAAGTTTTGATAGCATATCCTAACAGAACAGGCGGTGGTCGACAGACCTGAACATTGCTTTGAAGGGCGAATCAAGGCGTCATAAGTCGCTGACTTGCATCCCGGATGGTCTTCACCTGCTCCATCATGATCCCTGCTTGGCGTATCGCTTCCTTAGCGGCGCTGGCTTGGTCCTCCGGGACTGTTGGGGAACGTAGTAATTTCAAAAAAATTCCTACGCACACGCAAGATCATGGTGATGCATAGCAACGAGAGGGGAGAGTGTTGTCTACATACCCTTGTAGACCTGAAGCGGAAGCGATCACAACGTAGAGGAAGTAGTCGTACGTTCTCCTCGCGATCCGACCGATCCCGGCGCCGTTTCTCCGGCGCCCCCGAGTTCTTGACACACGTACAGCTCGATGACGCCTCGGGCTCCAATCCAGTGAGAGCTTCGGGAGGGAGAGTTTCACAAGACGACGGCGTGGTGACGATCTTGATGTACTACCGGGCGCAGGGCTTCGCCTAAGCTTCCGGACGATATGATTGAGGTGGAATATGGTGAGGGGGGCACCGCACACGGCTAAGGAACGATCCGTAGATCAAACTTGTGTGTTCTAGGGTGCCCCCTGCCCTCAGATATAAAGGAGCAAGGGGGTGCGGCCGGCCTAGAGGAGGCGCTGGGGAGGAGTCCTACTCCCACCGGAGTAGGACTCCCCCTTTCCTAGTTGGAGTAGGATTGGGGAGGGAAGAAGGAAGGGCGCCGCCTCTCCTTGTCCTATTCGGACTAGGCGGGAGGGGGCGCGCGGCCAGCCTTGGCCGGCCCTTCCTCTTCTCCCTCTTGGCCCACTAAGGCCCAATAGCCCCCGGGAGGGTTCCGGTAACCCCTGTACTCAGAAAATCCGATTTCACCCTAACCATTCAACTCCAAATATAGGCTTCCAATATATCAATCTTTATGTCTCGACCATTTCGAGACTCCTCGTCATGTCCGTGATCACATCCGGGACTCCGAACTTCTTCGGTACATCAAAATACACAAACTCATAATATAACCATCATCGAAACCTTAAGCGTGCGGACCCTACGGTTCAAGAACAATGTAGACATGACCGAGACACGTCTCCGGTCAATAACCAACAGCGGGACCTGGATGCCCATATTGGTTCCTACATATTCTACGAAGATCTTTATCGGTCAGACCGCATAACAACATACGTTGTTCCCTTTGTCATCGGTATGTTACTTGCCCGAGATTCGATCGTCGGTATCCAATACCTAGTTCAATCTCGTTCGGCAAGTCTCTTTACTCGTTCGTAATACATCATCTCACAGCTAACTCATTAGTTGTAATGCTTGCAAGGCTTGATGATGTGTATTACCGAGAGGGCCCAGAGATACCTCTCCGACAATCGGAGTGACAAAACCTAATCTCAAATACGCCAACCCAACATCTGCCTTTGGAGACACCGTAGTACTCCTTTATAATCACCCGATTACGTTGTGACGTTTGGTAGCACCAAAGTGTTCCTCCGTAAACGGAGTTGCATAATCTCATAGTTACAGGAACATGTATATGTCATGGATAAAAGCAGTAGCAACATACTAAACGATCGTGTGCTAAGCTAATGGAATGGGTCATGTCAATCGATCATTCTACTAATGATGTGACCTTGTTAATCAAATAACAACTCTTTGTTCATGGTTAGGAAACATAACCATCTTTGATTAACAAGCTAGTCTAGTAGAGGCATACTAGTGACATATTGTTTGTCTATGCATTCACACATGTATCATGTTTCCTGTTAATACAATTCTAGCATGAATGATAAACATTTATCATGAAATAAGGAAATAAATAATAACTTTATTATTGCCTCTAGGGCATATTTCCTTGAGCCTCCCACTTGCACTAGAGTCAATAATCTAGATTACATAGTAATGATTCTAACACCCATGGAGTCTTGGTGTTGATCATGTTTTGCTCGTGGAAGAGGCTTAGTCAACGGTGCTGCTACATTCAGATCCGCATGTATCTTGCAAATCTCTATGTCTCCCACCGACTAAGTCCGGATGGAATTGAAGCGTCTCTTGATGTGCTTGGTCCTCTTGTGAAATCTGGATTCCTTTGCTAAGGCAATTGCTCCAAGATTGTCACGAAAGATTTTCATTGGACCCGATGCACTAGGTATGACACCTAGATCGGATATGAACTCCTTCATCCGGACTCCTTCATTAGCTGCTTCCGGCTGCTATGTACTCCGCTTCACATGTAGATCCCGCCACGACACTTTGTTTAGAACTGCACCAACCGACAGCTCCTCCGCTTAGTGTAAATCGTTATCCGGTCTGCGATTTAGAATCGTCCGGATCGTGTCAAAGCTTGCATCAACGTAACTGCCACGATGAGCTCTTTGTCACCTCCATATCTGAGAAACATATCCTTAGTCCTTTTCGTATTTCAGATGTTCTTGATCGCTGTCCATGATCCACTCTGGATTACTTTGGTACCTCCTGCTAAGCTTATAGCAAGGCACACATCAGTCTAGTACACAAGATTGCATACATGATAGAGCCTATGGTGAAGCATAGGAACATCTTTCATTTTCTCTCTATCTTCTGCAGTGGTCGGGCATTGAGTCTTACTCAACTTCACACCTTGTAACACGTGCAAGAACCCTTTCTTTGCTTGATCCATTTTGAACTTCTTCAAAATTTTGTCAAGGTATGTGCTTTGTGAAAGTCCAATTAAGCGCCTTGATCTATCTCTATAGATCTTAATGCCCAATATGTAAGCAGCTTCACCGAGGTCTTTCATTGAAAAACTCTTATTCAAGTATCCCTTTATGCTATCCAGAATTCTATATCATTTCCGATCAGTAATATGTCATCTACATATAATATCGTAAATGCCACTGAGCTCCCACTCACTTTCTTGTAAATACAAAGCTTCTCCAAAAGTCTCAGATGAACCCAAATGCTTTGATCACACTATCAAAGCGTTTATTCCAACTCCGAGATGCTTGCACCAGTCCATAAATGGATCATTGGAGCTTGCACACTTTGTTAGCTCCTTTGGATCGATAAAACCTTCGTTGCATCATATACAACTCTTCTTCCGAAATCCATTCAGAATGCGGTCTTTACATCCATTTGCCAAATTTCATAATCATAAAATGCGGCAATTGCTAACATGATTCGGACAGACTTAAGCATCGCTACGGGTGAGAAGGTCTCATCGTAGTCAATCCCTTGAACTTGTCGAAAACCCTTTGCGACAAGTCGAGCTTTGTAGATAGTAACATTACCGTCAGCGTCAGTCTTCTTCTTGAAGATCCACTTGTTTTCTATTGCTTGCCGACCCTCGGGCAAGTCAACCAAAGTCCATACTTTGTTTTCATACATGGATCCCATCTCGGATTTCATGGCCTCAAGCCATTTTGCGGAATCTGGGCTCACCATCGCTTCTTCATAGTTCGTAGGTTCATCATGATCTAGTAGCATGATTTCGAGCAGGATTACCGTACCACTCAGTGCGGATCTTACTCGTTGATCTACGAGGTTACAGAGTAACTTGATCTGAAGTTTCATGATCAACATCATCAACTTCCTCACTACTTGGCGTAGATGTCTCGTAAATCGGTTTCGCGACAAACTACTTTCAAGTAAGGGAGAAGGTACAATTACCTCATCAAGTTCTACTTTCCTCCCACTCACTTCTTTCGAGAGAAACTCCTTCTCTAGAAAGGATCCATTCTTAGCAACAAATGTCTTGCCTTCGGATCTGTGATAGAAGGTGTACCCAACTGTCTCCTTTGGGTATCCTATGAAGACACATTTCTCCGATTTGGGTTCGAGCTTATCAGGTTGAAGCTTTTTCACATAAGCATCGCATCCCCAAACTTTAAGAAACGACAACTTTGGTTTCTTGCTAAACCATAGTTCATAAGGTGTCGCCTCAACGGATTTTGACGGTGTTCTATTCAGGTGAATGCGGCCGTCTCTAGAGCATAACCCCAAACGATAGCGGTAAATCTGAAGAGACATCTTAGATTGTACCATATCTAGTAAAGTACGATTCGACGCTCGGACACACCATTACTGTTGTGGTGTTCCGGGTGGCGTGAGTTCTTAAACTATTCCGCATTGTTTCAAATGTAGACCAAACTCAGAACTCAAATATTCACCTCCACGATCGGATCGTAGAAATTTAATTTTCTTATTACGATGATTTTCAACTTCACTCTGAAATTCTTTGAACTTTTCAAATGTTTCAGACTTATGTTTCATTAAGTAGATATTCCCATATCTGCTTAAATCATCTGTGAAGGTGAGAAAATAACGATATCCGCCACGAGCCTCAACATTCATCGGACCACATACATCTGTATGTATGATTTCCAACAAATCTTTTGCTGTCTCCATAGTACCGGAGAACGGGGTTCTAGTCATCTTGCCCATGAGGCACGGTTCGCAAGTGCCAAGTGATTCATAATCAAGTGACTCCAAAAGTCCATCTATATGGAGTTTCTTCATGCGCTTTACACCGATATGACCTAAACGGTAGTGCCACAAATAAGTTGCACTATCATTATCAACTCTGCATCTTTTGGTTTCAACATTATGAATATGTGTATCACTACTATCGAGATTCATCAAAAATAGACCACTCTTCAAGGGTGCATGACCATAAAAGATATTACTCATATAAATAGAACAACCATTATTCTCTGATTTAAATGAATAACCGTCTCGCATCAAACAAGATCCAGATATAATGTTCATGCTCAACGCAGCACCAAATAACAATTATTTAGGTCTAAAACTAATCCGAAGGTAGATGTAGAGGTAGCGTGCCGACCGCGATCACATCGACTTTGGAACCATTTCCCACGCGCATCGTCACCTCGTCCTTTGCCGTGTTCGCAATCCGTAGTCCCTGCTTGAGTTGCAAATATTAGCAATGAACCAGATCAAATACCAGTGCTCTGCGAGCTCTAGTAAGGTACACATCAATAACATGTATATCACATATACCTTTGTTCACCTTGCCATCCTTCTTATCCGCCAAATACTTGGGGCAGTTCCACTTCCAAAGGACTACCGCTTGCGGAGAAGCACTCGGTTTCAGGTTTGGGTCCAGACTTGGGTTTCTTCTCCGAGCAAACTTGCTTGCTGTTCTTCTTGAAGTTCCTTCTTCTTCCCTTTGCCTTTCTTCTTGAAACTAGTGGTCTTATTGACCATCAACACTTGATGCTCCTTCTTGATTTCTACCTCCGCAGCCTTTAGCATTGCGAAGAGCTCGGTATAGTCTTTACTAACCCTTGCATATTATAGTTCATCACGAAGCCTTTGTAGCTTGGTGGCGGTGATTGAAGAATTACATCAATGACACAATCATCCGAAAGATTAACCCCAATTGTGTCAAGTGATTGTAGTACCCGGACATTCGAGTATGTGCTCACCGACGTAACTATTCTCCTCCATCTTGCAGCTATAGAACTTATTGGAGACTTCATATCTCTCAATCCGCATTCTGTTGGAATATTAACTTCAACTCTGGAACATCTCATATGCTCCATGACGCTCAAAACGCCGTTGAAGTCCCGGTTCTAAGCCGTAAAGCATGGCACATCGAACTATAGAGTAGTCATCGCTTTGCTCGCCAGACGCTCACAACATCCGGTGTTGCTCTGCGAAGAGGCTGGCACCTAGCGGTGCATCCAGACGAACTCTTACATGCAAAGAATGAGGATAATCCTCAAGTTACGGACCCAATCCGTAATTGCTACCATCATCTTTCAACTTTGCTTTCTCAAGGAACGCATTAAAATTCAACGGAACAACAAAGACGAGCCATCTATCTACAATCAAACATAAACAAGCAAGATACTATCAGTACTAAGTTCATGATAAATTTAAGTTCAATTAATCATATTACTTAAGAACTCCCACTTAGATGACATCTCTCTAGTCATCTAAGTGATCACGTGATCCAAATCAACTAAACCATAACCGATCATCACGTGAAATGGAGTAGTTTTCAATGGTGAACATCTTATGTTGATCATATCTACTATATGATTCACGCCGACCTTTCGGTCTCCGTGTTCCGAGGCCATATCTGCATATGCTAGGCTCGTCAAGTATAACCCGAGTATTCGCATGTGCAAAACTGGCTTGCACCCGTTGTAGATGGACGAGAGCTTATCACACCCGATCATCACGTGGTGTCCGGGCACGACGAACTTTGGCAACGGTGCATACTCGGGAGAACACTTCTTGATAATTTAGTGAGAGATCATCTTATAATGCTACCGTCAATCAAAGCAAGATAAGATGCATAAAAGATAAACATCACATGCAAATCAATATAAGTGATATGATATGGTCATCATCATCTTGTGCTTCGTGATCTCCATCTCTGCAGCACCACCATGATCACCATCGCCACCGCGCGACACCTTGATCTCCATCGTAGCATCGTTGTCGCCTCGCCAATCTTATGCTTCTCGACTATCGCTACCGCTTAGTGATAAAGTAAAGCATTACGTAGCGATTGCATTTCATACAATAAAGCGACAACCATATGGCTCTCGCCATTGCCGATAACTTCGTTACAAAACATGATCATCTCATACAATAAAATATAGCATCACGTCTTGACCATATCACATCACAACATGCCCTGCAAAAACAAGTTAGACGTCCTCTACTTTGTTGTTGCAAATTTTACGTGGCTGCTACGGGCTTAAGCAAGAATCAATCTCACCTCGCATCAAAACCACAACGATACTTTGTCAAATAGACTCCGCTTTAACCTTCTCAAGGACCGGGAGTATACACTCAGTTCAACTAAAGTGAGAGAGACAGACACCCGCCAATCACCTTTAAGCAACGAGTGCTCGTGGCGGTGAAACCAGTCTCGCGTAAGCGTCTGGCGTAATGTCGGTCCGGCCGCTTCATCTCACAATACCGCTGAACCAAAGTATGACATGCTGGTAGGTAGTATGACTTGTATCGCCCACAACTCACTTGTGTTCTACTCGTGCAAAACATCAAACCATAAAACCTAGGCTCGATACCACTGTTGGGGAATGTAGTAATTTCAAAAATTTCCTACGCACACGCAAGATCATGGTGATGCATAGCAACGAGGGGAGAGTGTTGTCTACATACCCTTGTAGACCGAAGCGAAGCGATCACAACGTAGAGGAAGTAGTCGACGCTCTCCTCGCGATCCGACCGATCCGGCGCCGTTACTCCGGCGCCCCGAGTTCTTGACACACGTACAGCTCGATGACGCCTCCTCGGGCTCCAATCCAAAGAGAGCTTGGGGAGGAGAGTTTCACAAGACGACGGCGTGGTGGCGATCTTGATGTACTACCGCGCAGGCTTCGCCTAAGCTTTGCGACGATATGATCGAGGTGGAATATGGTGGAGGGGGCACCGACACGGCTAAGGAACGATCCGTAGATCAAACTTGTGTGTTCTAGGGTGCCCCCGCCTCAGATATAAAGGAGCAAGGGGTGCGGCCGGCCTAGAGGAGGCGCTGCCGAGGAGTCCTACTCCCACCGGAGTAGGACTCCCCCTTCCTAGTTGGAGTAGGATTGGGGAGGGAAGAAGGAAGGGGCGCCGCCTCTCTCCTTGTCCTATTCGGACTAGGGGAGGGCGCCAGCCCCTGGCCGCCCTTCCTCTTCTCCTCTTGGCCCACTAAGGCCCAATAGCCCCGGGAGGGTTCCAGTAACCCCGGTACTCGGTAAAATCCGATTTCACCCTAACCATTCTCAACTCCAAATATAGGCTTCCAATATATCAATCTTTATGTCTCGACCATTTCGAGACTCCTCGTCATGTCCGTGATCACATCCGGACTCGAACTTCTTCGGTACATCAAAATACACAAACTCATAATATAACCGCCATCGAAACCTTAAGCGTCACGGACCCTACGGTTCGAGAACAATGTAGACATGACCGAGACACGCCTCCGGTCAATAACCAACAGCGGACCTGGATGCCCATATTGGTTCCTACATATTCTACGAAGATCTTTATCGGTCGGACCGCATAACAACATACGTTGTTCCTTTGTCATCGGTATGTTACTTGCCCGAGATTCGATCGTCGGTATCCAATACCTAGTTCAATCTCGTTACGCAAGTCTCTTTACTCGTTCCGTAATACATCATCTCACAGCTAACTCATTAGTTGTAATGCTTGCAAGGCTTCATGATGTGTATTACCGAGAGGGCCAGAGATACCTCTCCGACAATCGGAGTGACAAAACCTAATCTCAAATACGCCAACCCAACATCGCCTTTTAGAGACACCTGTAGTACTCCTTTATAATCA
Organism: Aegilops speltoides; assembly: GCA_021437245.1. Lineage (NCBI taxonomy): Eukaryota > Viridiplantae > Streptophyta > Magnoliopsida > Poales > Poaceae > Aegilops > Aegilops speltoides. The sequence goes on along the minus strand of CM038145.1, from coordinate 469,399,429 downwards.
CCCGATTCGTTGTGACGTTTGGTAGCACCAAAGTGTTCCTCCGTAAACGGAGTTGCATAATCTCATAGTTACAGAACATGTATATGTCATGGATAAAAGCAGTAGCAACATACTAAACGATCGTGTGCTAAGCTAATGGAATGGGTCATGTCAATCAGATCATTCTACTAATGATGTGACCTTGTTAATCAAATAACAACTCTTTGTTCATGGTTAGGAAACATAACCATCTTTGATTAACAAGCTAGTCTAGTAGAGGCATACTAGTGACATATTGTTTGTCTATGCATTCACACATGTATCATGTTTCCGGTTAATACAATTCTAGCATGAATGATAAACATTTATCATGAAATAAGGAAATAAATAATAACTTTATTATTGCCTCTAGGGCATATTTCCTTCAGGGACGTGGTGCATGGTGAAGAGCGAAGGTTGCCCAGCACTCGACGAAGTGGGACGAGCACTCGTCAACGGCACCGCGAAGGACACGGTGTGTCGAGTGATGTTCTCCTCCGTGGCCCACAGCCTCGGCGCCCACACATCTTGGGCTGCTTTACCGGTGGACACCTTCCTGCTCCTCCTATGCCTCAAATGTTCCTCATCCTCATCATCATCATCGGGAAGGGTGATAACGCCATTGGGTGGAGCTTCAGAAAAGAATCAAAGTTAGAAATCATGAGTCGATCGACTAAGGACGAATTAGAGTTAGAAATCATGAGTCACCGACTAAAGACGGAATGAAGAGTATAGTACCAGGATTTGAAGTTGTTATGCGTCCTCCATCTCATGGTCTTCACCTTGCACGAGGTCTCGAAGTTGCAAAGATCAAGTTCCAAAAATCACCGATTAATTCAAGTATCAACCAGAGATAAAGCTTGTACAAAGCAAGAAGATTTAAGTAATATGTTTACCCCGATATGGTGGGGATGGACACCTTCATCTTGGCAGGAGCTTGATTGGCTTCGACGGAGCTACCTTCGATCGCTTGGCGCCTTCTCGATCGGCCTTGGAGAAGCGGTCCGAGGGCGTTTGGTCGATCATGAGGCGATCAGAACCCCCTACCGCGTTCGATCGCAGGTCATGGACAAGTTTCGACCGCCTTTCGAAAGTGGTGGTGCAACCTCCTCCTCCTCCTCCTCTACTTCGTCCTCATCATCTCGTCGTCGCTGCCATCTTCTTGATGCGTCTCAATCCCACTCTTCTCGGCTCTCGCCCCATTTGCTTCTCCTCCTCGGTCGAGCTGAGCTTCATTGGGCATCGAATACAGCTCGGTAAGGGCCCGAAGACGTCAAGGTAGAGATCAATCGACCAAGTTGCGTAACATCTGAAACAAATTCGACAGATATACAATGGAAGGCAGGGCAAATGTACCTTGTCTGGATCGCTGTGATGGTCGAGTGCAGGAATCCTCCTGGATCCGCGGGGATTATCCTTGTTCCCAGTGACCGCGGCCATCCACCTTTCCACTGTGGCGTCGTCGACTGCTTCCGGGTGGACTCGAGTCTCGTCTTCGGTTCCGCAGTACAACCACATGCAATGGCTCCGGAACTGGAGAGGTTGGATACGCCGCCGAAGGAAAACCTCCAAAAGGTCCATGCCGATCCACGCCGTCCCAACCAACCGCACCACGCGATCCATCAACATCTTCACATCGGCTCTCTCCTCCGGAACCACCTTCAGAGAGGAGGGCTTGTTCACTCGGTCCATGGTGAATGGACGGAGTCCACTCGATCGCCGGGCGTCGTCTCGCTCGGCAGAGAACCGGTCGATCGCCACCCCGACCGACTCGGGAAACGTCATAGCTGGGAAGGTGCTCTTGTTCCTCACTTGGATCCCCAGGCCCCCGCACATTTGGACAACTTGGGTTTTCTCATCGCCTGGACTCGCTTTCTTCACGGTCTGAGAGCGACACGTGAAGATGTGCTTGAACAAGCCCCAGTGCGGTCGACAGCCCAAGAAGTTCTCACACATGGATACAAATGCAGCAAGATACGCGATGGAGTTTGGGGTAAAGTGGTGGAGCTGGGCTCCAAAGAAGTTCAAAACCCCGAAAGAAAATGCTCGGTGGCAGAGAAAATCCTCGATCGACATGAGTGGCGAGAGCACGACTCACCCTCTTCCTACTGGGGTTGCCACTCCTTTCTGGAAGCCTTGCGATGCCGTGGGGATCAGCCCGTCGTCGGCCATGTCGAGAGATCCTTCTCCTTGATGGTCGATCGATCCATCTCCTGGACCCAGCCCTTGGCAGGCGGGATCTCGGCGAAGACCCGCTGCGGTGGTGGATCTCCTTCGCCTTCTCCGCCGACGCCTTCTCCGCCGCCGACGCTTTCTTTGCGCTCTCGGCAATACCGTCTTCTCCTTGACCATGGCTGCCGGCGAGATCGCGAACAAGAGCTTTATGAGGCGAAAGCAAGTGCGTTAGGCGGAGACGAGGAGAGCAGAGGAGAAAGAATGGAGCACTTTCGAAACCCTCACAAGTCGCATTTATAACATCCTTCCGAGTGGATGACAGTGGACCCGGTCAATCTAATCATATCCCAAACAGTTGCATTGACACGATCGTGGCGGAAAAAGCGGCGCGAGATCGAGGCATCTATGTCTGTCCGTCCGAAGGCCATGGTTCGTTCGCTTTCAAGCGCTTCCCCAAATTTCAGATCCGTGGAATCCGAGAATGAGATCGGTCTGTCGGTAGCGAGATTTCGCGATCCGTCGCTCGAACCGCAAAGTCTAAAAGATCACTCGACGAAAGACAAGAATGGATCGAGTCGATCAAGAAAAGTTGCTCGTTATCAACAAAGAAGATCTTGATCAAGAACGACGCATAGCCAGTATGCCAAAAATCAATCGGAAACAGCATCAACTCCTTCCTCATTCAAGCCTCAATCCATTCGGGGGCTAATGATGGATTCATGTACCTAGGGTGGGGTCATGGGCCTGACCTAGATGTCCTACCCAAGGGCACCCTTAGAAGAAATCACCTTCCAAATGACCAACGAGGAACCCACTCGTGACTAGAAGGACTCGACCATGGAGACTCACTCGACCATGAAGATACACTCGACCACCGGAAGGTCGAAGGCACTCTGACCGCAACGGCCTGTAATTGAATAGACTTAATGATAGTTAAGGCACTTTATGTGGGCGTTACGATGCGCCTGCACTTAATGTACTTTAAACCCTCCATTACGTAATGGCAGGGTCTGGCGTATTTATATAAGCCACCCTCCACAGTGTAAGGGTTCGCACTCTTGTAACACCTATACACATAATCCACTCGACCGCCTCAGGGCTCCGAGACGTAGGGCTTTTACTTCCTCCGAGAAGGGCCTGAACTCGTACATCGCTTGCGTTTACAACCTCTCCATAGCTAGGACCTTGCCTCTCCATACCTACCCCCACTCTACTGTCAGATTTAGAACCACGACACAGAGCACGGCAAGGGAGCCAGCTATATGAATGAAGATCGAGCAAAGAAAAGGTCGTCAAGCAAACAGAAGAAGAACCCAAGCATTTTCCGTTCTCCTCTGTGATTTTCCTCCTTCCCCAATTGTACCTGGACCCTAATTGAGAGGGAGAATCCGAGTGCGTGCATAACAGTTACATACATGCATAAACGAAGAATCAAAACGAACGCGCCCAGTCACTGAGCGGGCACATCCGTCGACGTTTGGCGATTGGTATTAGCCGATCGTGGCCGTAGACGCTCTTAATGCACTTTTTATATCAGGCTATAAAACTACCCTCTGCGAGGAACCATATGTATTTCGCGGCCTAAACATTCATAGCCTATGTGCTCCCTCCGTTAAGTAATACTCCCTCCGTTTCTAAATATAAGTCTTTGTAAAGATTTCACTATGGAACACATACGGATGTATCTAGATGCATGTTAGAGTATAGATTCACTCATTTTGCTCCGTATATGGTCCATAGTGAAATCTCTCCAAAAACTTATATTTAGGAACGGAGGGAGTATAAGACTTTTTAAATTATTACTTTATTTACATATGAAGCAAAAAAAAAATTGCATTGCGCGACAAAGTGGCAGGCGATCGATTTTCCAGAATCATACAAGCAAGCCACTCACCCCAGGGAATCAGATCGGGCGAGCCAGCTTCGGTGAGTGGCTAGCTGGCCGGTTGGGCGCGGGCGTGAATACGATCACGAGTGGGGGGGAGGGGACAGGCAACGACCCTTGGCCCCAGCGGGAAAGGCGTGGCCGCGCCCCTACCGGATCGGGTCGACGGCCGCGGCACGAGATGTGCGTGCATATGCGTCTGTTTGTTTATTATTGGCGGTGCATGCATGCATGCATAGCGCACAAGCGGGCGAGAGTTGCATGGGCCTCCGCTTGCGTGCCTCGCCAGCTCGCCATCTTGTCTGGGTCCGTTGGGCAACCCCTGCGCGCACGAAAGCTGGCCGGTGCTATGCATGCATATGCGTCTCTGCGTGCATGCCTAGACCGTCACAGTATCAGGCAGGATTGGACCGTGCCGTGGCGTTGTCGTTGCTTCATCGGGTCACAAGTTGGGTCGGCCAAGCAAGTGGGTGGGTTGTGGTATCTTCGTCGTGTCAGGTGGAGAGGAGAGTGAACGCCGGAACGGTGGAAGAGATGGCTTATACGTCGACCGGCATCATCAGCTAGCTAGCTAGCTGATGCTGTCTCTTTATCAACTGTCTGAACCAGGCAAAGTAAAACTTATAAGAGATTCATGTGCCTACTACACTATACATGCAGCGTGCACGTCCTCACATGCATAATTACAGCATAGGGTAGGGAAAAGGTGATCGACTGGCCAACAAAGTACGCACTACGTGCTAGTATCACCTCTTTTTACCTGGGTAACCCGTACTAGTAGTACAGGTTCTCTTTTTTTTTGAAAAAACTACTGTGGTACAGTTATTAACTTACCGGCATGGTACGTACGTACGAAGAGGGTGACATGCATGACCGTGAAGACCAGAATGGGCGTGGCCGAGCCGCGCGCGACACGTCCGTGCGGCGCAGTCCCACCACCGCACCGGCCGCCGGGCCCCGCCGCATGTGCCAGACAGGCCGGGGGCCCGCCACCAGGCACCGCTGCGAATCTGCCCCGACCCGGTCCATTACTCCGGGGCCCGCCTGTCTGCCCGGGCCCAGACACAGCACCTCCCTCGCTGTCCCCCCGGCCCACCCATCCCTGTCCTCGCGAGCGTGTGAGAGCACGCAACCACCAGCCACTCCCTCCAGCCAGCCACCCATCACCAACCCGGCCGCTATATATGCGGGGGCAGCCGCGCAACCCAAGCGAAGCAACGTCCACACCTCAACCGCAACCTCAACCACACGCTACGCAACGCACTTCTCGTTTTCTTCATCCATCCATCCATCCATGGAGATCATCGACGCTGAGCTGCGGCTCGGCCCGCCCGGCAGCGGCGGCGGCGACGCGCAGAAGAAGCGGTCGTCGTCGACAGCGGCACTGGCGGCCACCAGCGAGGCCTCCGGCACCGACGACCACGACGCCGCGCCGGCTTCCAAGTAAGCGCCGGCCACCACAACGTGCATATAGCATATATGTGCACTGGTTGAGCAGGAGCTAACGGAATTTTTGGCCTGTGCGCGCAGGGTTCAGGTGGTTGGGTGGCCGCCGGTGGGGGCGTACCGGAAGAGCACGTTCCAGTCGGCGTCGGCGGCGGCGGCGAAGGAGAGTAAGGTCGCCGGAGAGGCCAGGAAGAGAGGGGGCCTGTACGTGAAAGTGAGCATGGACGGGGCGCCCTACCTGCGGAAGGTGGACCTGCGGACGTACGGAGGGTACGGGGAGCTGCGGGCCGCGCTGGACGCCCTCTTCGGCTGCTTCTCCTCCTGCTCCGGCTCCTCGCCGGACAACGCCCAGTTCGCCATGGCCTACGAGGACAAGGACGGCGACCTCATGCTCGCCGGCGACGTCCCGTGGGAGTAAGCACACCAACACCCACCCATCTTAATTTGCATACCAACCGACCAACGTCGATCTATGGTGTGGATCTACGTGCTGCACTAGCTAGAACCCGAGTCTAACTAACGAGCGGTTGTTCGTCTGGTTCTGCAGCATGTTCATCGCCTCCTGCAAGAGGCTGAGGATAATGAGAAGCTCCGAAGCACGATGATGACGACGACGAAAAGGATACGATCGAGCACATATACATACACGAAGCGATCCGGAGATGATGGAAGCCGGCCGTGGCACATGATGAGGAGACGGACACACAGACGCATGGGCCGGACGATGCATGACCAGGCCATGGGTGAACGGCGACGGAGGCCGGGTTACGCGGGCACGCGCCTGGCATGCCAAGTACTCAGATCCATGTACTCGGTACGAACGCGGGGCTGGGTGCAGGACTCACAGGCGCGCGCGCTCCGGCGGCCAGGCCGGCCGGATCGGCGTGCAGCAGCAGCAGTAGCGGTACTGTTTTGTTGTACTAGTAGTAGGTAGTACATGCATGTACTGATGTACAGTCAGAGGTTCAGGCAGCCATGTAAGAAAGAACTTGTGTGTAGATGCTTAGTTTGTAGTTAATCTAATCTTTTGTACCGCCGAGGAGCTGGGACACGGATCGTAAAATTAGAGTGAGACTAAGCTCCAAATTTGTGTCTGCTGATGATGACACCAGTCATGTCGAACTGGTGGTAGTGGTGGTGGCGCGTGAACTGTCCGTCCCAGTACACGTCCGATCAAGAAGCGACGTTTCATCATTCCTTACCCCTGTGGCGCCATTGCCATTCCCCTCGCTTTTCCCTTCTCCTTCCATACCACTGTACCGGTTCTTCCTTCTCTTTTCCTGTGGACACATTCCTTCCAAGAACAGTACACATAAACCAGATCGATCTGAACGAAATCAAACCTATACATTGATAACAGCACCAGCATCCGATCTCAGCAACGACGACGATTTCTGCCAAGACGACTCGTTTTTCTTTTGTTTTGCAAACGGATAACACGCACAAATCCCCGAGTCCCTGCTCCGTGCAGCGGCGCGAAGGTAGAGGAGTCGCTGCATACGAATGTAGAGGAGTCACTGCAAGTCTGCAACGTACGTCACGCACAGCATAACCGGGACCTCCACCCCCAGTCCTCCAGGGCCATGGCTGCACGAGAAAGAAACCAAATCCTGGCCAAAACGCAGGGGCAGGATAAGGAAGCGTAGCTGCCGATGAACTAGTCCAGTAAGTAACATTGTACTCCTACGGTACTATACACATGCCCGGTAAAAAACAATGGCGATTGATTGCGAGAGGGTAAGGTTGAACATTCTTCTTACAGGCTACGGCTAGCTACGGACAAGGGGCACTAGACCCACATGAACCATGCCATGCATGATGATGGTGATACAGATGCGGACCAGACAGTGGGGAGACAACAGTGCAGCGGCATCACGCGTTACCAGGTCATGGGATCGCAGCGGTGGGCAGGCAGGCAGGTCCACACCCCACAGACCACAGCCTAGCAAACCATATACGTACTCGGCAAGGAGACGGTGAGAGCGTGCAGCATGGCTTTCAGGCAGGAGCACAGCGTATGTTCGACCAAATGGAGCTGGCACCCAGTTGTAAAGAGTTGAAGACATGCTCAGGGACAATAAGAACGCGCAACGTCAGGTGTTTACGACGGTAATTTGTTCGGTTTCTGCAAGACAAACGGGGGCGGGGCGACGGGAGGGAGGGTTCATTTTACATCAGAGAGAGCGAGCGCACAAAATAATCTGCTTGCTCAGGCACACTTTTGCTGGGTTTCTTCCCCCCTTTTTGAACCGACGAGCCATGAACGAAGCCGCGCTTCGGGATGGAACAGATCTTGGTTTCGGCGCTTCTAGAGGATCGGAATATTCATTCATTCATGCCTGTGGAGATGGACAAGCAGCAGCAAGCATCATGAGACTTTTGTATAATATTGAGTACAGGGCTACAAGGTGACATGGTATCGGTGGTGTTGTACGCAGGCAGACAAATGGTACAAAGGTAACCAACTAAGATATTATTCCCAATGATATAGCTTCCCCACTTGTGTGTAAAAAGTCCAAGCATAACCAACTTACAGTTATACATATGCATACATGCTACACACCCAGACACCATGTGGAAAGATTTCTCTTCATGTTTGTCAGATTTTATTATCATGACTGGTTTTATGAATATCAACTTACGATAAATAAGCATGCAACATCTGAGTCTCTCTAGAAAACGGTACGCCAACTTGTGTAAAATAGTCAAGCATAACCAACTTACAGTTATACACATAAAGACATACACACACACCATGTGGAAAGATTTCTCTTCATGTTCCTTAGATCTTATTATGACTGTTCTCATGGCGATCTACTTGCCATAAATAACCATGCAACATCTGAGTCTCGCTAGAAAACCGTCCACCAACTTGTGCGCAATAGTCAAGCATAACCAACTTACAGTTATACATATACATGCACCACACCCACAACACCATGTGGAAAGATTTATCTTCATGTTTGTCAGATTTTATTATCCTGACTGTTCTTATGGATATCTACTTACGATAAATAACCACACAGCATCACTGACTAGAAAACCTTTAGGTTCAAACCATCAGAGTTATTTTCAGTCATATATAGATATCATGAAAAAATGTACGAAAAGGCTAAAGCATGTATGCAAAGTTATACCTGCTTCTTTTTCTTCGGTCTCCTTTTGCGGCGTGGCTTATGAGCATCAGAATTTGAACTCAGAGTGCTGTTGTGATCTCCAGAAAGATTGGATGCTCTCCTATTTTTGAATGAGTTACCGCTTGTGCTGGTCGAAGCATTGCTAGAGCTGGACAGCGCACGTTTATCCGCAGATCTAGCTCTATTAGGTGGTAGTGAGCGAGGTGGTGGCATAAGCACCCGAGCATCTCTCTGCCGCTGCATTGCATAGTAGTGGGCTTAAATATAAGGAAGCAAAATTGTGACAGCTGATTGGAAACACTGGAGACGCAGTGCAGAAAATAACCTGGTTCTTTTCATCACTCGACATACCAGACGCTGCCCTACCTGAAGCACCAGGTTCTCTGGGGGAAAAAAGCATTAGAATATCTTTCCTTACTATGCAACATTTATGTAGTGATGAAGTCACTGAACATAAGATGTTAAGGCAAAACAGATACAAGGTTACGATCCAGGCTGAGAAAATGTGTGGGGAATAATTTATTAGAAAATAATCAAATATGATGTACCACGAAATGAAATGATTCAAACTGCATGAGCATCAACCAACTAATGAAATGATTATAGACCCTGTTTTTCGGGAACCAGCCTTGTCCCTTGACTTCAAAACTAAGCTGACAATGACATTTGCCATGGGAAAATCGCCCGGTCACAAAAAAATGCTATCTTGCAGAGCCAAATAGGATATTTTGCAGCAGTAAAGCAACATTGCATGGATTCACTTACATATCATGATTACTCACAGATAGTTTTTGGATAACCCAATTTCATTAACGCACGTGTATGCAATAATCTAAGCCGAACTAAACATTAATTGGTCACCCCGTGTAATGTTCGCAGAGTAACAAATTTATAGCATGATATACCACTGGGAACCTAATAGCAAGTACAATGCCCAAGAGTTGTGAATCATACTTTGTACTTTTATCGGTAAGCTCATCATCTGCCTCTTCATCACTTGAACTTCCAGACATAAAGAAATCATCTTCACTCACATCCAAGGTGTCATCGTCACTGGCTGTCTCTGTTGGGTGATGCAAAAACAAAATTTAGTGCTTTAGACAGTAGATATCTAGCCAACAGGTAGCACATATTTCAATGTAAACATGAAGGTTGAAGATGCAATCATAATCTAGATAAATCAATAATTGAAAGCTAATCAAGAGGAACATGTACCTTCTAGGTCCTTTCCATTTGCTGCCGCCGCGATGAGATTCTCCTTGATCTGTTTACGCCATGCATTCCTTTTCTCCACAACATCTGGTGTATTACCCCCGGTGAATAAAGGGAAATATTTTTCTTTCTTTGGGAAAAACTGCACAAGCAAAGATAAATAACCTTTAGCTGAAAATTAAAGGAGGTTCAACTGTTCTAGAACAAGTACCAGCCATGAATGAGACCAAGGATACTCCTTGGTCCTAAAGAAATAAACAAAATCCCATGCCAAAAAATGGTTCACAAAGCAAAAGAAAGAACATCAGTGAGCTTACTCTAACATATTCAAGATCTTCTCGCAATGTTGCCAACTTGTTGCTGGCCTCATCAGCATTTAAACGTTGCTGTTTATCAAGACGCCTTATCATCCTCTCAATCTTTCGCCTCTCTGTGAAGTTAGAATACCCACATCAAGAAAATCATAAGGTCATACAGGCAGACAGTCACAAAGGACACTAGAAACGAATGCAAACAAGGTAAGAGGACACCGACCAAAAAACTTTATCTTTCTATCCCTCAACTGTATTGTTCGTTGCATGGCCTCTTGAGTCTGTTTCTCTTGCTGTCTCTTTAGTTCTTCTAATTTCTTCTCTTGAGCAACCCTCATGTCATTAGGAAGGTCCTGTAGATAAAATATGCAACATCTCAATACAGGTCTCAAATGTATGTAGGGCTAAGGCTAATATGTGTTCTGCAAAATGGAACCAGATACATATGGAAGAGGCCCCAAGTCTGCCAGAACTTGTCATTTGGGGAAAGCTTTGAGCATGGATTCCTTAATTTGGATTAGTATATGAATCAAAACATATGTATATAACTATGTGCATCAGACATCACACATGCCAGGCCTGGAAACATGGATGTGCGAAAAAACAGTGTATCAGGCCCGGATACTCGGATACATTCAGATATGCACAAATATGTATCGCATACGTATCAAAGGAATTTCTATAAAAAAATACGCCTGTGATACCTCTCCAGAATACGTAAAAACCCTACACGACCCCAACTATATACAGAACGCCCCGCTGGCCCCCATGCCCACCTGAGAGCCGCACTTGCCCTACCTGATCACCGCCAGACCAGCAAGAAGAAGGCCGGCCTTCGGTGTTCCTTCCTCGCATCTGAGAACCGTCACTCCTTCCCCCATTAGCACCGCCACACCTAATCCCTCTCCCTTGACCTAAGTGCCTCCATGCAAGGAAGGAGGCCAGCCTCCAGTGCTCCCTCTCCACCCATCTGGCACCGCACTGGAGAAAAACAAGCTAGCCACTGCTCCACCAGACAGATTTGAGCACCGCCTCCTTCTCCTGCATTTCCTCCCAGGCTCCAACCAACCAGAGAGGCAACATTTTCTTGGCCATGGTCAGTTGAGACTTTACCCTTTCTGCCCTTTGCTTGCTGAAGTTGGTCTTCTCGTTGTCTAATGTTGTATATGCCTCACACTATTTTAGGATGTGCCGGCAAATATATAAGCAACAGGCCTTTGTGGAATCACGTGGACATCTTAGAAGGAGGTGCAGGAGGTGGAGGAATTGCGCAATTCAGATGCAAGAATTATACTCAGGAAGACAAAGGAAGCTACAACAGAGTCAAAATGGATTTGCTTGATATCCAATAAGGGGGTCAGATCATGCCCACCCTACTCTTCGGCAGCCTTCAAATTGAAGTTGCAGTGGCTGAAGAAAACTAAAATCATATTTACAGTGCATTTTCATGTTTCTATCACCTTATTAGCATTCCTAAACTGTCCTGTTTTCATATAACCATTAATTTCTATTTTTAAAAATATTTATTATATATAGGCAAACATATCACAGTATCTGCACTTTTGAAAGAAAAAAATGCCATGCGGCAGTACCGGTGTCTGTATCCATATCGCCATATCTGGGGGCAACCGAGTGCACAAGTGTTCCTTGAATAGAAGTGAATTTTCCACCATCAATGGTGAGTGGTGACGTTAATCCTACTTGTTTCTCAGATAATTAAGGGCAACCTGCTAAGCTTGGATAAAATAAACCACTCGTCATCGACCCAGAGTCCCAGACTGCACTTCCAAATGGAGGACAGCAATCAAATGTTATTCCTGACATTTTTCAGATGTATCGAGCATTCGAGCTAAGGCTTCCTACATAACATCAGATGTACGGTTCTCAAGCAACGTTGTATCGAGCATTCGAGCTAAGGCTTCCTACATAACATCAGATGTACGGTTCTCAAGCAACGTTGTATCGAGCACTCGAGCTAAGGCTTCCTACATAACATCAGATGTACGGTTCCCAAGCAACATTGCACATACCCGTGCCAAAGGCAGCATCAATCCAGCTACAGCATTAAGCTCTTGAAATCCTTAGAGCGGGCACTAAACACAGCTAATTGCAAGCAAAATGGGGCACCAGTCCGACCATCGATGACTGCAATCCCTACACTAGCAAGTGGCAATCGACACTAATTGAGCCAAATTTTTAATCAACAAAGTCCGAGTAAGCACTGCTCGACCACAACAAGCATAGCCAGTCCACGAGCCACCACCACTGACCGGTAACCACAGGCGAGCGAGGAGAGACCCAGTACCTTGCGGAGGAGGCGCTCGGTGGAGCGAATCTGGTTCTTGAGCGTGACGGTCTTGAAGACGGCGGCGCGCTTCCGCTTCCGGTCGGCGGCGGGCGCGGGCGCGGACGCGGAAGGCTTGGGGCGGCGTGCGGCCGGGGCGCGGCGGGGCTGGCCGCCGTGCGCCATCGCCGGAACCCTAGGGCGGAGGAGGAGGGAGGAGTCGTCGCTTGTCCGTGGCGTGCGGGGTGACGTCTGAATGGCCCTGGGGTTCCTCGGTTGGGTTGGGCCGGCTCGCTCTTAACTCTCCAGCGTTTTGCTGCACAGAGAGATTGCCCGCCCATGTAGAGTGCTGGGCCTGCCATGCGCAGATGCGATTCAGCGTTTTTCCGTGACCGGCCGGGCTGTCAGTGACTCAAAACTGTTTTTTATTTTTGGTTCGTGTGGTGACCTAAAACTGTTGGTAGTACTCGAATGGTGACACGTCAGCTGCCTGAAATTTTTCCCTATCTGGTGATCTTTGTGAATGGCTGACTCAACAAAGAGCTTGTGCTTGGCAGAGTATATGGGGCTCTTTGGATAGGAGCCCTCGTCTGCCCAGCCAAAATGAACGTTGACTGAGACTTCACGTCTTTTTTTATGGGCTTCAAAGTTTTGGCATGCCAGTCCACTTAGATTTTTTCTCTATGTTTGCGTCAATTCACTGGAGAGACGAAGTGCCTGAATCACCCGTCAATGTTTTTTGTTGCGCCCATGATTTGGCGGGGCACACTTGGGTAAGAACCAAACAACCTCATGTGTTACACATTTTGAGACTTGGTTAGGCGTGGGAATGGTTGTTTGGGAGAGATACGGTGTTTGTAGGTAATGCTTCATCAACTTGGCAGGCGATCACCTACGGTCTAGAGCTCTTGAAGAATGGGCTGATCTGAAGGTCCGGCAATGGTCGGAGCATTCGTATTCGGAGAGATCCATGGTTGTCGAGGCCCTCGTCATACAAACCCATGTCACCCCAAGGAAGATGCAGCATGTGTCGGGTCTCTGAATTGCTCACTGGTCGAGGCACATGGAATGAAGATCTGCTCCATCAACACTTCCTCATGCCGGAAGTGGAAGAAAATTTGAAATTGCACTCCTCTCCCCCAGCATGATGATGTGCTAGCTTGGGCGTCGGACCCGAAGGGCGTCTTCTCCGTCCGTAGCGCTTACAAGATGGCACTCAAGGAGAAACTCAGCACCTCTATGTGTGTTGCGAGCGGGACACCGGACGACAACCGCGGCATCTATAAGTCAGTGTGGAGGTGCCCGGCTCCTTCTAAGGTACGCATTTTTCTGCCGGAGACTTGCTACGAATCCTTTGGTGACAATGAAAAACAAATGTAAAAGAACTTCAAAAAATCTGACATATGTGTTCTTTGTGGTGCTAAACGGGGAGACATTTTACGGTGCATCAACTTAATATGGATCGTTTATTTCTGCTCGTTGTACGGCCGAGATGGGCCAATACTACGCCAGATTTCTGGTAGTATATTAAGTAATCAGGGGCATTTTGGGTAGTTCACATTTACCCATCCCCAGGCAGGTAATTTACTCATCCCGCACTGTACATTTCCCGTCGCCATCGCCGGTCGCCCTATCCAGCCCGCCCTGCGCTGGCACGGTGGCGCCCCCGTCCTTGCCTAGCCGACCGTCATCGGCGGCAAGATGCCCTGCATTTCTTGTTCCTTTCTTGCCTGCCGGATCTGGAGCTGGTAACCAGCCGAGACTCGAAGGCGAGTTGTCGCCCCGGCCGCATACCCCATCGCGGTCACGGCCCTCCCCGCCGCCGACCTCCACGAGTTAGAGGAAGGTACGTGCCCGCTCCACCCTAGTGAAAAAGCTTTATTAGTAGTAGTGAAAGAGCAACGAGGTCATGCCATCAGCTGAAAACTGACCATGCCCATGGGGCCATGACGAGGACCTTGTTCAACCCGTCCCAGGCATGACTCGCTAATACTGGAATGCAACGCTATATCATGGCTAGAACTCCACTGAACTCCCGTGTTGACATCATGTCATGTGCCTTCTTTTCCGAAAACGATAGCTAATTAAGTTACTACACCGAGATGGCAGCGGCGGCGGCAGCTGTAGCGGCATCGAGATGGCGGGACACCGGGAGGATTGCAAGCGGCGTTGGGATGGCGGAGCTCTTGAAGGCCGCGGTCTACAGGCACAGTCAGGAAACATATTTTAATTTGATCTGGGGGTGGCGACTGCAGGCTGCGTCCGGTGATTATTGCCGGCGTTGGGCTGGCTGATATTGGGGACGGTGGCCTGCAGAGGCATCGGCTGTGATTAATTAGATGAAACATATTTTAATTAATTAGATGAATCGTTATTGTTGAACCTGGGAAAAGACAACTCTATCCCTAATAGAAAATCTGATGACTCATGTTGATCGTTGGATTAACTTAATACTACCCGTTATAACGAGTAGTATGATGTACCGTAAAAAGTCTCTTGCATAAATAAAGTCACACATCGTAAACCAGCACCGCCAACTGAGAGCTCAACGAGGTTTCTGAACAGCTCAACTGAATCCCTCATATGCTGACATGCATCAAGCAGAACCCCAACGCTGACTTTGCCAAAGGCAAGATGGTGAATGCACTCGGGTACCAGGCTCCGCCATCGAGTCCCATGTCTGGTCCGGCGAGATCCGCGGTGGGGGAATAATTTAGAAAACCACAATCAGGGAGGGCTAAGTTGAACACTGATGAATCTTTCATGGAGAACGAGACCACTGGGGGTATAGGCATGGCGCTTCATGAATCAGGATGAGACATGTGCTATCATTTTCTCATCATTTCGTTATCTTGGCTGTTGCGCATCACCTCTAGAAGCGGAGTTTGCAGCTTGCGTGGAAGATGTCTCCATTACACTTCAGCAAACGAACAAACCTATTATTAGTGAGGTTGATTATTTGCAAGCAGTGGACTTCCTAACGCAAGATATTGTCAACAGATCTACAAGCATGTGTCTGGTGGAGAACACCAAGAGCCGCTTGCAAGGCAGAGAGCATTGAATTGAACACATTCACAGGGCTCGTAACAGGGTTGCTCATCTTCCTTTTGCATCGTAATACATGTCGCATTTATATCATAATGATTATAGTACAAGCCATATACATATCGACCTGGCAAAAATGAAAAGACAGCAGAACACTAGCCTTTGCACACAGAAACACCAGTCAAAAAGTAAAATTACAAATAAGACCAAAAAGTTCTCTAAACTTGACACCAACGCCTGTCACCTACCTCTGGCACCACCACAGCAACCACCAAAGAAAAAAAATGATAGATCACCTTCACACTCGAGCTCGACGTGGCTCCATCACTGATAAGCAGGTTCTGCGGACCTCCAAGGTAGCTTGCCAATAAAGGCGAAGCCATTGACGTTGAACGAAACAAACCGTGGCAACACCCCGGACACGCCATCGAACTCAAGATCTGGCACCCCTGCACGACTAAGACGTTTGAGGAGGAAACCATACGTGCCTGTCGCGAACCATGAACCCAACACACGATCCACCATCTTTCAGATGCCGGCGATGCAGACCACAATCTGCATTTGCTCCTGGACTACCTCTCAAATTCCGCGTCCGTGCTGGAGCAAACGTCGTCGCAACGGCGGAGCCCGAGGACATAGGTCCACCACGAGGATGCCCCCGCCGATGCACCATGCTTGCTTGAACAGGCAGGCTTCTAAATCCAACCCCAACACGGATCATATATTTCCATCAAAAGAATTGCATTGGCAAAAGAAAGCTTTACTAGCCTTCTTCACAGGTGGAAGGCTTCCAAGGGACTCTAAGCGCCAAGGAGGCACACGCCATCCAAGAGTAACAAGACTTGCACATGTCATTAGGATGAACCATTATCAAGATTTCACTCAATAATCCCTATGGATTTGTCTCAAGATTTTCGCGCGCGCTAGAGAGAGAGAGAGAGACAAAGCAAGCAAATGGGATGTTTTGTACCAGCAAAGGGCAAACCCTCTCAAGGGATGGGGGTTACTTATACTCCCTCCGTTCTAACATAGATGACCCAACTTTGTACTAAAATTAGTACAAAGTTGAGTCATCTATTTTGGAACGGAGGGAGTATATAGGAGGGCCGAAAAAAATCGGTTCTTGGGTAAAAAAGCAACGTCCCTAGGAGTTCTGAACATGCGCACCCGAGAGTTTTGGACACGTTTAAATTTCAATGGCCAGATGGCAAACCTATATTTTTGGAAGTAAATTCGAATGGCCAGACGGGAAACCTATACTTTTGGAAGTT
The DNA here is from genome assembly GCA_021437245.1 of Aegilops speltoides. Taxonomy (NCBI): domain Eukaryota; kingdom Viridiplantae; phylum Streptophyta; class Magnoliopsida; order Poales; family Poaceae; genus Aegilops; species Aegilops speltoides. Next base: position 469,382,645 of record CM038145.1, on the reverse strand, counting down.
TGCAACAACATCTAGACATACCGAGCAGTCCAAAAACACGTTAACTTGGTATAGCAAACAGGAACATATGGAGGTTCCAAACAACAAGTACATGTCTTTGTCCACATCAAAAAGATACACCACTTGGTAGTAACAAACACGCTTCACTTGGAAGTTCGGACCTAATAGTGTTGGGGAACGTAGTAATTTCAAAAAAATTCCTACGCACACACAAGATCATGGTGATGCATAGCAACGAGAGGGGAGAGTGTTGTCTACGTACCCTCGTAGACCGAAGCGGAAGCGATCACAACGTAGAGGAAGTAGTCGTCGTTCTCCTCGCGATCCGACCGATCCGGCGCCGTTACTCGGCGCCCGAGTTCTTGACACACGTCAGCTCGATGGCGTCCCTCATACTCGATCCAGCCGAGTGTCGAGGGAGAGTTCCGTCGGACCTGACGGCGTGGTGACGATCTTGATGTTCTACCGACGCGAGGGCTTCGCCTAAGCTTGCGACGATATGACCAAGGTGGAATATGGTGGAAGGGGCACCGCACACGGCTAAGGAACGATCCGTAGATCAAACTTGTGTGTTCTAGGGTGCCCCCGTGCCCTCGTATATAAAGGAGCAAGGGGGGTGCGGCCGGCCTAGAGGAGGCGCTGGAGGAGTCCTACTCCCACCGGGAGTAGGACTCCCCCCCTTTCCTAGTTGGAGTAGGATTGGGGAAGGGGGAAGAAGGAAGGGGGCGCCCCCTCCTTGTCCTATTCGGACTAGGGGAGGGCGCGCCTGCCTGCTGGCCGGCCCTCCTCTTCTCCTCGAGGCCCACTAAGGCCCAATAGCCTCCGGAGGGTTCCGGTAACCCCGGTTTTCGAGAAAATCCCGATTTCACGGAACCATTCCGAACTCAAATATAGGCTTCCAATATATCAATCTTTATGTCTCGACCATTTGAGACTCCTCGTCATGTCCGTGATCACATCCGGGACTCGAACTTCTTCGTACATCAAAATACATAAACTCATAATATAACTCATCATCGAAACCTTAAGCGTGCGGACCCTACGGTTCGAGAACAATGTAGACATGACCGAGACACGTCTCCGTCAATAACCAATAGCGGGACCTGGATGCCCATATTGGTTCCTACATATTCTCGAAGATCTTTATCGGTCGATCCGCATAACAACATCGTTGTTCCCTTTGTCATCGGTATGTTACTTGCCCGAGATTCGATCGTCGGTATCAATACCTAGTTCAATCTCGTTACGGCAAGTCTCTTTACTCGTTCCGTAATACATCATCTCGCAACTAACTCATTAGTTACAATGCTTGCAAGGCTTAAGTGATGTGCATTACCGAGAGGGCCAGAGATACCTCTCCGACAATCGGAGTGACAAAACCTAATCTCAAAATCGCCAACCCAACATCCGCCTTTGGAGACACCTATAGTACTCCTTTATAATCACCCGATTCGTTGTGGCGTTTGGTAGCACCAAAGTGTTCCTCCGTAAGCGGAGTTGCATAATCTCATAGTTACGGGAACATGTATATGTCATGGATAAAAGCGGTAGCAACAAACTAAGCGATCGTGTGCTAAGCTAATGGAATGGGTCATGTCAATCGATCATTCGCTAATGATGTGACCTTGTTAATCAAATAACAACTCTTTGTTCATGGTCGGAAACATAACCATCTTTGATTAACAAGCTAGTCTAGTAGAGGCATACTAGTGACATGTTGTTTGTTTATGCATTCACACATGTATCATGTTTCCGGTTAATACAATTCTAGCATGAATGATAAACATTTATCATGAAATAAGGAAATAAATAATAACTTTATTATTGCCTCTAGGGCATATTTCCTTGATCTCCCACTTGCACTAGAGTCAATAATCTAGATTACATAGTAATGATTCTAACACCCATGGAGTCTTGGTGCTGATCATGTTTTGCTCGTGGAAGAGGCTTAGTCAACGGGTCCGCAACATTCGAGATCCGTATGTATCTTGCAAATCTCTATGTCTCCCACGGACTAAGTCCGGATGGAATTGAAGCGTCTCTTGATGTGCTTGGTCCTCTTGTGAAATCTGGATTCCTTCGCTAAGGCAATTGCTCGATATTGTCACGAAGATTTTCATTGGACCCGATGCACTAGGTATGACACCTAGATGGGATATGAACTCCTTCATCCGCACTCCTTCATTAGCTGCTTCGAAGCTGCTATGTACTCCGCTTCACATGTAGATCCCTTCGACGCTTTGTTTAGAATGCACCAACCGACAGCTCCTCCGTTTAGTGTAAATCGTATCCGGCTTGCGATTTAGAATCGTCCGGATCGGTGTCAAAGCTTGCATCAACGTAACTGTTTTAGGAGCTCTTTGTCACCTCCATATCGAGAAACATATCCTTAGTCCTTTTCGGTATTTCAGGATGTTCTTGACCGCTGTCCGATGATCCACTCTGGATTACTTTGGTACCTCCTGCTAAACTTATAGCAAGGCACACATCAGTCCAGTACACAAGATTGCATACATGATAGAGCCTATGGTGAAGCATAGGAACATCTTTCATTTTCTCTCTATCTTCTGCGGTGGTCGGGCATTGAGTCTTACTCAACTTCACACCTTGTAACACATGCAAGAACCCTTTCTTTGCTTGATCCATTTTGAACTTCTTCAAAATTTTGTCAAGGTATGTGCTTTGTGAAAGTCAATTAAGCGTCTTGATCTATCTCTATAGATCTTAATGCCTAATATGTAAGCAGCTTCACCGAGGTCTTTCATTGAAAAACTCTTATTCAAGTATCCTTTATGCTATCCGAAATTCTATATCATTTCCGATTATCAATATGTCATCTACATATAATATCGTAAATGCTCTGAGCTCCCACTCACTTTCTTGTAAATCTGAGGCTTCTCCAAAAGTCTGTACAAACCCAAATGCTTTGATCACACTATCAAAGCGTTTATTCCAACTCGAGATGCTTGCACCAGTCCATAGATGGATCATTGGAGCTTGCATACTTTGTTAGCTCCTTGGATCGACAAAACCTTCGGTTGCTTCATATACAACTCTTCTTCCGTAAATCCATTCAGAATGCGGTCTTTACATCCATTTGCCAAATTTCATAATTATAAAATCGGCAATTGCTAACATGATTCGACGGACTTAAGCATCGCTACTGGTGAGAAGGTCTCATCGTAGTCAATCCCTTGAACTTGTCGAAAACCCTTTGCGACAAGTCGAGCTTTGTAGACGATAACATTACCGTCGTCGTCGGTCTTCTTCTTGAAGATCCACTTGTTTTCTATTGCTTGCCGACCATCGGGCAAGTCAACCAAAGTCCATACTTTGTTTTCATACATGGATCCCATCTCGATTTCATGGCCTCAAGCCATTTTGCGGAATCTGGGCTCACCATCGCTTCTTCATAGTTCGTAGGTTCATCATTATCTAGTAGCATGATTTCCGAACAGAATTACCGTACCACTCGGTGCGGATCTTACTCTGGTTGATCTACGAGGTTACGTAGTAACTTGATCTCAAGTTTCATGATCAACATCATCAACTTCCTCACCACTTGGTGTAGGTGTCTCGAAACCGGTTTCTGACGAACTACTTTCAAGTAAGGGAGAAGGTACTATTACCTCATCAAGTTCTACTTTCCTCCCACTCACTTCTTTCGAGAGAAACTCCTTCTCTAGAAAGGATCCATTCTTAACAACGAATGTCTTGCCTTGGATCTGTGATAGAAGGTGTACCCAACTGTCTCCTTTGGGTATCCTATGAAGACACATTTCTCCGATTTAGGTTCGAGCTTATCAGGTTGAAGCTTTTTCACATAAGCATCGCATCCCCAAACTTTAAGAAACGACAACTTTGGTTTCTTGCCAAACCATAGTTCATAAGGTGTCGTCTCAGCGGATTTCGACGGTGTTCTATTCAGTGTGAATGCGGCCGTCTCTAGAGCATAACCCCAAAACGATAGCGGTAAATCAGTAAGAGACATCATAGATCGCACCATATCTAGTAAAGTGCGATTCGACGTTCGGACACACCATTCTGTTGTGGTGTTCGGGTGGCGTGAGTTCTGAAACTATTCGCATTGTTTCAAATGTAGACCAAACTCGTAACTCAAATATTCACCTCCACGATCGGATCGTAGAAACTTAATTTTCTTATTACGATGATTTTCAACTTCACTCTGAAATTCTTTGAACTTTTCAAATGTTTCAGACTTATGTTTCATTAAGTAGATATACCCATATCTCGCTTAAGTCATCTGTGAAGGTGAGAAAATAACGATATCCGCCACGAGCCTCAACATTCATCGGACCACATACATCTGTATGTATGATTTCCAACAAATCTGTTGCTCTCTCCATAGTACCGGAGAACGGGTTTTAGTCATCTTGCCCATGAGGCACGGTTCTTAAGTGCCAAGTGATTCATAATCAAGTGACTCCAAAAGTCCATCGAGATGGAGTTTCTTCATCGCTTTACACCGATATGACCTAAACGGCGATGCCACAAATAAGTTGCACTATCATTATCAACTCTGCATCTTTTGGCTTCAACACTATGAATATGTGTATCACTACTATCGAGATTCATCAAAATAGACCACTCCTCAAGGGTGCATGACCATAAAAGATATTACTCATATAAATAGAACAACCATTATTCTCTCGATTTAAATGAATAACCGTCTCGCATCAAACAAGATCCAGATATAATGTTCATGCTCAACGCAGCACCAAATAATAATTATTTAGGTCTAAAACTAATCCCGAAGGTAGATGTAGAGGTAGCGTGCCGACCGTGATCACATCGACTTTGGAACCATTTCCCACGCGCATCGTCACCTCGTCCTTTGCGGTGTTAAGCAATCCGTAGTCCTGTTTGAGTTGCAAATATTAGCAATGAACCGATATCAAATACCAGTGCTCTGCGAGCTCTAGTAAGGTACACATCAATAACATGTATATCACATATACCTTTGTTCACCTTGCCATCCTTCTTATCCGCCAAATACTTGGGGCAGTTCCGCTTCGGTGACGGATCGCTTGCGGTAGAAGCACTCGATTTGGCTTAGGTCCGGACTTGGGTTTCTTCTCTGAGCAGCAACTTGCTTGCTGTTCTTCTTGAAGTTCCTTCTTCTTCCCTTTGCCTTTCTTTTTGAAACTAGTGGTCTTATTGACCATCAACACTTGATGCTCCTTCTTGATTTCTACCTCCGCAGCCTTTAGCATTGCGAAGAGCTCGGTATAGTCTTTACTAACCCTTGCATATTATAGTTCATCACGAAGCCTTTGTAGCTTGGTGGCGTGATTGAAGAATTACATCAATGACACAATCATCTGGAAGATTAACTCCCAATTGTGTCAAGTGATTGTAGTACCCGGACATTACGAGTATGTGCTCACTAACGAACTATTCTCCTCCATCTTGCAGCTATAGAACTTATTGGAGACTTCATATCTCTCAATCCGGGCATTACATTGGAATATTAACTTCAACTCTGGAACATCTCATATGCTCCATGACGTTCAAAACGTCGTTGAAGTCCCGGTTCTAAGCCGTAAAGCATGGCACACCGAACTATAGAGTAGTCATCGCTTTGCTCGCGAGACGTTCTTAACGTCGTCGGTTATCGGCGACGAGCTGGCACCTAGCGGTGCATCCAGGGCGTAACTCTTACATGCAGCAATGAGGATAATCCTCGGGTTATGGACCCGATCCGTGTAATTGCTACCATCATCTTTCAACTTTGCTTTCTCAAGGAACGCATTAAAATTCAACGGAACAACAAAGACGAGCCATCTATCTACAATCAAACATAAACAAGCAACATACTATCGGTACTAAGTTCATGATAAATTTAAGTTCAATTAATCATATTACTTAAGAACTCCCACTTAGAAAGACATCTCTCTAGTCATCTAAGTGATCACGTGATCCAAATCAACTAAACCATAACCGATCATCACGTGAAATGGAGTAGTTTTCAATGGTGAACATCTTATGTTGATCATATCTACTATATGATTCACGCTCGACCTTTCGGTCTCCGTGTTCCGAGGCCATATCTGCATATGCTAGGCTCGTCAAGTATAACCCGAGTATTCTGCGTGTGCAAAAACGGCTTGCACCCGTTGTAGATGGACGTGAGAGCTTATCACACCGATCATCACGTGGTGTCCGGGCACGACGAACTTTGGCAGCGGTGCATACTCGGGAGAACACTTCTTGATAATTTAGTGAGAGATCATCTTATAATGCTACCGTCAATCAAAGCAAGATAAGATGCATAAAGGATAAACATCACATGCAAATCAATATAAGTGATATGATATGGTCATCATCATCTTGTGCTTCGTGATCTTCATCTCCGCAGCACCACCATGATCACCATCGCCACCGGTAGCGACACCTTGATCTCCATCGTAGCATCGTTGTCGTCTCGCCAATCTTATGCTTCTCGACTATCTCTACCGCTTAGTGATAAAGTAAAGCATTACAGAGCGATTGCATTGCATACAATAAGCGACAACCATATGGCTCCAGCCGATTGCCGATAACTCGGTTACAAAACATGATCATCTCATACAATAAAATATAGCATCACGTCTTGACCATATCACATCACAACATGCCCTGCAAAAACAAGTTAGGCGTCCTCTACTTTGTTGTTGCAAATTTTACGTGGCTGCTACGGGCTTAAGCAAGAACCGATCTCACCTACATCAAAACCACAGCGATACTTACGTCAAATAGACTCCATTTAACCTTCTCAAGGACCGGCGTAGCCACACTCAGTTCAACTAAAGTGAGAGAGACAGCACCCACCAGTCACCTTTAAGCAACGAGTGCTCGTGGCGGTGAAACCAGTCTCGCGTAAGCGTCTGGCGTAATGTCGGTGCAGGCGCTTCATCTCACAATACCGCTGAACCAAAGTATGACATCTTTGGTAGGTAGTATGACTTGTATCGCCCACAACTCACTTGTGTTCTACTCGTGCAAAACATCAAACCATAAAAACCTAGGCTCGGATGCCACTTGTTGGGGAACGTAGTAATTTCAAAAATTTCCTACGCACACGCAAGATCATGGTGATGCATAGCAACGAGAGGAGAGAGTTGTCTCGTACCCTCGTAGACCCGGCGAAGCGATCACAACGTAGAGGAAGTAGTCGTCGTTCTCCTCGCGATCCGACCGATCCGGCGCCGTTACTCCGGCGCCCCAGTTCTTGACACACGTACAGCTCGATGGCGTCCCTCGTACTCGATCCAGCCGAGTGTCGAGGAGAGTTCCGTCGAGACGACGGCGTGGTGGCGATCTTGATGTTCTACCGGCGCAGGGCTTCGCCTAAGCTTCGCGACGATATGACCGAGGTGGAATATGGTGGAGGGGGGCACCGCACACGGCTAAGGAACGATCCGTAGATCAATACTTGTGTGTCCTAGGGTGCCCCCCTGCCCCCGTATATAAAGGAGGGAGGGGGAGGCCGGCCGGCCCTAGTGGCGCGTCAAGGGAGGGAGTCCTCCTCCTAGTTGAGTAGGACTCCTCTCCTAGTCCAACTAGGAAGGAGAAGGGGAAGGAAGAGAGGAGAGGAGAGGGAGGGGGGCGCGCCCCCTCCTTGTCCTATTCGGACTCCCACAGGGGGCGCCACCTCTGGTGCGGCCCTCTCTCTCCCTCTTGGCCCACTAAGGCCCATAACTTCCCGGGGGTTCCGTAACCCCTCCGGTACTCCGGTTTTCTCCGGAAACATCCGGAACCTTTCCGGTGTCGAATATAGCCGTCAATATATCAATCTTTATGTCTTGACCATTTCAAGACTCCTCGTCATGTCGTGATCACATCCGGGACTCGAACTTCTTCGGTACATCAAAATACATAAACTCATAATAAGCATCGCCAGAAACCTTAAGCGTGCGGACCCTACGGTTCGAGAACAATGTAGACATGACCGAGACCGTCTCGGTCAATAACCAATAGTGGGACCTGGATGCCCATATTGGTTCCTACATATTCTCGAAGATCTTTATCGGTCGAGACCGCATAACAACATCGTTGTTCCCTTTGTCATCGGTATGTTACTTGCGAGATTCGATCGTCGGTATCAATACCTAGTTCAATCTACGTTACGGCAAGTCTCTTTACTCGTTCCGTAATACATCATCTCACAACTAACTCATTAGTTGTAATGCTTACAAAGGCTTGATGATGTGCATTACCGAGAGGGCCGAGAGATACCTCTCAGAGCAATCGGAGTGACAAAACCTAATCTCGAAATCGCCAACCCAACATCGCCTTTGGAGACACACAGTAGTACTCCTTTATAATCACCCGATTCGTTGTGACGTTTGGTAGCACCAAAGTGTTCCTCCGTTAGCAGGAGTTGCATAATCTCATAGTTACGAGGAACATGTATAAGTCATGGATAAAAGCGGTAGCAACATACTAAGCGATCGTGTGCTAAGCTAATGGAATGGGTCATGTCAATCAGATCATTCTGCTAATGATGTGACCTTGTTAATCAAATAACAACTCTTTGTTCATGGTGGGAAACATAACCATCTTTGATTAACAAGCTAGTCTAGTAGAGGCATACTAGTGACATGTTGTTTGTTTATGCATTCACACATGTATCATGTTTCCGGTTAATACAATTCTAGCATGAATGATAAACATTTATCATGAAATAAGGAAATAAATAATAACTTTATTATTGCCTCTAGGGCATATTTCCTTCACAAAACACGATCAACTCAGTGGCACCAGGCTTAACATAGCATTGTCTGAAATAAGAATTGGAGTTTGGTGGTTTCGGGAACTGAAGGAAATATGCCCTAGAGGCAATAATAAAATTATTATTTATTTCCTTATTTCATGATAAATGTTTATTATTCATGCTAGAATTGTATTAACCGGAAACATAATACATGTGTGAATACATAGAACATAATGTCACTAGTATGCCTCTACTTGACTAGCTTGTTGATCAAAGATGGTTATGTTTCCTAACCATAGACATGTGTTGTCATTTGATTAATGAGATCACATCATTAGGAGAATGATGTGATTGACATGACCCATTCCGTTAGCCTAGCACTTGATCGTTTAGTATGTTGCTATTGCTTTCTTCATAACTTATACATGTTCCTCGTAACTATGAGATTATGCAACTCCTGCTTACGGAGGAACACTTTGGGTGCTACCAAACATCACAACGAATCGGGTGATTATAAAGGAGTACTACCGTGTCTCCAAAGGTACATGTTGGGTTGGCGATTTCGAGATTAGGTTTTGTCACTCCGATTGTTGGAGAGGTATCTCCGGCCCTCTCGGTAATGCACATCACTATAAGTCTTGCAAGCAATGTAGCAATGAGTTAGTTACGGAATGATGCATTACGAACGAGTAAAGAGACTTGCCGGTAACGAGATTGAACTAGGTATTGATACCGACGATCGAATCTCGCAAGTAACATACCGATGACAAAGGGAACAACGATGTTGTTATGCGGTTCGACCGATAAAGATCTTCAGAGAATATGTAGGAGCCAATATGGGCATCCGTGTTCTCGCTATTGGTTATTGACCGAGAATAGTTCTAGGTCATGTCTACATAGTTCTCGAACCCGTAGGGTCCGCACGCTTAAGGTTTCGATGACCGTTATATTATGAGTTTATGAGTTTGATGTACCGAACGAGTTCGGAGTCCCGGATGAGATCTGGGACATGACGAGGAGTCTCGAAATGGCCGAGACATAAAGATCGATATATTGGACGACTATATTCGAGTTCGAAAGGTTCCGAGTGATTCGGTATTTTTGGAGTACCGAGAGTTACGGAATTCGCCGGGAGTATATGGGCCTTATTGGGCCATACGGGAATAGAGGAGAGAGGCCAAAGGAAGGAGGCTGCGCCCCCTCTCTGGTCCGACTGGACAAGGGCGCAGCCCCTTTCCTTCTTCCTCTCCCCTCTTTCCCTTCTCCTACTCCAACAAGGGAGGTGGAATCCTACTAGGACTAGGGAGTCGTAGTAGGACTCCACACTTGGCGCGCCCCCTCCTAGGGCCGGCCTCCTCCCTCCTTGCTCCTTTATATACGGGGGCAGGGGGCACCCCATGACACACAAGTTGATCTACGGATCGTTCCTTAGCCGTGTGCGGTGCCCCCTGTGATAGCCTGGCTTATTAGGGATGATAGACTACTCATATCAATAAGGAATTCCTTCTTTTCCGGATCCCATTCGACGAACTCCAAAGTTAAGCGTGCTCAGCTTGGAGTAGTTTCAGATGGGTGACCGACCGAAGATTGCTCCGGTGCGCACGAGTGAGGACAAAGTCTTGCGAAAAAGACTAGTATTGATCTGTGGGGCCAGTCTAGATCCCGCCAGAGTAACGACCACCGGCGGGTGTGTCCGGGAGTTACAAGTTGGTATCGAGCCGACCCTCGCGGTTACACGGATGGTTGCGACAGGTCTTGCGGTCATGTTGTTCATGACGTTTGTGACCCGTCGTGGCACACGGCATGGCACATGTACCGGACTGGATGCACAAACGGTTGTGCCAAGAGGGAACGTTCCTGTGGCCCGACGAGGACGTCGGTTCCTCTTAGTGTGGGTGTATGTGATAGCCTGGCTTATTAGGGATGATAGACTACTCATATCAATAAGGAATTCCTTCTTTTCGGGATCCCATTCGGATAGAACTCCAAAGTTAAGCGTGCTCACTTGGAGTAGTTTCAGATGGGTGACCGATCGAAGTTGCTCCGGGTGCGCCGAGTGAGGACAAAGTCGCGAAAAAGACTAGTATTGATCTGTGGGGCGAGTCTAGATCCCGCCAGGAGTAACGACCACCGGCGGGTGTGTCCGGGGAGTTACAAGTTGTCCGGAAAGTGAACACGGTTTCTGTGTTATGTTTGACGTAAGTAGGAGTTCAGGATCACCTCTTGATCATTGCTAGTTCACGACCGTTCCTTTGTTTCTCTTCTCGCTCTCATTTGCGTAAGTTAGCCACCATATCTTGCTTAGCATTCTGCTGCAACCTCACCCTTTACCCCTTCCTTTCCCATTAAGCTTTGCTAGTCTTGATACCCATGGTAATGGGATTCTTTGAGTCCTCGTGGCTCACCGGATACTTCAAAACCAGTTTGCGGTGCCTATGTTACCGAAAGGTGGCGCAATTAAGCTCAAGGAGGAGCTCGATGAAGATCTTGCCCTTTGTGTTGTTTCGTTCTAGTTGATCGAGAGTGGAGCCCGGTTGGGGTCGATCGGGGACCTTTATCGCATTTGGGGTTCTTCTGTTGTTTTGGTTCCGTAGTCGGACCTTGATTGTATCTGGATGATGTAATGCTTTATTCATGTAATTGTGTGAAGTGGCGATTGTAAGCCAACTATGTATCTCTTTCCCTTATGTATTACATGGGTCGTGTGAAGATTACCTCACTTGCGACATTGCTTTCAATGCGGTTATGCCTCTAAGTCGTGCTTCGACACGTGGAAGATATAGCCGCATCGAGGGCGTTAGAAGTTGACACACCCGCTGGTGGTCGTTACTCCTGGCGGGATCTAGACTGGCCCCACAGATCAATACTAGTCTTTTCTGCGCACTTTGTCCTCACTCATGCGCACCCAGGAGCAACTTCGGTCGGTCACCCATCCTGAGACTACTCCAAGTGAGCACGCTTAACTTTGGAGTTACGTCCAATGGGCTCCGGAAAAGAAGGAATTCCTTATTGATATGAGTAGTCTATCATCCCTAATAAGCCGTGCTATCACATACACCCACACTCGGAGGAATCGGCGTCCTCGTCGGGCCACGTGAACGTTCCTCTTGGCACAACCGTCAGGCATCCATCCGGTACATGTGCCATGCCGTGTGCCACGATGGGTCACAAACGTCATGAACAACATGACCACGCACCTATCCGCAACCATCCGTAACCGCGAGGGTCGGCTCGATACCAACTTGTAACGCCCGGACACACCGCCGGTGGTCGTTACTCTGGCGGGATCTAGATCGCCCCACAGATCAATACTAGTCTTTTCTGCGCACTTTGTCCTCACTCATGCGCACCGGAGCAACTTCGGTCGGTCACCCATCCCGAGACTACTCCAAGTGAGCACGCTTAACTTTGGAGTTCTGTCGAATGGGCTCCGGAAAAGAAGGAATTCCTTATTGATATGAGTAGTCTATCATCCCTAATAAGCCAGCTATCACACCCCTCCACCATATTCCACCTCGGTCATATCGTCGTGGAGTTTAGGCGAAGCCTGCGCGGGTAGAGCATCATCATCGTCACCACGCCGTCGTCTTGTGGAACTCATCCTCGACACTTTGCTTTGGATCGGTCCGGGTCGTCATCGAGCTGAACGTGTCTTGAACTTCGGAGGTGCCGTATGTTCGTTACTTGGATCGGTCGGATCGTGAAGACGTCGACTACATCAACCGCGTTGTCATAACGCTTCGCTTACGGTCTCACGAGGGCGTGGACAATACTCTCCCTCTCGTTGCTATGCCATCACCATGATCTTGCATGTGCGTGGAAAATTTTGAAATTACTACGTTCCCCAACAAAGGCATCCGAGCCTGGTTTTATGCGTAGATGTCATATGCACGAGTAGAACACAAGTGAGTTGTGGGCGATACAAGTCATCTTGCTTACCAAAGATGTCATACTTTGGTTGGGCGGTATTGTGAGATGAAGCGGCCGGACCGACATTACGCCAGACGCTTACGCGAGACTGGTTTCACCGCTACGAGCACTCATGCTTAAAGGTGATGGCGGGTGTCTGTCTCTCTCACTTTAGCTGAATCGAGTGTGGCTACGCCGGTCCTTGCAAAGGTTAAAACAACACCAACTTGATGAACTATCGTTGTGGTTTTTGATGCGTAGGTAAGAACGGTTCTTGCTAAGCCCGTAGCAGCCACGTAAAATTTGCAACAACAAAGTAGAGGACGTCTAACTTGTTTTTGCAGGCATGTTGTGATGTGATATGGTCAAGACGTGATGCTATATTTTATTGTATGAGATGATCATGTTTTGTAACCGGTTATCGGCAATCGCGCAGAGCCATATGGTTGTCGCTTTATTGTATGAAATGCAACGCATCGTAATTGCTTTACTTTATCACTAAGCGGTAGCGATAGTCGAGAAGCAATAGATGACGTAACGACAACGATGCTACGATGGAGATCAAGGTGTCGCGCCGGTGACGATGGTGATCATGATGGTGCTTTGAAGATGGAGATCACAAGCACAAGATGATGATGGCCATATCATATCACTTATATTGATTGCGTGTGATGTTTATCCTTTATGCATCTTATCTTGCTTTGATTGACGCATTTTAAGATGATCTCTCACTAATTATCAAGAAGTGTTCTCCCTGAGTATGCACCGTTGCGAAAGTTCTTCGTGCTGAGACACCACGTGATGATCGGATGTGATAGGCTCTACGCTCAAATACAATGGGTGCAAAATAGTTGCACACGTGGAATACTCAGTTGAACTTGACGAGCCTAGCATATCTGATATGGCCTCGAACACGGAGACCGAAGGTCGAACATGAATCATATAGTAGATATGATCAACATAGTGATGTTCACCATTGAAACTACTCTATCTCACGTGATGATCGGACATGGTTTAGTTGATTTGGATCACGTGATCACTTAGATGACTAGAGAGATGTCTGTCTAAGTGGGAGTTCTTAAGTAATATGATTAATTGAACTTAAATTTATCATGAACTTAGTACCTGGTAGTATTTTGCAAATTATGTTGTAGATCGATAGCTCGCGTTGTTGCTTTCATATGTTTATTTTGATATGTTCCTAGAGAAAACTGTGTTGAAAGATGTTAGTAGCAATGATGCGGATTGGATCCGTGATCTGAGGTTTATCCTCATTGCTGCGCAGAAGAATTATGTCCTCGATGCACCGCTAGGTGACAAACCTATTGCAGGAGCAGATGCAGACGTTATGAACGTGTGGCTAGCTCAATATGATGACTACTTGATAGTTTAGTGCACCATGCTTAACGGCTTAGAATCGGGACTTCAAAGACGTTTTGAACGTCATGGACCATATGAGATGTTCCAGGAATTGAAGTTAATATTTCAAGCAAATACCCGAGTTGAGAGATATGAAGTCTCCAACAAAGTTCTATAGCTAAAAGATGGAGGAGAATCGCTCAACTAGTGAGCATGTGCTCAGATTGTGCAGGTACTTCAATCGCTTGAATCAAGTGGGAGTTAATCTTCCGGATAAGATAGTGATTGATGAAATTCTCTAGTCACCATCACCAAGTTAGTAGAACTTCGTGATGAACTATAATATGCAAGGGATGACGAAAGTGATTCCCAAGCTCTTCGTGATGTTGAAATCGACGAAGGTAGAAGTCAAGAAAGAGCATCAAGTGTTGATGATTGACAAGACCACCAGTTTCAAGAAAAGGGCAAAGGGAAAGAAAGGGAACTTCAAGTGGAAAGACAAGCAAGTTGTCACTCCTGCGAAGAAGCCCAAAGCTAGACCATAGCCTGAAACTGAGTGCTTACACTGCAAAGGAAATAGTCACTGGAAGCGGAAATGCCCTGAATATTTGGTAGATAAGAAGGATGGCAAAATGAACAAGGGTATATTTGATATACAGGTTATTAATGTGTGCCTTACTAGTGTTTATAGTAGCTCCTGAGTATTTGATACTTGTTCGGTTGCTAAGATTAGTAACTCAAAACAGGAGTTACATAATAAACAGAGACTAGTTGAGGGGAAGTGACGATGAGTGTTGGAAATAGTTCCAAGATTGATATGATCATCATCACACACTCCCTATACTTTCGGGATTAGTGTTAAACCTAAATAAATGTTATTTAGTGTTTGCGTTGAGCATGAATATGATTTGATCATATTTACTGCGATACGGTTATTCATTTGAAGTTAAAGAATAATTGTTATTATGTTTACATGAATAAGACCTTTGATGGTTATACACCCAATGAAAATAGTTTGTTGGATCTCGATTGTAGTGATACACATATTCATAATATTGATGCCAAAAAATGCAAAGTTAATAATGATAGTGCAATTTATTTGTGGCACTGCCGTTTGGGTCATATCGGTGTAAAGCGCATGAAGAAACTCCATAAAGATGGATTTTCAGAATCACTTGGTTATGAATCATTTGATGTTTGCGAACCGTGCCTTTTTGGTAAGATGACTAAAACTCCGTTCTCCGAAACAATGAAACGAGCTACTAACTTGTTGGAAATAATACATACCGATATATGCGTTCCAATGAGTGTTGATGCTCGTGGCGGGTATCGTTATTTTCTGACCTTCACAGATGATTTGAGTAGATATGCGGATATCTACTTGATGAAACATAAGTCTGAAATAGTTGAAAGGTTCAAAGAATTTCAGAGTGAAGTGGAAAAATCATCGTAACAAGAAAATAAAGTTTCTGCGATCTGATCGCGGAGACGAATATTGAGTTACGAGTTTGGTCTTCAATTAAAACAATGTGGAATAGTTTCACAGCTCACGCCACCTGGAACACCACAACGTTATGGTGTGTCCGAACGTCAGAATCGCACTTTATTGGATATGGTGCGATCTATGATGTCTCTTATTGATTTACCATTATCATTTTGGGGTTATGCATTAGAGACAAATGCATTCACGTTAAAAGGGCACCATCTAAACCGCTGAGACGACACTATATGAACTGTGGTTTAGCAAGAAACCCAAGTTGTCGCTTTCTTAAAGTTTGGGGCTACGATGCTTATGTGAAAAGTTTCATCCTGATAAGCTCAAACCCAAATCGGAGAAGTGTGTCTTCATAGAATACCCAAAGGAAACTGTTGGGTACACCTTCTATCACAGATCCGAAGGCAAGATATTTGTTGCTAAAAATGGATCCTTTCTAGAGAAGGAGTTTCTCTCGAAAGAAGTGAGTGGGAGGAAAGTAGAACTTGATGAGGTAACTGTACCTTCTCCCTAATTGGAAAATAGTTCCTCACTGAAATCAGTTCCAGTGATTCCTACACCAATTAGTGAGGAAGCCAATGATGATGATCATGAAATTTCAGATCAAGTTACTACAAAACCTCATAAGTCTTCCAGAATACGGTCCGCACCAGAGTGGTACGGTAATCCTGTTCTGAAAGTCATGTTACTAGACCATGATAAACCTACGAACTATGAGGAAGCGATGATGAGACCAGATTCCGCAAAATGGCTGGAGGCCATGAAATCTGAGATAGGATCCATGTATGAGAACAAAGTGTGGACTTGCCCGATGATCGGCAAACCATAGAAAATAAATGGATCTTCAAGAGGAAGACGAACGTTGATAGTAGTGTTACTATCTACAAAGCTCGACTTGTCGCAAAAAGGTTTTTGATAAGTTCAAGGTGTTGACTACAATGAGATTTTCTCAATTGTAGCGATGCTTAAGTCTGTCCGAATCATGTTAGCAATTGCCATATTTTATGAAATTTGGCAAATGGATGTCAAAACTACATTCCTTAATGGATTTATTAAAGAAGAGTTGTATATGATACAACCAGAAGGTTTTGTCAATCCTAAAGGTGCTAACAAAGTGTGCATGCTCCAAATGATCCGTCTATGGACTCGTGCAAGCATCTCGAGTTGGAATATACGCTTTGATAAGTTGATCAAAGCATATAGTTTTGTATGCACTTACGGTGAAGCCTCAGATTTACAAGAAAGTGAGTGGGAGCACTACAAGATTTCGATAAGTATATGTGAATGACATATTGTTGATCGGAAATAATGTAGAATTATTCTGCAAAGCATAAATGAGTGTTTGAAAGGAGTTCTTTAAAAGAAAGACCTCAGTAAAGCTACTTACATATTGAGCATCAAGATCTATTGAGATAGATCAAGACGCTTGATAAGTTTTTTTCAATGAGTACATACCTTGATAAGATTTTGAAGTAGTTCAAAATGGAACAGTCAAAGAAGGAGTTCTTGCCTGTGTTGCAAGGTGTGAAAGTGAGTAAGACTCAAATCCCGACCACGGCAGAAAATAGAAAAGAGAATGAAAAGTCATTCCCTATGCCTCAGTCATAGGTTCTATAAAGTATGCTATGTTGTGTACCAGACCTATTGTATACCTTGCTCTGAGTTTGGCAAAAGAATACAATTTTGATCTAAGAGTAGATCATTGGACAGCGGTCAAGAATATCCTTAGTGAGGACTAAGGAGATGTTTCTCGATTATGGAGGTGATAAAAGAGCCCGTCGTAAAAAAGTTACAACGATGCAAGCTTTTACACCGATCCAGATGACTCTAAAGTCTCAATCTGGATACATATTGAAAGTGGGAGCAGTTAGCTAGAGTAGCTCCGTGCAGAGCATTGTAGACATAGTATATTTGCAAAATATATACGGCTCTGAATGTGACAGACCCATTGACTAAACTTCTCTCATGAGCAAAACATGATCATACCTTAGTACTCTTTGGGTGTTAATCACATAGCGATGTGAACTAGATTATTGACTCTAGCAAAACCCTTTGGGTGTTGATCACATGACGATGTGAACTATTGGTACTAATCACATACAGATGTGAATATTGGTGTTAAATCACATGGTGATGTGAACTAAATTATTAACTCTAGTGCAAGTGGGAGACTGAAGGAAATATGCCCTAGAGGCAATAATAAAGTTATTATTTATTTCCTTATTTCATGATAAATATTTATTATTCATGCTAGAATTGTATTAACAGGAAACATAATACATGTGTGAATACATAGACAAACATAGTGTCACTAGTATGCCTCTACTTGACTAGCTTGTTGATCAAAGATGGTTATGTTTCCTAACCATAGACATGTGTTGTCATTTGATTAATGGGATCACATCATTAGGAGAATGATGTGATTGACATGACCCATTCCGTTAGCCTAGCACTTGATTGTTTAGTATGTTGCTATTGCTTTCTTCATAACTTATACATGTTCCTGTAACTATGAGATTATGCAACTCCCGTTTACCGGAGGAACACTTTGGGTGCTACCAAACGTCACAACGTAACTGGGTGATTATAAAGGAGTACTACTGGTGTCTCCAAAGGTACATGTTGGGTTGGCGTATTTCAGGATTAGGTTTTGTCACTCCGATTGTCGGAGAGGTATCTCTGGGCCCTCTCGGTAATGCACATCACTATAACTCTTGCAAGCAATGTAGCTAATGAGTTAGTTACGGAATGATGCATTACGTAACGAGTAAAGAGACTTGCCGGTAACGAGATTGAACTAGGTATTGGATACCGACGATCGAATCTCGGGCAAGTAACATACCGATGACAAAGGGAACAACGTATGTTGTTATGTGGTTTGACCGATAAAGATCTTCGTAGAATATGTAGGAGCCAATATGGGCATCCAGGTTCCGCTATTGGTTATTGACCGAGAATAGTTCTAGGTCATGTCTACATAGTTCTCGAACCCATAGGGTCCGCACGCTTAAGGTTTCGATGACCGTTATATTATGAGTTTATGAGTTTTGATGTACCGAAGGAGTTCGGAGTCTCGGATGAGATCGGGGACATGACGAGGAGTCTCGAAATGGTCGAGACGTAAAGATCGATATATTGGACGACTATATTCGGAGTTCGAAAAGGTTCCGAGTGATTCGGTATTTTTCGAGTACCGGGAGAGTTACGGAATTCGCCGGGAGTATATGGGCCTTATTGGGCCATACGGGAATAGAGGAGAGAGGCCAAAAGAAAGGAGGCCTGCTCCCCCCCTCTGGTCCGAATGGACAAGGGGCGAGCCCCTTTCCTTCTTCCTCTCCCCCTCTTTCCCCTTCTCCTACTCCAACAAGGGAGGTGGAATCCTACTAGGACTAGGGAGTCCTAGTAGGACTCCACACTTGGCGCCCCTCCTAGGGCCGGCCTCCTCCTCCCTTGCTCCTTTATATACGGGGCGGGGGCACCCCATGACACACAAGTTGATCTACGGATCGTTCCTTAGCCGTGTCGGTGCCCCTCCACCATATTCCACCTCGGTCATATCGTCATGGAGTTTAGGCGAAGCCTCGCGCGATGAGAGCATCATCATCGCTACCACGCCGTCGTCTTGACGGAACTCATCCCGACACTTTGCCGGATCGAGTCCGGGATCGCCATCGAGCTGAACGTGTGCTGAACTCGGAGGTGCCGTGACGCTCGGTACTTGGATCGGTCGGATCGTGAAGACGACGACTACATCAACCGCGTTGTCATAACACTTCCGCTTACGGTCTACGAGGGTACGTGGACAATACTCCCCCCTCTCGTTGCTATGCCATCAACATGATCTTGCATGTGCGTAGGAAATTTTTGAAATTACTACGTTCCCCAACAGGAACAAAGCTCGTCAGTTTCTAATCCACACTTACAATTTCTCAGTAGCTCTCGTGTCACATGGTTTGGATAAACTGGTCCACTAGTCCGGTCATTCCAGAGAAGTGTAAAAAGTGAAAGATGAGCATTTTCATTGGAATAGATTGAGTGCAAGTGTCCCTCTTAACATTAGTTTGTGCTTGAGACTCAATGTAGAGAATGCTCCACTTAAATCCTATGAAAGATATGCAAGTAAATCTTAGCATTTCTTTACTCATTTTAAGTGGTAACAATTGATAATTTTCCAACTAGCATAAGACTTGAAATAACGAATACAATAATTGTCGCTTGATTCCTTGTCATTAATCAGGCAAAAACCCACTAAGGTGCCTTGATGCATCTTAGAATGAGAAAAAAAGGAGAGCAATGGGTGAAGATCATGGAGCGCGACCATCGTTGGCCAAGTCGAAACAGTGGAGGTGCATCGTGAGTTCGTGACAGAGGTCTAGCGTGCATCGATGGTTGTGCTCTCTGCATCCTCCTCATCAATTGTTGACCCATGTAGAGAAAGAGTAGGGGACCTTAGTATTCCATTGGACGTGAAGATCTTTTTTTTATAGGGAAGCCTCCCATATGGCACCCATCCCCTCTGAATTGCTTTGGCGAATCATCATGTCAAGGTTAGTGCTCCAGTGTCCAATTTGTGAATGTGGGACTGAGAATGTTAAGCATTACCATTTTCCTATGTCTGAGGGAGAAGGAAGTTTGGAAATGTGATCGGTGAGATCATCGATACGGTGTTTATAGTGGATTAGTGGATAGGGCGGGGAAAGCCTGTCCTGACTCTGGAGCATATTCTTTGCCAAAGTGTCTCTCGTTCTCGGACATGATAGGTTGCATCAAATGGTGGCAATGGTGACATGTTACATGTAGTGGGATAGAAGGCACAACGTGCGTGCCGAGACGATGCAAGTTCCAGCGCGTTCTGCAATGGCGATTATTGCTCTTGCCACCAATTTCTCGGAAACTAAATCCAAAGAAGGGTGGATTAGCCATCGGTCGGTAAAACCTCCTATGGACCTAATCAAGCTTAGTATCGATGCATGTTTTTTTTTAAACAGATGTTGAATGCTTTGTCTATGGACAGGGGTGCATGGAAGTTTGCTATTCATGTGCCCGAATCATGAGCTGGTCGCGAGATCTTATGGTTTTCACCTCTAGCCTACCCCAACGTGCTTGGGACTAAAGGCTTCGTTGTTGTTGTTGGATGCCGAATGCTTTGCGTGGCGCAACAGTATCGACCCTAAGGGGTTGAAAGGAGGTTTCATTTTATTATGACATCAAATTAACAACATCACCAGTAACTTGGTCTCCAGTACCATGATGGATGAAGCGATTGTGGTCGAGTCAAGCATGGTCTGAAACATTTTGTACCAGGTTTGGGTTGCCGACGACGTACTCCACGTGGTAAAGCATGGTCCGAACCCGGCGTTGGCGTCCATGGCGGGGTGCACTCGTATTGCGCCGAACCGAGATGATTGTTATCATGAAGGTGGGCACAAGAATAACCGGCATGGCGGCAGCAGTGGATGTTATCACATGTCCCATGAGATTGTGAAGATATAGTTGGATCATTGTCCTCGTGAAGATATAGCCAGTGCTGTTGCTCACGAGTTAGGGAGCTGGTTCTTCGTAGGTCTCCTCCGTTTGTTCGGAACAGAAAACAGGGATTACTGGCAGGAACTGGGCTGGCAAGCAGTTCAGGTTCAGCACCCAAATCACTCTAGGCATTTTTTTTTTCTTTTTTTGAGATACGATTGTCAAGAAACTGCTTTAGACACCAACAGGAACCAGATCTGAAAAGGCGAATGCAGAGAGAAAAAACACAGCCACGTTGGAATATACTCCTATGTCATGTTATATACTTACGTTAAGGCAAGAACAAAATTGAGCACCTGGTACCGCGAAACGATACATAGCATATTTTACAACGAAGTAAGACATGACACGCGTCACGTCAAATATGAGACCCGACAACCGGAAAACACAATCGGCAGCTAAACTTCATGACCAGATGAATAGATTGTATAGTCGGCAACTGTGTCGATGTTAACCCGACAGAAGTTCCATTCTTTCTTCAGTATACGACTGCAGAAAGATATGAACACATTATGTGTTCAGGAGAGTCGGTACAAAGGGCTGGGGTATATCATTACAGAGATAGTGTGATCAGGTCAACTGGACCACCAAAAGAACAAGGCAGGGAAGCTGGTTTCTGCAAGCAAATGGCAGCACAACATACAACAATCCTACAGCTGTATGGAAATACCAATCTTTACTGACTGAAACCCAACATTTCAGCCAGGTAGAAACACAATCCCCAGGTAACAATATTTGAGCAGAATATGACTTTCGAAGTCCCAGCCCCTTTTGAGCAGAATGGGTTAGTTCCAGCTAAGCGGTTGCGCCGAACAACCCAACTTTTCGAAAAACAAAGATCCTGGGTAAATTCCTTCTACGGGAAACCCGACAACCAGGTCTCTCTAAAAGATCTTTGCTACCAGCATGAAAAAGGCAAACCCGACTTTTCTCCAGCAAAGTGAGAAAGAAGTTTGGCCAGGCATTGATAAAGTCTTGTGTATGGTCATCTCACAACCTATGAACTAGTAACACCACACGAGCACATATCAAATCAGTGAGCTATTTACAGTGACTCGCAATGATGCAAACAAACAAGTCACACAAAATCATTCGACCGTCCAGGCTGTAGATTCCCACAACCAGTCCACAATCTCAAGAAAACCTTGCGGTTACGGCAGTGAACAGTACAGCACAGCTGTTGCACACACGCATCAGTCGGCAAAGCAGATCTGGGGAAGTAGGCCATTACAGAAAATAGATGATGGCTTTTATGGACTGATCATTAATAGAAGAGAAAACTTTATATGGAAGTTCTTATCTATAGCATGACTCGGTCGACGGAGATAGAAAAATGGTAGTGCATACAGATATCAGACCCACTAACGCACGCTCAGCCTCAGTTGACCAGAGCCTACGTCTCCACTTAGAGAAATGGTGATGAGAAGGAACATCACCATCGGACACCGCCTCCCATTTCATCTCGTGTTCAAATTTTGTCAACCGTTTTGCGCGGGCTGCAGACACACGCATACATCAATCAATCCCTTTTTGATTAGCCCAAACACCCACTACCGGAAAAGCAGCCCCCACCACAAAGTGTATGGCTGGTGCACTACAGACCCGAAAAGAAACAAAATGAGAGCAGGCCAAGACTCTTTTGTAGCTCTCCGCATCACTCACACTCATAGGGGTATTGAAAGTTGTAGGAGCATGATCAGGTTATTGCTTACCATATCCTTGAAAATTAAAAGCACCTTTGAACAAAAGATGGAAAAGGGGTAGTAGGTGACATCATATACCGTCGATACAACTTCCAGTGGAGAGGATCCTTTAGGTCTTTTCCTGCCTCCTTGTTGTTAGTGGATCAGAACCAGCAGTTTTTATCTTAACACTTTGATAACAGGTTCATGCATGCCTACTAGCAGCTGCGGGGATGGGTGTTGCAGCTGCTGTTACTATACTAGGCAGTGTTGTTGGGTTCAGGCTTCACCGGCTGGCCGTCCTGTGAATGTTGTGTGTCATAGATAGCCATGGCAAGAGAGACTGGCATCATGCAGAGAGCCTTGGATTGGAGAAATTGCATTGCGGCACCGATGTCCTCATCCATCAGCTTCGCAACCTGTTTTTCCGTGCCATCCGTTGACCACTTTTCCCATATCTGCTGTTTGCTCCCACCATCGCTTGCTTCCCCCTAACGAAAAGATAAAAGTTCAACAACCGAAAGATATGGCAATTTAGAGATGGAAAGGGACTCCCAGACAGATTTATTCTTCAAGTCAAGGTACAATTGATCAAGGAAGAATGATGCACACTATGTTATAACCATCATGGAGCAAATACTGGGATGTGTCAGGTTCTCTAACAGGCCTCTGATAGCAATAAGTAAAGATGATTTTTAACAAGAAGGACGAACAGAGTGTGACATAAAAAGTCGATAATAGAAATAAGGTGCTGAATGGATTCTGCCTTCAGCACCACTGCCCAGAAAGAAGAAAGCAAGAAGATTAAAATAAAAAAGATGTCGATAGCCAATTTCTCAAGGAGTAAAGGAAGGGGAAACCTAAACTGTATATTGTACTTTTTATAGCAATGCTCAGTATAATAAACCATAACAAAATGTACTTTGATTGGTATATTCATGGCACCACAGGTGATGCTTTCCCAACCAGCAGTACATCCAGCAACGTCCACCATGGAAAAGAAAGAAAATAAAAGAGAAGTAGGTGGAAGAAGCCAACGGAAAACATTTCAAGAATTACATGCAACGTATGGAACCAAATAAAAGATCAATCAGTACTGCGGTTTTACTATAAGCCTACCTCAATTGAAATGCAGTAAAATAGAAGAAGGTAATAGCGCACAATGCTATAATAGTCCATAGTCAGTTTTTGGCAAGTTTACCTTAACTGAAAGTGGAATGTCAGAAACCAGCTGTGCAACAGCACCAGCACCACCCAATCTGCTCATGCTTAACACCTAACATCAGGGAATCAAGGTTCCATCAAACTAAAATCACAATGGTTGTTGGCAGTTCATATCCAATAGCATAGTGAACCTTACCTTTACTTGAAGCCTAAGGAACTTCACATAATCCAGGATCTCATCTAGCATAACTGCCCTATCTGTCTGCATTTAGTTCAAAAGGAGACTCAGAATTTCTTTTAGTTGTCATATTTGGATGTTACATATTAAATATTCTGTATGTGGCGATTGTGCATGCATTGTTTTTTTTTTAAAATTATATGATTACCAGGGTACTCACTAGATTATCTCAAAAGGAAGGCATATACAAAGCTTACGGAGCGTGATAGAAAATAATATCTTTTTGGAGCTGAAAAGTTATTGGTCAAAATAAAGAAGCACAAAGATAATATAGTATTTTCAGCACATCATGACCCCAGACCACTTGCTGAAATTCTGTGAGGTCTCAATGGCAGGCATGTGAACTACAGAAGTCTTCACCCATATGATAACATCTACAAGTATAACTAAGAATGATTACCTTGTTCGTATTGGGGACCAATTCCTGTAGGGCCCTCATCCTTTCCGCTATCCTCTCTCTTCTTAGCTGCATTGGAACAAGTATGGTTCAGAATACTCCTGAATAAACACCTACCAGAATCATAAAATAGGCTTAAAAAAATACAGAGTGGGAGAATACAGCCTGACATACAGACACAATTGTACAACTGCTAGAGATATGGCATATATAATAATTAAGTTTAAAAAAGGCGGCCAACCTTAAAGCTAGTTACTTGGTAATCACATAACATTCACTGAGTAACAGGATTGCAAAATGACATATGAGTGGTCAAAGGTAGCATGCAGACATCTCGCGTACTACAACCACATGGCAATACGTGACTTGGTCGTCAGCCTTAGAGAAAACGCCAGATGCATCTGCCGAATGACTGCCCATCATTTGGCTAACGCCAAACCATTTTTAAAGCATGTGATGACTTGTACAGCAAGTGAATTGATGCAATTGAATACAGGAACCTTGTCGCTTCGGTGTCAAGTTAGAGGCGATTGCTTGGTCACAGACTGACACTGTGCAAGCATGACCCCAGGCCGGAGATTTGGTAACAGCATGGATGCACAGTAACGAGTAATGACCTAGGGTAGGCAGGGTTCGTAATCAACACAGGTTTAACAGAATGAATGAATGAATTCCATTACCCTCTCTGCGATGCTGTGGGGATCGGTCGCCTGACCGCGGCGCGCCCGCACCTTGGGCCTCGGCGCCGGCGGCTGCGGCCCTCCGGCCGGCCCGCCCTGCTTCGGCTGCTGCGCGTGGAACATCTGAAATTCGCCACCGGATATGACGCAGTTAGCACAAATTCTGAAAATTTGAAGCTGAAACATGCACAATTTGTCTGCAGAAGGGTACCTGTGGGGGAGGGTGGCTGGGGCGAAGGTGCGGCGGCTGGAGGCCACCGCCGAACACCGGCGGGAAGAGGCCGGGGAGCTGCACGCCGTCCCGCTCCTGCAGAGGCAAGCGATAAGATAAGCCACGGCACGCGCGTTTCTGTTGGGCGAGGGCCAGCGCAAAAGGCAGAGGAAAAGGGGGGGAAAGCGGAGGGGGGCGCTCACCGCGGCGTTGCCGGGGTCGTCGCCGATGCCGCCCCTGCTGCCGGAGGCGTCCGAGGCGGCGTCGAGGCTGAGGGCGAGGGAGAAGGGCTGGTCGCCGGAGGGGCGGCCGGCGGCGGAGAGGGAGTTGGTGAGGGAGAAGAACTGGTCGAGGAAGTCGTCCTCCGGGCCCTGCGGCGGCTGCCCCGCCATGCCCGGCCGCCGGCGGGTGGGCCAAGCCGGTGCTCCCTCGCCGTCGGCTGCCGGTTCGGGGGCCGTGCGTTGGTCTCCTCGGCGAGCGTGAGCCTGTGAAGTGGTGGGGATCGACGAGTGTTCGCTCGGCCTCCCTTTATTCACTCGGAAGTCCTCCTAGGCTCGTAGAGCAGGCTAGGCCATGGGCCTCGTGGGCCGACAGGTTGTGATTCGATATTCTGGGCCCAAAGTGGAAGCCCACAAAGAGACGGGTCCTGCCCGCAGATCACGTAGCGGGTGGAGAGAGCCCGCCATGCTCTGGAGTGGTTTCGCTCCAAAAAAAAATATGCTCTGGAGCGGTGCTCCTTTTCTCAAGCCTCAAAAAAGAAAATCTCTTGTTTCTCAAGAAATTTTTTTTCTCTTTGTCTCAAATTTCTTTCTCTCAGACCATATACTTTTTTTTTGCGAGATCAGACCATATACTATTTTTGCGGGCAGTGGCTCTCAGACCATATACTACCATGCAAGGTGTTAATATGTACTAAAAAAATGCAATGTGCTTAGGAAAGTGCTTGTACAAAGAATTTGGTTTTTAAAAAATCACTAGTGTTTATTTTTATAGCAAAGGCCCGGCGAACAATCTTCAAATTGTTCAAAAAAGAAAAAGAAAATCAAAGGTGCAGATAAATGCATGTACATGCTGCTCCCAAAAAAAACGCATGTACTATGCAAGTAAGCAACAATGCTTAAAAGAAAGAAAAAAACAGTTCAATTTCACAAACACCTCTCTAAACGTCTTGCATTTTACATGGCCTCATGCTCTTTTTATTTCACCTATAACGCGAGCCCTCCTCCTTCAAATTATAGATACGTTGGAGACGTATCAAACATCCCCAAGCTTAATTCCTGCTCGTCCTCGAGTAGGTAAATGATAAAAATAATTTTTTTGATGTGGAATGCTACCTAGCATAATTCTCAATGTAATTTTCTTTATTGTGGCATGAATGTTCAGATCCAAATGATTCAAAATAAAAGTTCATATTGACATAAGAAATAGTGATACTTCAAGCATACTAATCAAAGTAATCACGTCTTCTCAAAATAACATGGCCAAAGAAAGTTATCCCTACAAAATCATATAGTCTGGCTGTTGCTCTATCTTCCTCACACAAAGTATTTAATCATGCACAACCCCGATGACAAGCCAAGCAATTGTTTCATAATTTAATAATCTCAAACTTTTTCAACTTTCACGCAATACATGAGTGTGAGCCATGGACATATCACTATATGTGGAATAGAATGGTGGTTGTGGAGAAGACAAAAAGGAGAAGATAGTCTCACATCAACTAGGCGTATCAACGGGCTATGGAGATGCCCATTAATAGATATCAATGTGAGTGAGTAGGGATTGCCATGCAACAGATGCACTAGAGCTATAAATATATGAAAGCTCGACAAAAGAAACTAAGTGGGTGTGTATCCAACTTGCTTGCTCACGAAGACCTAGGGCATTTTGAGGAAGCCCATCATTGAAATATACAAGCCAAGTTCTATAATGAAAAATTCCCACTAGTATATGCAAATGACAACATAGGAGACTCTCTATCATGAAGATCGTGGTGCTACTTTGAAGCACAAGTGTGGAAAAAGAGATAGTAACATTGTCCCTTCTCTCTTTTTCTCTCATTTTATTATTTTTTTCTTTTCTTTTTCTTTTCCTTTTCTTTTCTTTGGCCTTTTTTTTTGTAAAGTCCGAAGTCTCATCCCGACTTGTGGGGGAATCATAGTCTTCATCATCCTTTCCTCACTGGGACAATGCTCTAATAATGAAGATCATCACACTTTTACGGATTTACAACTCAAAGCTAGAACAAGATATGACTCTATATGAATGCCTCCGGCGGTGTACCGGGATATGCAATGAATCAAGAGCGACATGTATGAAAATTATGAAGGTGGCCTTGCCACAAATACAATGTCAACTACATGATCATACGAAGAGCAATATGACAAAAGTAATGCGTGTCATATGAACGGAACGGTGGAAAATTGCATGGCTATATATCTCGAAATGGCTATGGAAATGTCATAATAGGTAGGTATGGTGGCTGTTTTGAGGAAGGTAATGGTGGGTGTATGGTACTGGCGAAAGTTGCGCGGCACAAAAGAGGCTAGCAATGGTGGAAAGGTGAGTGTGCGTATAATCCATGGACTCAACAATATGAAGGAAATATGCCCTAGAGGCAATAATAAAGTTATTATTTATTTCCTCATTTCATGATAAATGTTTATTATTCATGCTAGAATTGTATTCATCGGAAACATAATACATGTGTGAATACATAGACAAACATAGTGTCACTAGTATGCCTCTATTTGACTAGCTTGTTGATCAATGATGGTTATGTTTCCTAACCATAGACATGTGTTGTCATTTGATTAACGGGATCACATCATTAGGAGAATGATGTGATTGACATGACCCATTCCGTTAGCGTAGCACTTGATCGTTTAGTATATTGCTATTGCTTTCTTCATGACTTATACATGTTCCTCGTAACTATGAGATTATGCAACTCCGCTTATCGGAGGAACACTTTGGGTACTACCAAAGGTCACAACGTAATCGGGTGATTATAAAGGAGTACTACAGGTGTCTCCGAAGGTACATGTTGAGTTGGCGATTTCGAGATTAGGTTTTGTCACTCCGATTGTCGGGAGGTATCTCTGGCCCTCTCGGCAATGCACATCACTATAAGCCTTGCAAGCATTGCAACTAATGAGTTAGTTGTGAGATGATGTATTACGTAACGAGTAAAGAGACTTGCCTGTAATGAGATTGAACTAGGTATTGGATACCGACGATCAAATCTCGCAAGTAACATACCGATGACAAAGGAACAACGATGTTGTTATGCGGTTTGACCGATAAAGATCTTCGAGAATATGTAGGAACCAATATGGGCATCCAGGTTCCGCTATTGGTTATTGACCGAGAATAGTTCTAGGTCATGTCTACATAGTTCTCGAACCCGTAGGGTCTGCACGCTTAACGTTACGATGACAGTTTTATTATGAGTTTATAAGTTTTGATGTACCGAAGTTTGTTCGGAGTCCCGGATGTGATCACGGACATGACGAGGAGTCTCGAAATGGTCGAGACATAAAGATCGATATATTGGAAGCCTATATTTGGACATCGGAATCATTCCGGGTGAAATCGACATTTTACCGGAGTACCGGGAGGTTACCGGAACCCCCCGGGGGGTTATTGGGCCTACATGGGCCTCGAGGGAGAAGAGGGAAGGAGGCAGGAGGGGGTCGTGCGACCTTCCCCTTCCTAGTCCGAATAGGACAAGGGAAGGGGGCGCCCCTCTTTCCTTCCCCTCCTCCTCTCTCCCCCTTCTCCTACTCCTACTTGGAAAGAAGGAGTCCTACTCCCTGGGAGTAGGACTCCCCTGCGCGCCTCCTTGGCCGGCCGCCTCCTCCCCTGCTCCTTTATATACAGGGCGGGGGGCACCCATAGACACACAAGTTGATCTACGGATCGTTCCTTAGCCGTGTGCGGTGCCCCCCTCCACCATATTCCACCTCGGTCATATCATCGCGGAGTTTAGGCGAAGCCCTGTGCCGGTAGAGCATCATCATCGTCACCATGCCGTCGTGCTGACGGAACTCATCCCCGACACTTTGCTGGATCAGAGTCCGGGGATCTTCATCGAGCTGAACGTGTGCTGAACTCGGAGGTGCCGTACGTTCGGTACTTGGATCGGTCGGATCGTGAGGACGTACGACTACATCAACCGCGTTGTCATAACGCTTCTGCTTACGGTCTACGAGGGTACTTGGACACACTCTCCCCTCTCGTTGCTATGCCATCACCATGATCTTGCGTGTGCGTAGGAATTTTTTTGAAATTACTACGTTCCCCAACAATGGCATCCGAGCCTAGGTTTTATGCGTTGATGTTATATGCACGAGTAGAACACAAGTGAGTTGTGGGCGATATAAGTCATACCGCTTACCAAAGATGTCATACTTTGGTTCAGCGGTATTGTTGGATGAAGCGGCCGGACCGACATTACGCCAGACGCTTACGCGAGACTGGTTTTACCGCGTGCTTTGCACACGGTGACTAGCGGTGTTAGTTTCTCCAACTTTAGTTGAACCGAGTGTGCTACGCCCGATCCTTGCGAAGGTTAAAACAACACCAACTTGACGAACTATCATTGTGGTTTTGATGCGTAGGTAAGAACGGTTCTTGCTCAGCCCGTAGCAGCCACGTAAAACTTGCAACAACAAAGTAGAGGACGCCTAACTTGTTTTTGCAGGCATGTTGTGATGTGATATGGTCAAGACGTGATGAGATATAAGTTGTTGTATGAGATGATCATGTTTTGTTGAAGTTATCGGCAATCGCGTAAGCCCTATGGTTGTCTCTTTGTTGCATAAGATGCAAGTGCCAAATAATTGCTTTACTTTATCGCTATGCGATAGCAATAGTTGCAAGAGCAATAGTTGGTGAGACGACCATGTGATGACACATTGATATAGATCAAGATGATGAAGATCATGGTGTCGTGCGGTGACAATAGAGATCATGACAATACTTTGGAGATGGAGATCAAAGGCGCAAGATGATCATGGCCATATCATGTCACATATTTTGATTGCATATGATGTTTATCTCATTATACATCTTATTCTGCTTTTGTTTGACGGTAGCATTTTAAGATGATCTCTCACTAATTATCAAGAAGTGTTATCCCCGAGTATGCACCGCTATGAAAGTTCTTCGTCCGAGACACCACGTGATGATCGGGTGTGATAGGATCTACGTTCAAATACAACGGGTGCAAAATAGTTGCACACACGGAATACTCAGGTTAAACTTGACGAGCCTAGCATATACAGATATGGCCTCGGAACACGGAGACCGAAAGGTCGAGCGTGAATCATATAGTAGATATGATCAACATAGTGATGTTCACCATTGAAAACTACTCCATCTCACGTGATGATCGGATATGGTTTAGTTGATTTGGATCACGTGATCACTTAGATGACTAGAGAGATGTCTGTCTAAGTGGGAGTTCTTAAGTAATATGATTAATTGAACTTAAATTTATCATGAACTTAGTCCTGGTAGTATTTTGCAAATTATGTTGTAGATCAATAGCTCGTGTTGTTGCTTTCATATGTTTATTTTGATATGTTCCTAGAGAAAACTGTGTTGAAAAATGTTAGTAGCAATGATGCGGATTGGATCCGTGATCTGAGGTTTATCCTCATTGCTGCGCAGAAGAATTATGTCCTTGATGCACCGCTAGGTGACAAACCTATTGCAGGAGCAGATGCAGACGTTATGAACGTTTGGCTAGCTCAATATGATGACTACTTGATAGTTTAGTGCACCATGCTTAACGGCCTAGAATCGGGACTTCAAAGACGTTTTGAACGTCATGGACCATATGAGATGTTCCAGAAATTGAAGTTGATATTTCAAGCAAATAACCGAGTTGAGAGATATGAAGTCTCCAACAAGTTCTATAGCTAAAAGATGGAGGAGAATCGCTCAACTAGTGAGCATGTGCTCGATTGTCCGGTACTTCAATCGCTTGAATCAAGTGGGAGTTAATCTTCCAGATAAGATAGTGATTGACAAAATTCTCTAGTCACCATCACTAAGTTACTAGAACTTTGTGATGAACTAGTATGCAAGGGATGACGAAAACGATTCTCGAGCTCTTCGTGATGTTGAAATCGACGAAGGTAGAAATCAAGAAAGAGCATCAAGTGTTGATGATTGACAAGACCACTAGTTTCAAGAAAAGGGAAAAGGGAAACTTCAAGTAGAATGGCAAACAAGTTGTCACTCCCGTGAAGAAGACCAAAGCTGGACCAAAGCCTGAAACTGAGTGCTTACACTGCAAAGGAAATGGTCACTGGAAGCGGAAATGCCCTGAATATTTGGTGGATAAGAAGGATGGCAAAGTGAACAAGGGTATATTTGATATACAGGTGTTTGATGTGTGCCTTACTAGTGTTTATAGTAGCCCCTGAGTATTTGATACTTGTTCGGTTGCTAAGATTAGTAACTCAAAACAGGAGTTACATAATAAACAGAGACTAGTTGAGGGGAAGTGACGATGAGTGTTGGAAATAGTTCCAAGATTGATATGATCATCATCACACACTCCCTGTATTTTTGAGATTAGTGTTAAAACTAAATAAATGTTATTTAGCGTTTGCGTTGAGCATGAATATGATTTGATCATGTTTATTGCGATATGGTTATTCATTTGAAGTTAGAGAATAAATTGTTATTCTATTTACATGAATAAGACCTTCGATGGTCATACACCCAATGAACATAGTTTGTTGGATCTCGATCGTAATGATACACATATTCATAATATTGATGCCAAAAGATACAAAGTTAATAATGATAGTGCAACTTATTTGTGGCACTGCGTTTGGGTCATATCGGTATAAAGCGCATGAAGAAACTCCATAAAGATGGATTTTCGGAATCACTTGGTTATGAATCATTTGATGCTTGCGAACCGTGCCTTTTGGGCAAGATGACTAAAACTCCGTTCTCCGGAACAATGGAACAAGCTACTGACTTATTGGAAATAATACATACCGATGTATGCGATCCAATGAGTGTTGATGCTCGTGGCAAGTATCGTTATTTTCTGACCTTCACAAGATGATTTGAGCAGATATGGGTATATCTACTTGATGAAACATAAGTCTGAAATAGTTGAAAGGTTCAAAGAATTTCAGAGTGAAGTGGAAAAATCATCGTAACAAGAAAATAAAGTTTCTACGATCTGATCGCGGAGACGAATATTTGAGTTACGAGTTTGGTCTTCAATTAAAATAATGTGGAATAGTTTCACAGCTCACGCCACCTGGAACACCACAACGTAATGGTGTGTCCGAACGTCATAACCGCACTTTATTTGATATGTTGCGATCTATGATGTCTCTTACCGATTTAACAATATCGTTTTAGGATTATGCATTAGAGATAGCTACATCCACTTTAAATAGGGCACCATCTAAATCCGTTGAGATAACACCGTATGAACTATGGTATAGCAATAAACCTAAGCTGTCATTTCTTAATGTTTGGGGCTACGATGCTTATGTGAAAAAGTTTCATCCTGATAAGCTCAAACCCAAATCGGAAAATTGCGTCTTCATAGAATACCCAAAGGAAACTGTTGGGTACACCTTCTATCACAGATCCGAAGGCAAGATATTTGTTGCTAAAAATGGATCCTTTCTAGAGAAGGAGTTTCTCTCAAAAGAAGTGAGTGGGAGAAAAGTAGAACTTGATGAGGTAACTGTACCTTCTCCCGAATTGGAAAATTGTTCATCACTGAAATCAGTTCCAGTGATTTCTACACCAATTAGTGAGGAAGCTAATGATGATGATCATGAAACTTCAGATCAAGTTACTACAGAACCTCGTAGGTCTTCCAGAGTACGGTCCGCACTAGAGTGGTACAGTAATCCTGTTCTGGAAGTCATGTTACTAGACCATGATGAACCTATGAACTATGTGAAAGCGATGATGAGCCCAGATTCCGCAAAATGGCTTAAGGCCATGAAATCTGAGATGGGATCCATGTATGAGAACAAAGTGTGGACTTTGGTGGAGTTGCCTGATGATCGGCAAGCCATATTGTATAAATGGATCTTCAAGAGGAAGACGGACGTTGATAGTAGTGTTACTATCTACAAAGCTCGACTTGTCGCAAAAAGGTTTTTGACAAGTTCAAGGTGTTGACTACAATGAGATTTTCTCAACTCAGTAGCGATGCTTAAGTCTGTCCGAATCATGTTAGCAATTGCCACAATTTATGAAATCGCAAATGGATGTCAAAACTGCATTCCTTAATGGTTTTCTCAAAGAAGAGTTGTATATGATGCAACCGAAGGTTTTGTCAATCCTAAAGGTACTAACAAAATGTGCATGCTCCAAATGATCCATCTATGGACCGGTGCAAGCATCTCGAGTTGGAATATACGCTTTGATGAGTTGATCAAAGCATATAGTTTTGTACAGACTTACGGTGAAGCCTGTATTTACAAGAAAGTGAGTGGGAGCACTACAACATTTCTGATAAGTATATGTGAATGACATATTGTTGATCGGAAATAATGTAGAATTATTCTGCAAAGCATAAAGGAGTGTTTGAAAGGAGTTCCTTAAAATAAACACCTCAGTAAAGCCACTTACATATTGAGCATCAAGATCTATAGAGATAGATCAAGACGCTTGATAAGATTTTCAATGAGTACATACCTTGATAAATTTTGAAATAGTTCAAAATGGAACACCAAAGAAGGAGTTCTTGCCTGTGATGCAAAGGTGTGAAGTTGAGTAAGACTCAAGACCCGACCATGGCGTAAAATAGAAATAGAATGAAAAGTCATTCCTTATGCCTCACCATAGTTCTATAAAGTATGCTATGTTGTGAACTGCACCTATTGTATACCTTGCTCGAGTTTGACAAAGGAATACAATTTTGATCTAAGAGTAGATCACTGGACAACGGTCAAGAATATCCTTAGTGAGGACTAAGGAGATGTTTCTCGATTATGGAGGTGATAAAAGAGCCCGTCGTAAAAAGTTACAACGATGCGAGCTTTTACACCAATCCAGATGACTCTAAGTCTCAATCTGGATACATATTGAGAGTGGGAGCAATTAGCTAGAGTAGCTCCGTGCAGAGCATTGTGGACATAGAATATTTGCAAAATACATACGGCTCTGAATGTGATAGACCCATTGATTAAGCTTCTCTCATGAGCAAAACATGATCACACCTTAGTACTCTTTGGGTGTTAATCACATAGCGATGTGAACTAGATTATTGACTCTAGTAAACCCTTTGGGTGTTGGTCACATTACGATGTGAACTACGGGTGTTAATCATATACAGATATGAATATTGGTGTTAAATCACATAGCGATGTGAACTAGATTATTGACTCTAGTGCAAGTGGGAGACTGAAGGAAATATGCCCTAGAGGCAATAATAAAGTTATTATTTATTTCCTTATTTCATGATAAATGTTTATTATTCATGCTAGAATTGTATTAACCGGAAACATAATACATGTGTGAATAAATAGACAAACATAGTGTCACTAGTATGCCTCTATTTGACTAGCTTGTTGATCAATGATGGTTATGTTTCCTAACCATAGACATGTGTTGTCATTTGATTAACGGGATCACATCATTAGGAGAATGATGTGATTGACATGACCCATTCCGTTAGCGTAGCACTTGATCGTTTAGTATACTGCTATTGCTTTCTTCATGACTTATACATGTTCCTGTAACAATGAGAATTATGCAACTCCTGTTTACCGGAGGAACACTTTGGGTACTACCAAACATCACAACGTAATGGGTGATTATAAAGGAGTATTACAGGTGTAACGCCCCGAGACCGACGCTCCAGAAGACTTCCAATTACTCCGAGTTTCGTCATGTGATTTGTTTTGTTTGTTGCATCATGCCATCATGTCATTTATTTTTTAAAAACTCAACTAAATAAAATGTATAGATCGTTGATCTATTTAACTCGAGGGAATTCACTTGTGATTTCTCTTTATAACATATTAAAGCCTCTCAATATTATTGGGGAGCTATATTAATTATTCCATTTATTTGGAATTAACCATAACCCACTTGCAAAATATCCCATGCCTTTGTTATCTTAATTCTTGGTCTCCAACCTTGCCCATGATTTCTTTCATCATTTTCCGGAGCTCCACCAAAAATCCGAACATTTTTGGACACTTCTAAATCCTAGTCCTTGTTCAAACCATTTGAATTAAATTCAAATGACTTTGAATTTAATTCTTGCAATCTTGTCCACTCCATTTTTCTTGGGTCAAGCTCATTTTTATGAGTCCAGGAAAATTGTCCTTCCGTTCAAATTCGTTTCCTAAACCCCCTCTTCCTTTTTACCTTTCTCTCTTTTCTTTTTCTGTCTTTTTAGATTAAGAGTAGAGAGAGAAGGAGCCCTGCAGCCCAGCAGCCACTCCAACCAGGCCGGCCCAACCATCCCCCGCAGCCCACCAACTCTAACCCTAGCCTTCCCCCGATCCATCTCCTCCCCCCTCGTTCCCGTGCCGCCGCCACACATCGCACCAGGGAAAAATCCCCACGCTCCTCCCTCCTCTCGTCGATCCCAATCTCCCTCCTCTCGCTCGCTCCCTCGTCCTCCCACTCCGCCGCCACTTGCCTGATCCCACTCATGCAGCCCCGATCCCCCATCTCTCTCGTTTGCTATCTCTAACCCCCGCTCCATCCTCTCGATCCCCTCAACCCCGCGCCTCCTCGTCGCCCCTACCCAAGCTTCGCAGCCATGGCGCCGCCGCGACCCATCTCCGCTCGCGCCCCCTCGTCGGCCTCCTCGAGCATCGGCCGCGCCGCGCGCCCAACCTTCCTCCCGCGCCGTCTCTCCTGCTCCGCTCCTGCCCCGCCGGTCGCCTCTGCCTCGACCTCGCGTCCCCCGCCTCAAGCGGCGCCGCCTTCACCGGAGGTCGCGCCAAGTGCAGCGCCGCCTACTTCCCAAGGCGTCGACCTGTTTATTGCGCCTCTGCCGCTTCTTCCTCTCGTCAATGAGCATCACCGCTTTGCTTCTCACACCCGCACCTGCTGCTCCACCCTTGCTTCGCCTCGTGCCCGACGGCTTGACCGACGCTGCCCTGCACCAGCTCGTGTGTCCGCGCGTGTAGCAACGGCTGCCATGGCTAAGGGTTTTTCGTGCGTCGCCGGGAGCTCCTCCAATTGTTGCCTCGTACACCGCATTGCTGCTGCCGCTGGATTGCCGAGACCGATACCCCGAGGAACCTCGTGTTCAACTACACAACGAGCGTCAAGTACCACTACAACCCATGTTCGACTACGTGGATTCGCCAAGTACATGGGTACGCCAAGTTCCGCTCCGAACGTGTACATCTACATCGCCAAGACCGAACCGACAAGTACCCCGACGTCGTGTGTACAACTACCGGCGACCCCGAACATCTATGGAGAGTGTACGTCTACGAACCGTGTACCACGACGAACATGTACGGCTACACGACGACCCGCCAAGACCCTGAACAACTACCGTCGCCACGTGAACAACTACTTCCACGACGTCCCGTGAACGCCTACTTCCTCCACACCGCTCCGAACTCGAATCGTCCCGTTTGAATGCTTCGAAGGTATAACCCGAAACGACCGCCGTGGACCGAATGCATGTGTTGAATGAGATGTCCTTGTTTGCACGGTGATCAAATTGTCGCTTGCGATGCCCTCATTTTTGCCATGCCACCGACATGTGGGACACCCGGTATCCGGGATCACCCCACCATCTCTAGCATATTCCGCACATCCGCACGCTTCCTTTTGCACCGGTATCTCCGTGAGCTACCGGAACCGATATGTTGCCGTGGCATCATTTTCGGATATGTTGCCGTGGCACCATTTTTGTTTCGCCGCCGTGGCACCCTTTTCGTTCCGCCATGGTGACCAAATGCTCCTTATCATGCTCAAGTCAACATTTTCATAAAAACTGCATAAAACTTGCATATGTCATCCGCATCATGATAACAACAATTAAAATGTTTAAAATTGTGTTTGCATTAAATTGCTAAATAACATATGGGGATTTTCCGGAAGTGTTGTTTGTTGTTCCGGCCTCATTTAAACTTGCCTAAATAGCTAGTTTAATTGTGCTTCACCTCTTGCCATGCTTAACAACATTTAATATTGTTGGTTAGCCTTAACGAGAGAGAACTAAATAATTGATGTGGCGTTCCGTCAATATGCAACTCATTGCATATTGAGCTCCACTTAATTTGTAGTATTGTTTGTTGCACTTTGCCATGCCATGCCTCATTAAACCGGACATGCATCATACTTGTTTGTGCATCATGAGTTTATGCTTGTGTGTTTACTATGTTGTTTGTTTCTTTCCGGGTTGCTGCTCTCGTTAGCTTCGGTTTCGTTCCAGAGTTGTGAAGATTCGTTCGACTACGTCCGTTTGTCTTCTTCATGGAATCGTTCTTCTTCCTTGCGGGATTTCAGGCAAGATGATCATACCCTCGAAATCACTACTATCTTTGCTATGCTAGTTTGCTCGCTCTTTTGCTATGCCAATGCTACGATGCCTACCATTTGCTTGTCAGCCTCCCAAATTGCCATGTCAAACCCCTAACCCACCATGTCCTAGCAAACCGTTGATTGGCTATGTTACCGCTTTGGTCAGCCCCTCTTATAGCGTTGTTAGTTGCAGGTGAAGATGAAGTTTGTTCCTTGTTGAACATGGAGATGTTGTTCCTTGTTGGAACATGTTTACTTGTTGGGATATCACAATATCTCTTATATTATTAACGATCTATATATTTGGTAAAGGGTGGAAGGCTCGGCCTTATGCCCGTGTTTTGTTCCACTCTTGCCACCCTAGTTTCCGCCATACCGTGTTATGTTCCCGGATTTTATGCTCCTTACGCTGTCGGGTGATTTATGGGACCCCCGATAGTTCGCTTTGAATAAAACTCCTCCAAAGAAGGGCCAACCTTGGTTTTACCATTTGCCTCACCTAGCCCTTTTTTCCTTGGGTTTAGGAGCCCGAGGGTCATCTTTATTTTAGCCCCCGGCCAGTGCTCCTTCGAGTGTTGGTCCAACTCGAAGCGATGTCCGCGCCTGGGCAACTAGGGTCTATGCCAACCCGACGTCTGCTCATCCGGTGTGCCCCGAGAACGAGATATGTGCAGCTCCTATCGGGATTTGTCGGCACAATGGGAGGTCTTGCTGGTCTTGTTTTACCATTGTCGAAATGTCTTGATGTACCGGATACCGAGTCTGATCGGAGTGTCTTGGGTGAAGGTCTATTCTTCGCTGATCGCGAGAGCTTGTCATGGGCTGTTGGGACACCCCTGCAGGTATAAACTTTCGAGAGCCGTGCCCTGCGGTTATGTGGCAGATGGGAATTTGTTAATGTCCGGTTGTAGAAAACCCAAAGTTGACCTTAATTAAAATACATCAACCGTGTGTGTAACCGTGATGGTCTCTTTCCGGCGGAGTCCGAGAAGTGAACACGGTGTTGGAGTTATGCTTGACGCAGATTGCTATAGGATCACTTCTTGATCATACTTTTATCGACCGTACTTTGCCTTCTCTTCTCGCTCTCATTTGCGTATGTTAGCCACCATATATGCTAGTCGCTTGCTGCAGCTCCACCTCATTACCCCATCCTTCCTATAAGCTTAAATAGTCTTGATCTCGCAAAGCGAGATTGCTGAGTCCCCGTGGCTCATGATACTTCCAAAACCAGTTTGCGGTGCCTATGTTTCCGAAAGCGGTGACGAACTAAGCTCAAGGAGGAGCTCGATGAAGATCTTGCCCTTTGTGTTGTTTTGTTCTAGTTGATCAAGAGTGGAGCCCAGTTAGGGTCGATCGGGGACCTTTGTCGATTTGGGGTTCTTCTTTTATTTTGGTTCCGTAGTCGACCTTGATTGTATCTCGATGATGTAATGCTTTATTCATGTAATTGTGTGAAGTGGCGATTGTAAGCCAACTATGTATCTCTTTCCCTTATGTATTACATGGGTTGTGTGAAGATTACCTCACTTGCGACATTGCTTTCAATGCGGTTATGCCTCTAAGTCGTGCTTCGACACGTGGGAGATATAGCCGCATCGAGGGCGTTATAAGTTGGTAATCAGAGCCTTCCCCGACCTTAGGAGCCCCACTGCTTGATCGTTTTTAGCGGCCGAGTTGTGTCTAGAAAAATGTTTTGAGTCATTTAGGATTATATATATCGGAGAGTTTAGGAATTCTTTTTACTCCCCAGTCCCTTCGACCTTCTGGTGAGGTATCCTGACGTAGAGTTTTGACTCTTCTCTTCTCAAATTTCACTAAATTTTTTTAGGATCACGCGGGTATCTTAGAATCGTTCCGATGGTTTTATGATGACAACATTGTCTTGGTTGCCTCCGTCGCCGCCAGGGTTTTTTATCGGAGGTGTCCCGGAGTTGAGCTCCGAGGTGTTGTCGCCATAATTTTATCGCTGCAGCTTCGAATACCTGAGTTTAGTACACCGACATCGAAAATCTCTTTTATGCAGTTCGTTGGTGAGATAACCCCGCTAACCCAAAGATCGAGGTGAGTACGGAGTATTGCCATGACTCGATAACGGATGCTTTTCAAGGTTGAGGTACACGATTTCAAGGTTTCTTGGTTATGTGTTGACGGATGGATACAACTTGGATGTAGGTATTGTTAGTTTGGGTGAGATATATTGCTTCCCCTGTATCCCCAACACCAGATTGCATAACCAGAAAGTTTCGGGAGTTTTATAGGTGGGAATTCAAGTAGCTCCTAGAATATCTTTTCGATAGATGCATGATATGGGATTGGGTAAATCTCTATCATATGTATTTGTTCCGGCTTATTCTGCAAGCCAAATCCTTTGTTTTGTGTTATATGTGGTATTCGAGTTGCTTCGATGTCAAATGTTGAATCCATACCTTTCCTAAATGGTGTTCTCATATTGCTATGTGAATACTAATCCTTTTGATCATTGATTTTGTCATGTCAACTCCTTTCCAACCGGTGTGCTTCTCTTCAAGTGGATCCCATCATTCTTTCCATCCACAAGATCAAATCTAAGTTTTCTCAACGGTGTTTGTTTCATCCGTCCCAAGTTGCCTTTGTTTTCCCGCCCTCCCACCCTTTTTCTTCAAGGACACAGATTTCTTAATCAAGTATCCATTTATTCATGTGAAGTCTCTTCATTCTTTTCAATCAATGTTCTTATCCGGTGATTTCCCATGAAGATGCTCAACAGCTTCAAGTTCATCATCCTTCATTGTTGTTTCTTCTCCGGTGGATCCTATTCAAGCTTTCGATATTCATCATATTCCTTTCCTCGGTTTCTAATGCTTTCTCATACCGATGCACCTCATTATCATTCTACTTCTCTCTATTTGTTATTCCGGAGTGCTCAAGATATCTCAAGATTCGTGTTTCCACTCTGCATTCGCTCAAGCTCTTTCGAGATTGGTATCTCATTCAAGTCATTTAATTCAACCGTGCAACATCTCTTTAAATCTTTTCAACGGTGTTCTTTTGAGTGGGCCCTAACCCACGTGTCTTTTCCTGTGATCTTACCCGACTCTTCTATTTTCCCGAGCTATCCTAAATTCTTCTCCAAGTTTGACGAAGAATGAGTTATCATCAGTCAAATGCTTTTCTCCAAGATCTTTCAAATTCTTTTCATAGTTGGCTCAACCTCATCGCTTTTGATTCTTCCGGTGTGCCTCAATAATTTTTGGTGGTGTTTCTCGTTGTCATTTTCATCATTTGATTCTTTTATTTTTGCATTGCATCATGTCATCATGCCATCCTCTCATAATTGTTTTCGATTGTGAGAATCTTTTTCACCCATCCGGAACATTTCATGAGTTGTTTCAATTTCTTTCCTCCGAAGGCCATCATGTTATAATTCTTCATTCTCAGCGTGTAGCTATCGTTCTCCAAATCTTACCGGTGAATCGTTCAAATATCCTCTAATCAGTTCATGTTCTCTTCGTTCTCATGTATCTAA
The DNA here is from genome assembly GCA_021437245.1 of Aegilops speltoides. Classification (NCBI taxonomy): domain Eukaryota; kingdom Viridiplantae; phylum Streptophyta; class Magnoliopsida; order Poales; family Poaceae; genus Aegilops; species Aegilops speltoides. The sequence goes on along the minus strand of CM038145.1, from coordinate 469,341,256 downwards.
ATCCCCTCAAATATCTTCATTCGTTTTCCAACTCTTACCGGTGAATTGTGCCTTTGCTACGTTCATTTTCAATTCTTACGGTGGTTCGTTCAAGATTTCACTTCCTTCATTATCTTATCAATTCATTTGTTGTTTTCAAATCCCACCGGTGGTTCCATCAATACCTTCTCAAGTTTGTGCTATATCTCTCTTAATCCTTTCTACGGGAATAAGTAGTATGCCAAATCCGTTGCTTGTCATCAACTTAAATTGATGAAGGATACGCATAACATAATTCTTATTCTTGTTTCATCCAAGTGTTTAATTCTTTTCTACCGGAGTTTGTCCGTGATAGCAATTTCTCAATTATATGTTGTTCATCTTTCTTCCAGAATTCCAAGTTTTTTCGCTGTATTTCATCGCGAAGTTCCATCTAAATCATTGCAAGGATTCACCTTGTGTTTTCAATTTCTCTTTCTTTTCATTCCTTTTGTTTACCGGAGTTCTTCATGGAGGTTCTACATGATGGTTCATCAAGGATTTAATTCCCTTCTCAAAGTTTTCATCGAGATTCTTTCCTAAGGAGCTCAAGCTTTCTTCATATGGTAATCCGAAGTGCAATTCTTTCTACCTTATCTTCTAAGGTGGTGTTAGGTCATTCTTGATAATTTCCCTTCGCGTTTCATGATTCACAAGTTTTCAAGAGTGACATATTTAAATCCATTTTTTTCTCTTTGTTCAAGAGATCTTTTCAACCGTCAATCTCTTCATTGGAGTTATCTTGGTATAGATTTCACCTAAAGCCTTCCCTAAGGGTTGTTGCTATTTGTGGTGATTATGCATGACCCAAGCTTGCTCTTTATCCTCTTGGTGGAAGAAGTTTTCATCTCTTCGTTAATCTCAAGCAAGCAATTGTTTCCGTTAGTGGCCGGTTGTCACCTCATAATGTTGAGATGTTTCCATAAGCCCACTACAAACTTATTCTTTTCGTTGTTGGTCTTCCAACAACTCTATTCTAACCTTCTTGCAAGGATGCCTTCCAAATTCAATTGTGGTAGAAGTTGTCATTTTCTTCTCCATCCCTTTATTCCAATGATCTACTTCTATTCTTTCTTACGGAGGCATTGTGATGTTGCTCTTTTCACTCATCATCTCAATTGTGAGGATCGTGTTCTTTTCGTGCTTATCCATTTAACTGAAGTGCTGTGTCATCTCTTCAAGTTCTTTCATCTTATCAAGTTTTGCCTCTCTTTTCAACCTTAGTGCTGTCTGAAATCCTTCTTACCCATTGTGCCATTCTTTCAATAGTTTCGGAGGCAGTGTGTTGTTCATTTCATCAAGTATCCTCTCATCTTGTCAAGTTCATGTTCTATTCCTTCAATGTTCAACCGGAGTGCTGCCCGAATTCTTCCCCTCTCATCTTGTTTTAACCGGAGTGGTTTCGAATTCTATCTTGTCCATTAAACTCTTGATTCATGTCTTTGCAACCTTCAAGTTCTCGTAATGTTCCTTGTTCCTTTTTTTTCTAACGGATTGTTTGCAATATCGTTCATCTCTGTTGTACTCTTTCTTTTAAATTTTCAACCTCTCAAGGTTCTTTGGTTTCACTCTTTTGTCGAAGAAGCAACTTAGTTTTACCTCTTCTCTTCCTCTTCCGCTTTCTCTCGGTGCCATCCTAGATCTCGGACGAGATCCTCTTGTAGTGGTGGAGTGTTGTAACGCCTCGAGACCGACGCCCGAAGACTTCCGCCATCTCGAGTTTCGTCGTGTGATTTGTTTTGTTTGTTGCATCATTTGCATTGCATGATGCCATCATGTCATTTATTTTTTAAAAACTCAACTAAATAAAATGTATAGATCGTTGATCTATTTAACTCGAGGGAATTCACTTGTGATTTCTCTTTATAACATATTAAAGCCTCTCAATATTATTGGGGAGCTATATTAATTATTCCATTTATTTGGAATTAACCATAACCCACTTGCAAAATATCCCATGCCTTTGTTATCTTAATTCTTGGTCTCCAACCTTGCCCATGATTTCTTTCATCATTTTCCGGAGCTCCACCAAAAATCCGAACATTTTTGGACACTTCTAAATCCTAGTCCTTGTTCAAACCATTTGAATTAAATTCAAATCACTTTGAATTTAATTCTTGCAATCTTGTCCACTCCATTTTTCTTGGGTCAAGCTCATTTTTATGAGTCCAGGAAAATTGTCCTTCCGTTCAAATTCGTTTCCTAAACCCCCTCTTCCTTTTTACCTTTCTCTCTTTTCTTTTCTCGCCTTTTTAGATTAAGAGTAGAGAGAAGGAGCCCTGCAGCCCAAAGAGCCACTCCAACCAGGCCGGCCCAACCATCCCCCGCAGCCCACCAACTCTAACCCTAGCCTTCCCCCGATCCATCTCCTCCCCCCTCGTTCCCGTGCCACCACCACACATCGCACCAGGGAAAAATCCCCACGCTCCTCCCTCCTCTCGTCGATCCCAATCTCCCTCCTCTCGCTCGCTCCCTCGTCCTCCCACTCCGCCGCCACTTGCCTGATCCCACTCATGCAGCCCCGATCCCCCATCTCTCTCGTTTGCTATCTCTAACCCCCGCTCCATCCTCTCGATCCCCTCAACCCCGCGCCTCCTCGTCGCCCCTACCCGAAGCCAGAGCCATGGCGCCGCCACCCATCCATCTCGCGCCCCTCGTCGGCCTCCTCGAGCACCAGCTGCGCCGCGCACCCAACCTTCCTCCCCCATCGTCTCTCCTGCTCTGCTCCTGCCCCGCCGGTTGCCTCTGCCTCGACCCCGCGTCCCCCGCCTCAAGCGGCGCCGCCTTCACCGGAGGTCTTGCCAAGTGCAGCGCCGCCTCGCCCCCGCGGCGTCGACCTGCTGTTGCGCCTCTGCCGCCTGCTTCCTCTCGTCCAGCGAGCATCACCGCCTTGCTTCTCACACCCGCACCCAAGCTGCTCCACCCCTTGCTTCGCCTCATGCCCGACGGCTTGACCGACGCTGCCCTGCACCAGCTCGTGTGTCATGGCGTGTAGCCACGGCTGCCATGGCTAAGGGTTTTTCGTGCGGCCACCGGAGCTCCTCCAATTGTTGCCTCAGACACCGCATTGCTGCTGCCGCTGGATTGCCGAGACCGATACCCCGAGGAACCTCGTGTTCAACTACACAACGAGCGTCAAGTACCACTACAACCCATGTTCGACTACGTGGATTCGCCAAGTACATGGATACGCCAAGTTCCGCTCCGAACGTGTACATCTACATCGCCAAGACCGAACCGACAAGTACCCCGACGTCGTGTGTACAACTACCGGCGACCCCGAACATCTACGGAGAGTGTACGTCTACGAACCGTGTACCACAACGAACATGTACGGCTACACGACGACCCGCCAAGACCCTGAACAACTACCGTCGCCACGTGAACAACTACTTCCACGACGTCCCGTGAACGCCTACTTCCTCCACACCGCTCCGAACTCAAACCCTCCCGTTTGAACGCTTCGAAGGTATAACCCGAAACGACCGCCGTGGACCGAATGCATGTGTTGAATGAGATGTCCTTGTTTGCACGGTGATCAAATTGTCGCTTGCGATGCCCTCATTTTTGCCATGCCACCGACATGTGGGACACCCGGTATCCGGAATCACCCCACCATCTCTAGCATGTTCCGCACATCCGCACGCTTCCTTTTGCACCGGTATCTCCGTGAGCTACCGGAACCGATATGTTGCCGTGGCATCATTTTCGGATATGTTGCCGTGGCACCATTTTTGTTTCGCCGCCGTGGCACCCTTTTTGTTCCGCCATGGTGACCAAATGCTCCTTATCATGCTCAAGTCAACATTTTCATAAAAACTGCATAAAACTTGCATATGTCATCCGCATCATGATAACAACAATTAAAATGTTTAAAATTGTGTTTGCATTAAATTGCTAAATAACATATGGGGATTTTCCGGAAGTGTTGTTTGTTGTTCCGGCCTCATTTAAACTTGCCTAAATAGCTAGTTTAATTGTGCTTCACCTCTTGCCATGCTTAACAACATTTAATATTGTTGGTTAGCCTTAACGAGAGAACTAAATATTGATGTGGCGTTCGTCAATATGCAACTCGCTGCATATTGAGCTCCACTTAATTTGTAGTATTGTTTGTTGCACTTTGCCATGCCATGCCTCATTAAACCGGACATGCATCATACTTGTTTGTGCATCATGAGTTTATGCTTGTGTGTTTACTATGTTGTTTGTTTCTTTCCGGTTGCTGCTCTCGTTAGCTTCGGTTTCGCTTCGAGTTGTGAGGATTCGTTCGACCACGTCCGCTTGTCTTCTTCATGGAATCGTTCTTCTTCCTTATGGATTTCGTGCAAGATGATCATACCTCGAAATCACTACTATCTTTGCTATGCTAGTTTGCTCGCTCTTTTGCTATGCCAATGCTACGATGCCTACCATTTGCTTGTCGGCCTCCCAAATTGCCATGTCAAACCCCTAACCCACCATGTCCTAGCAAACCGCTGATTGGCTATGTTACCGCTTTGGTCAGCCCTCTTATAGCGTTGTTAGTTGCAGTGAAGATGAAGTTTGTTCCTTGTTGAACATGGAGATGTTGTTCCTTGTTGGAACATGTTTACTTGTTGGGATATCACAATATCTCTTATATTATTAACGCATCTATATATTTGGTAAAGGGTGGAAGGCTCGGCCTTATGCCCGGTGTTTTGTTCCACTCTTGCCGCCCTAGTTTCCGCCATACCGTGTTATGTTCCCGGATTTTATGCTCCTTACGCTGGTCGGGTGATTTATGGGACCCCCGATAGTTCGCTTTGAATAAAACTCCTCCAAGAAGGCCCAACCTTGGTTTTACCATTTGCCTCACCTAGCCCTTTTTTCCCTTGGGTTTCGGAGCCCGAGGGTCATCTTTATTTTAGCCCCCCGCCGGTGCTCCTTCGAGTGTTGGTCCAACTCGAAGCGATGTCCGCGCCTCGGGCAACTAGGGTCTATGCCAACCCGACGTCTGGCTCATCCGGTGTGCCCGAGAACGAGATATGTGCAGCTCCTATCGGGATTTGTCGGCACAGCGGGAGGTCTTGCTGGTCTTGTTTTACCATTGTCGAAATGTCTTGATGTACCGGGATATCGAGTCTGATCGGAGTGTCTTGGGTGCAGGTCTATTCCTTCGTTGATCGCGAGAGCTTGTCATGGGCTAAGTTGGGACACCCCTGCAGGGTATAAACTTTCGAGAGCCGTGCCCGCGGTTATGTGGCAGATGGGAATTTGTTAATGTCCGGTTGTAGAAGACCCGATGTTGACCTTAATTAAAATACATCAACCGTGTGTGTAACCATGATGGTCTCTTTCCGGCGGAGTCCGGGAAGTGAACACGGTGTTGGAGTTATGCTTGACGCAGATTGCTATAGGATCACTTCTTGATCATACTTTTATCGACCGTGCTTTGCCTTCTCTTCTCGCTCTCATTTGCGTATGTTAGCCACCATATATGCTAGTCGCTTGCTGCAGCTCCACCTCATTACCCCATCCTTCCTATAAGCTTAAATAGTCTTGATCTCGCGGGTGCGAGATTGCTGAGTCCCCGTGGCTCACAGATACTTCCAAAACCAGTTTGCAGGTGCCTATGTTTCTGAGCAGGTGATGCAACCAAGCTCAAGGAGGAGCTCGATGAAGATCTTGCCCTTTGTGTTGTTTTGTTCTAGTTGATCAGTAGTGGAGCCCAGTTGGGGTCGATCGGGGACCTTTGTCGCATTTGGGGTTCTTCTTTTATTTTGATTCCATAGTCGGACCTTGATTGTATCTGGATGATGTAATGCTTTATTCATGTAATTGTGTGAAGTGGCGATTGTAAGCCAACTATGTATCTCTTTCCCTTATGTATTACATGGGTTGTGTGAAGATTACCTCACTTGCGACATTGCTTTCAATGCGGTTATGCCTCTAAGTCGTGCTTCGACACGTGGGAGATATAGCCGCATCAAGGGCGTTACAACAGGTGTCTCCGAAGGTACAAGTTGAGTTGGCGTAATTTGAGATTAGGTTTTGTCACTCCGATTGTCGGGGAGGTATCTCTGGGCCCTCTCGGTAATGCACATCACTATAAGCCTTGCAAGCATTGCAACTAATGAGTTAGTTGTGAGATGATGTATTACGTAACGAGTAAAGAGACTTGCCTGTAACAAGAATGAACTAGGTATTGGATGCCGACGATCAAATCTCGGGCAAGTAACATACCGATGACAAAGGGAACAACGTATGTTGTTATGCGGTTTGACCGATAAAGATCTTCATAGAATATGTAGGAACCAATATGGGCATCCAGGTTCCGCTATTGGTTATTGACCAAGAATAGTTCCAGGTCATGTCTACATATTTCTCAAACCCGTAGGGTCCGCACGCTTAACGTTACGATGACAGTTTTATTATGAGTTTATAAGTTTTGATGTACCGAAGTTTGTTCGGAGTCCCGAATGTGATCACGGACATGACGAGGAGTCTCGAAATGGTCGAGACATAAAGATCGATATATTGGAAGCCTACATTTGGACATCGGAATCGTTCCGGGTGAAATCGACATTTTATCGGAGTACCGGGAGGTTACCGGAACCCCCCGAGTGGTTATTGGGCCTACATGGGCCTCGAGGGAGAAGAGGGAAGGAGGCAGGAGGGGGCCGCGCGCCCCTCCCCTTCCTAGTCCGAATAGGACAAGGGAAGGGGGGCGGCGCCCCCCTTTCCTTCCCCTCTTCCTCCTCTTTCCCCCCTTCTCCTACTCCTACTTGGAAAGAAGGGAGTCCTACTCCCGGTGGGAGTAGGACTCCCCCCTTGGCACGCCCTCCTTGGCCGGCCGCCTCCCCCCCCCTGGCTCCTTTATATACGGGGGCAGGGGGGGCACCCCATAGACACACAAGTTGATCTACGGATCGTTCCTTAGCCGTGTGCGGTGCCCCCCTCCACCATATTCCACCTCGGTCATATCGTCGCGGAGTTTAGGAGAAGCCATGCGCCGGTAGAGCATCATCATCGTCACCACGCCGTCATGCTGACGGAACTCATCCCCGACACTTTGCTGGATCGGAGTCCGGGGATCGTCATCGAGCTGAACGTGTGCTGAACTCGGAGGTGCCGTACATTCGGTACTTGGATCGGTCGGATCGTGAAGACGTACGACTACATCAACCGCGTTGTCATAACGCTTCCGTTTACGGTCTACGAGGGTACGTGGACACACTCTCCCCTCTCGTTGCTATGCCATCACCATGATCTTGCGTGTGCGTAGGAATTTTTTTGAAATTACTACGTTCCCCAACACATTAGTCAAAAGAACTTATGTATTTATTGCAAAAATCTAGAAGTTATCAAAAACAAAGTACTACGCGCATGCTCCTAGGGGGATAGATTGGTAGGAAAGGACCATCGCTCGTCCCTGACCGCCACTCATAAGGAAGACAATCAATAAATAAAATTGTGCTCCAACTTCATCACAAAGCGGTTCACCATACGTGCATGCTACGGGAATCACAAACCTCAACACAAGTATTTTTCATAATCACCTCAACTAGCATGACTCTAATATCACTACCTCCATATCTCAAAACAATTATCAAGCATCAAATTGATCATAGCATCCAATTCACTTTCTATGATAGTTTTTATTATACCCAACTTGGATGCTCATCATTCTAGGACCAACTTTGTAACCATAGCAAATACCATGCTGTTCTAAAAGACTCTCAAAATAATATAAGTGAAGCATGAGAGACTAGCAATTACTACAAAATATAACCACTGCCGTGCTCTAAAAGATATAAGTGATGCACTAGAGCAAATGACAAACTACTCCAAAAGATATAAGTGAAGATCAATGAGTAGTCGAATAATTGTGCAACTATGTGAAGACTCTCTAACATTAAGGAATTTCAAATCTTGGTATTGTATTCAAACAGCAAGAAAAACAAAATAAAATGACATTGCAAGGATAGCACAACTCATGTGAAGAAGCAAAAACTTAGGTTCAACCGATACTAACCGATAGTGGTTGAAGAAGAAAGGTGGGATGCCTACCGGGGCATCCCCAAGCTTACATGCTTGAGACTTCTTGAAATATTTTCTTGGGGTGCCTTGGGCATCCCCAAGCTTGAACTTTTGTGTCTCCTTAATTCCTCTCGTATCATGGTTTCTCTATTTCTCAAAAGTTTCATCCACAACAAACTCAACAAGAACTCGTGAGATAGGTTAGTATAAACCAATGCAAGACCTTATCATTTTCTACTGTAACAAATCACTAAAATTATTATTCAACATTGAATACTAAATGTCTCTGCACATTTAATACTCCTATCCTCAAATAGAATCATTAAACAAGCAAACATATGCAAACAATGCAAACATAACAGCAATCTGTCAAAACAGTATAGTCTGTAAAGAATGCAAGATTCATCATACTTCCCTAACTCCAAAAATTATGAGAAAAATACCTTACTGTAGAAGACTTATCAGATCTCAATATGCAAAAAGTTTCAACATTATACCATGCTCTGACTTTTCTAGGGAATTTTTGCAACAGTGGTAAACTTTCTGTTTTCAAACAGCAACATGTATACTAGCAAAATAAGCATGGTAAAGGCTATCCTTCACTTTTTTATTGAAACTAAAGATGCAAAACATTATTCTAACTAACATCAAACAAAAACTAACAAAATAAAATGACGCTCCAAACAAAACACATATCATATGGTGATTAAAAATATAGCTCCAAGTAAAGTTACCGATGAACGAAGACGAAAGAGGGGATGCCATCCGGGGCATCCCCAAACTTAGGCTCTTGGTTGTCCTTGAATATTAACTTGGGGTGCCTTGGGCATCCACAAGCTTAGGCTCTTTCCACTCATTATTCCATAGTCCATCGAATCTTTATCCAAAACTCGAAAACTCCACAACACAAAACTCAACAGAGAACTCGTAAGCTCCGTTAGTATAAGAAAATAAAACCACAACTTAGGTACTATAATGAACTCATTATAAATTCATATTGGTGTAATATCTACTGTACTCCAACTTATCTATGGTTCATACCCTTCGATACTACTCATAGATTTATTAAAATAAGCAAACAACACATAGAAAACAGAATCTGTCAAAAACAGAACAGTCTGTAGTAATCTGTATCAAACGTATACTTATGGATCTCCAAAAATCCTACCAAATTCGGAAGTCCTAAGAAATTCGTGTAATAGTCCATAGCAAAAAGATTCAGATCAATAGCACATTTATGTGAATTAACAAAACTAATTTACTGGGTGCAAAAGTTTCTGATTTTCAGCAGGATCAACACAACTATCACCGTAAGCTATCCTAAAGGTCTTACTTGGCACTTTATTGAAACAAAAGTTATAAAACATGATTACTACAGTAGCATAATCATGTGGACACACAAAAACAGTAAGGGTAAATATTCGGTTGTCTCCCAACAAGCGCTTTTCTTTAATGCCTTTCTAGCTAGGCATGATGATGACAATGATGCTCACATAAAAGATAAGAATTGAAACATAACGGGAGCATCATGAAGCATATGACTAGCACATTTAAGTCTAACCCACTTCCTATGCATAGGGATTTTGTGATCAAACAACTTATGGGAACAATAATCAATTAGCATAGGAAGGTAAAACAAGCATAGCTTCAAGATTTTCAACACATAGGGAGGAAACTTGACATTATTGCAATTCCTACAAGCATATGTTCCTCCCTCATAATAATTTTCAGTAGCATCATGAATGAATTCAACAATATAACCAGCACCTAAAGCATTCTTTTCATGATCTACTTGCAAGGAAAATTTACTACTCTCCACATAAGCAAATTTCTTCTCATGAATAGTAGTGGGAGCAAACTCAACAAAATAATTATCATGTGAGGCATAATCCAATTAAAAACTAAAATCATGATGACAAGTTTCATGGTTATCATTATACTTAATAGCATACAAGTCATCACAATAATCATCATAGACAACAACTTTGTTCTCATAATCAATTGGGACCTCTTCCGAAATAGTGGAATCATCACTAAATAAAGTTGACACTCTTCCAAATCCACTTTCATATTCATCACAATAAGATTCAACATCCTCCCAAATAGTGGGATCACTACTTCCTAAAGTTGACACTCTTCCAAACCCACTTTCATCAATATAATCATCATAAATAGGAGGCATGCTATCATCATAATAAATTTGCTCCTCAAAACTTGGGGGACAAAAAATATCATATTCATCAAACATAGCTTCCCCAAGCTTGTGGCTTTGCATATCATTACACTAGTAGAAAAGGGGGCAATGGTCCAGGCCGGTCCAGCCCATTAGTCCCGGTTCAAACCAGAACCAGGACCAATGGGGGCATCGGACCCGGTTCATGAGCCCCGGGGGCCGGCCGGGCCACGTGGGCCATTGGTCCCGGTTCGTCTGGACCTTTTGGTCCCGGTTGGTGGGATGAACCGGGACCAATGGGCCTCGCTCCTGGCCCACCACCATTCGTCCCGGTTCGTGGCACGAACCGGGACCAAAGGAAACCCTTTAGTCCCGGTTCGTGCGACCAACCGGGACCAATGGTGGTGCCTATATATACCCCTCACAAGAGCAGCACACACCGCTCTGCTTTTTTCGGCCGAGGGGAGAGGGCTTGGTGGTGCTCTAGCTCACCTCATATGCACACAAGTGTTCGATGGAATGCCCGAGCCACACTACTTAAGGTTTCTCCTCTCCAAGCTCGACCGCCAAGCTCCATTTTCCTCCATATTTGTCTAGGTTTAGCGGTCCGTCACGCCTGGCCCCGCCTTCAACGCGCCGATCACCCGCACCGATCTCATCGGCGGCACCACCGTGGTGAGCCTCTTGTTCTTATCTTCTTTCCGAAAGGAAAAATATTCTTATTTGTATGTTTAGATAGATATATACCTGTATAATTTTCTTACTTTTATTATTGCATCTTATATAGTGCGATGGTTTTGGTATCCGCCTCGCCGGCCCTCGTCCCTGCCTATGATTCGGATGTGGTATATATTATCTTTTCATAACTATTGGTTCATTTATTGTTTATGACAATTATGCCGACCAACGTGACATAGATTTTATTCATCTAGGAGGTTATTGAACCGGAAATTCCAACCGACCCTATTGTCGAGAGGTTAAATTTAGTTGAAGAAGAAAACAATTTGTTGAAGGAAAACATTAGAAAAATTGAGGAGGAGAAGATGATATTGGAGTTGCATGTTGCGGATGTCGTCGATGATCACAAGATCAAGATGGATGCAATGCGCTTGAAGATTAGAAAGATTAGAAAATATGCCATTCATACCGAGGCTTGGTATCATTATGCCGTTGGATCAGTTGTTACATTGGTTGCGATTATGATCGCATTTGTTTTCGCATTGAAATGTTTTACATAGTTTCAGTGTATGGTTTAATTAATTTAGATGCTCTGCAGAGCTTTATGTTGTTAGATGAGAACTATGTATGTACTTTGGTTTTAATGTGATGATGAACTTCTATTAATTTGGTCACTTAATTAATTATCTATTCATGATGTTCTCTAATGATTTTGACACACTTAATTATATATAATGCACACAGATGAACCGTAATGGATGTACGGTTCAAGACACACCTCCGAGTACATTAAGGGCGTGCATAATTTTCTCGAAGTGGCTGAGGCAAACAAGCGAGAATGGTTTTATGTGTTGTCCATGCCCTATATGTGGAATACTGAAGTCTTACTCGACCGGAAAATCCTCCACACCCACCGCTTTACAAGGGTTTCATGCCACACTATAATGTTTGGACGAGGCACGGAAAATAGGGGTTATGATGGAAGACGGCGAAGAAGAAGAGTACGATGACAACTATGTGCCCCCGAATACGGTGATGCTCCGTAAGATCAAGAGGAACCAGACGATGTGCACGATGATGCTGCAACGGAGAAGCTGCTGAAGATCAAGAGGAACCGACGATGTGCCCGATGATGATGATCTCCGCCGGTCATTGTCGATGCAAGGACGCAATGCGAAAGTCAAAAGGAGAAGCTGAAGTTCGATCGCATGCTAGAGGACCACAAAAAGGGTTGTACCCCAATTGCGAAGATGGCAACACAATGCTCGGTACCGCATCGAATTGCTGCAATGGAAGGCGAGAATGTCTGTGCTCGATAAAGGATTTGAGAAGCTACTTAAAATATTGAAGAAGAAGCTTCCAAAGGATAACGAATTTCCGATAGTACATACGCAGCAAAGAAGGTCGATGCCCTCTAGGATTGGAGGTGCGTAAGATACATGCATGCCCTAATGATCGATCCTCTACATGGTGCGCATAAGGATCTGAACGCATGCCCGTATGCGGTGCATTACGGTATAAGATCGACGAGATGACCACGGTGATGTTGACGGCGAGCCCCGTGAAGAGGGTTCTGCGAAGGTGATGTGGTATGCTCCTATAATACCACGGTTGAAACGCTTGTTCGAAACGGAGAGCATGCCAAGTTGATGCGATGGCACAAAGGAGGACCGTAAGAAAGACGGAAGTTGAGAGCACCACGACGGGTCGCAGTGGAGAAAAATCAAGAGAAAGTATCGGGATGAGTTTGCAAGTGAGCCAAGGAACGATGGTTTGCTTTAAGCGCGGATGGCATTAATCCTTTCGGGAGCAGAGCAGCAATCACAGACTGGCCCGTGACTCTATGTATGTATAACCTTCCTCCTTGGATGTGCATGAAGCGGAAGTTCATTATGATGCCGTTCTCATCCAAGGCCCTAAGCAACCCGGCAATGACATTGATGTGTACCTAAGGCCATTAGTTGAAGAACTTTTACAGCTGTGGAATGGAAACGAGTAACGACGTGGGATGAGCACAAACAGGAGGAATTTAACCTAAAGGCGTTGTTGTTCGTGACCATCAACGATTGGCCCGCTCTCAAGAACCTTCGTGACAGACAAACAAGGGATACCACGCATGCACGCACCGCTTACTTGACATCGATAGTATATACCGCAAGCTGCGGGAAGAATGTGTACTGGCCATCGCTGATTTCTTCCGACCAACCATCAATGTCGAAAGAAAGGCAAGCATTTCAAAGCGAGGCAGATCACCGGAAGAAGCCCGCCATGCGCATCGGTGATCACGCATTTGCTATGGTCAATGATTTACACGTAATCTTTGGAAAGGGTCCCGCGGACTAGCTGTTCCGAGTGACGCCGAGGGACACGCACCCATGTGGAAGAAGAAATCTATATTTTGGGACCTACCTCTTCGAAAGACCTAGAGGTCCGCTCTTGATCGACGCGATGCACGTGATTTAAGAACCTTCGCGTGAACCTGCTAGGCTTCTTGGGCGTGTATGGGAAGACAAAAGATACAACCGAGGCACGAGAGGACCTGCAACGCTTTGCACGAAAAAGACGGCATGCCTCCAAAGCAAGATGAAGGTCCCGCCACTATGCTCTTACCAAAGAAGAGAAGGAAATCTTCTTTGAATGCCTGCTTAGTATGAAGGTCCCGACGGCTTCTCATTGAATATAAAAGGAATAATAAATATGGCAGAGAAAAAGTTTCGAACCTAAAGTCTCATGATCGCCACGTGATTATGACGCAATCGCTTCGGTTGCATTGAGGGGCTTCACCGAAAACGTCCGATTAGCCATTGTGAAGCTATGTGCATTCCTCAATGCAATATCTCAGAAGGTGATCGATCCAGAAACCATACCAAGGCTAAGGAGTGATGTGGTGCAATGTCTTGTCAGTTTCGAGCTGGTGTTCCCACCATCCTTCTTCAATATCATGACGCATGCTCTTGTTCATCTAGTTGACGAGATTGTCATTCTAGGCCCCGTATTTCTACACAATATGTACCCCTTTGAGAGGTTCATGGGAGTCCTAAAGAAATATGTCCGTAACCGCGCTAGGCCAGAAGGAAGCATCTCTATGGGCCATCAAACAGAGGATGTCATGGGGTTTTGTGTTGACTTCATTCCTGGCCTTAAGAAGATAGGTCTCCCTAAATCACGGTATGAGGGGAGACTGACTGGAAAAGGCACGCTTGGAAAGGACTCAATAATATGCAGGACGGATATTCTTGGTCTCAAGCCCACTACACAGCTTCTACGTAACTCTACCTTGGTGACCCGTATGTCGATGAACACAAGAACGATCTGCGCTTCAAACACCGGAGCGGGCGACGATCGGATTACATGTGAACACATCAGACTTTCAGCAGCTTGGTTGGAAGCACGACGAGGTGACATCACTGTTTGTGAGGAGCTGTACTTGTTATCCAGGGACCATCTTTGACTGTATTGATTTGGAAAGGATACGAGATAAATGGGAATACATTTTACATGATCGACCAAGATCAAAAGAGCACCAACCAAAACAGCGGTGTCGCTTTGATGCAACAACCGAGAGGAAAGGACACATATTATGGTTACATAGTGGACATATGGGAACTTGACTACGGACATGATTTTAAGGTCCCTTTGTTTAAGTGCAAATGGGTCAATCTGTCAGAGGCGGGTATGCGAGTAGACCCACAATGCGGAATGACAACAAAGGATCTGAAAAATCTTGGGTACACCGACGAACCGCTCGTCCCTAGCCAATGATGTGGCACAGGTTATCTATGTGAAGGACATGTCCAAGAGACCGAGAAAGAGAAAAGATAAGGAAGCAAATACATCATACGATGAGCCAAAGCGCCACATAGTTCTTTCAGAAAAGGGACATCGTGGGAGTGGAGGACAAGATGTATATGTCTCAAGATTATGAAAAGTTTCATGAAATTCCTCCTTTAAAGTCAAGGCTGACCCCAAAGATCCCGATAAACGATGAAGATTATCCATGGTTACGGCGCAATAAGCAAATGACGCAAGCGAAGAAAAAGTGAAGACTTTCTCCGCAACTATTGTTCGCTTATGATACCATTGTAATCGATTTAGTATGATACCATTGTTCGTTTTGTACATGCACATGCTATGTGTGGGTCAATTTATGATACCATGCCAACTTTCAACTTTTTCAGAGTTCATTTGAAATGCTTTAATGTCTTATGGTTCGCCCTCGTAATAATTAAAAATAGCAACAATAAGTATTTTGTTGTAAGTAGAAACAAAATAAAATAAATAAAGCAAGAAAGAAAACAAAAAAAATGTTTTCAAATTTGAAAAGTAATGGCACTAACAGAAAGTTTATAATTTTCCTAAAAGTAAAAGCAAAAAGAATTAAAAATAAAGCAAAAACAAAAGAAAATAAATAATGCAGAAAACAAAACAAAAAAACAACAATAAGTATTTTGTTGTAAGTAGAAACAAAATAAAATAAATAAAGCAAGAAAGAAAACAAAAAAGTGTTTTCAAATTTGAAAAGTAATGGCACTAATGAAAGTTTATAATTTTCCTAAAACTAGAAGCAAAAAGAATTAAAAATAGAGCAAAAAACAAAAGAAAATAAATAATGCAGAAAACAAAACAAAAAACAACAATAAGTATTTTGTTGTAAGTAGAAATAAAATAAATTAAATAAAGCAAGAAAAAAATGCCACCCATCGGGCCCCCACGGCCTAATACGACTTGTTTCCCTAATTTGGGCCAGATTCAGCCCGCAAGGCCCGTAAGGCCCAACAGCAAAGCAAGAGCAAGTAGGCCCATAAGCTGCGCAGAGGAAGGAGTTCAGAGGGGAGCGGCGGGGGGCTTATAAACCATCGCGCCCCTCTCAACTAGCGAGGTGGGACTAAACTTTGGCCCCGATCGCGGCAGCGTGGGGCCTTTGGTCCCGTTGGTGGCACCAATCGGGACTAAAGGGGGCTTTAGTCGGTTGGTGCCACCAACCGACCAAAGGTCAGAGCTTCCGCCTTTGGGCTGCCGAAAAGGTTTTGGTCCCGGTTGGTGGCACCAACCGGGACTAAAGGGATTTAGTCCCGTTGGTGCCACCAACCATGACCAATGCTCCTTGTATATAAGTGGCACTTTGCGTTTTGCAGTTCATCGCCACATTGCTTCGACGACGCCGAACGCATCGACGACGCCGCCAGTTGCCCCCGACGCCGCTTCGCCGCCGCTGCCGCTGCCGCTGCCGCCGCCGCTCGCCGCGCCGTCGTCGTCGCCGCCGCTTGTCGCCATCGCCGTCCTCCCGAGCCCGCTTCGCCGTCGCCGCCGCCAGCTCTGCCTTGTCGCCGCCAGTTCGCCAGCTCGCCGCCAAGGCGCGCCTCCAGCGCCCGTCGCCGTTGCCGTCGCCGCCGCCCGCCTCACAGCATCTCCGCCACATTGTGAGCCCCGCACACAGACCGGCTCTTTTTTTCTTTCATTTTATTAGTTTTATTTTTTTGTTCAATGTATATATATATATGTGTATGTATATATGTGGCTATATATATATGTGTGTATGTGTATGTATATGTTTATATATGTTCATATATGTATATGTTTCATTTTATTAGTTTTTTTTCTGTTCATATATGTGTATGTATATATGCGGCTCTGTTCATATGTGGCTATATATATATGCAAAAGATAGATTTTAGAAAAGTTCGTTTTTTTTCTGTTCATAGATTTTTGTTGATATTAATTATTGTAGAATATGCAAATGTTGGTATATTCATATGAACAATGCATTAGGCAAAACCTTTGTTTTTTTTGGAATTTTCTATTTGAACATTTTTTTTTAAAACAAGCAATATAATACTAAAAGAATGAGAGGAAAAAGGAAAATAAGAAGAGGAAGAAAGGAGAAAAAGAGGAGAGGAAGAAGAGGAGAAATAAATAAGAAGAGGAAAAAAGAAGAAAAAGAAGAGGAGAAGAAGAAAGGAATAGAGGAGAAAGGAGAAATTCTATTTTTTCTTCTTTTACTTCTTCTTCTTCTTCCTTCTTCCTTCTTCCTCTTTTCTTCCTTTTCCTTAATTATTTTCCTTTCTCGAGGGAGAAGAAGAAAAAGAAGAGGAGAAGAAGAAAGAAAGGAAAGGAGAAAGAAGAAACTTCAACACGAGGGGGTGGTACCGATACCTCCTCCCCAATAACATTATTTTCCCATGTATATGTATGTCGCGTCGTTATCGATATAACCCCTCTAGATACAACTGCAGCACCCCCTCGCCCTCTCGCCGACCAAAACTCTCGAGGACACCCAAACCCTAGAGAGAAAACGATGTTGCAGGTCTCCCACGCATTCCCCCGCCAAGGCCTCCTACCCGATAAATTAACTCTCTCGAGGCCACCCAAATTTATCAAGTTAAAAGAGCGTTATCGCCGAGGCCACCCCAAACCCTTGAAGCTTTGTGTCGAGGCGACCCCAAACCCTAGAGAAGCAGCCGAGGCCACTAACATGATTCCTTGTTGACATGTTTGCCAAGATGTACCATGTTTGAATAATAATTGACATGTTGTCAATATTTGCGTAAACTATGGAGCACTCCGAGACGAAGAAATGAAGTTTATGTTGGGGAAATAATCGCAAATGGAAGTGATGGTGTTAAGTCATTTCTCATCGACACCGCTGGTCGATGGATGAAGAAGAGGGCTATGATTATGATGGCTTCACCCATTAATGCCGGTACAAGAGGAGGACTATGTTCATGATGGCTCCGTGACACAATGGAGGTACAAGACGAAGGAGACCATGCCGAGCCGAGTCACCGAACCGAGTCCGCCAGGTATATATATATATTAGTTAAGCCCGTACGACAAGTTAATTGATGCATCCATTGTTTTGGTATATGTACACATATTAAGTAATCGTCTGCTTTCTTCCTTGTAATTTCTAGCCCTCCGGATCGAGCACAACTTCGTAAGGAGACGAGGCCCAAGAAAAGTTGAGCTCGGATGAAAAGTTTGAGATCATAGAAATCGCGCCCGACGGCGAACCGATTGAACCCATCCGGACAAAGAAGGCATTTTCGCTCGGTCAGGGGGTTCTTGTTAGGGACAGATCCCGATCAAGATCCAAAGAATGGTATAAGCCTGCTAAGGATGAAGACGCTGAGGTGTCTTATGTCAATGATATGCGTAAAGAAGATCTTTGGAATGAGCTGAAGGCAAATTTCACCCTACCGCCAGAGGAGGATCCGGAGAAGCCGCTTAAAGAGCAATTAATCAAGTCTTGTGCTCTTAAGAAGATGGCTGGCCTAATAAGGAGGTGGAGGAAAGAGCTGAACCAGTTTGTCACGAAAAAAGAGACACTAGAATTCATCAAGAAATATGAGAAGATCAAAGATCATCGCCCGCATTTGTGGCCCACAAGACATCGAAAAGAGTAAGAAGATGTCGGAGACAAACAAGAAAAATGCTGCAAGAAGAAGCTTCACCATCGCACGGGTCGTGGCTACCTCAAAGCCCGCCTAAGTGGTCCAAGGCTGAGCATGATTTGCTTGAAAAAGGATCAAACCAGAGACGATGCGCCGCCGCACCGCTGCTTGGACTTGGTTCTTCGGGCTGACGGAATCTTGGACCTCAGAATAGGCGATGTCGATGGACGGACGAGCAATCGCAAACACCACCAAGAAACTTCGACACTATATCGATGCAACAGCGAGGGACGCTCCTTCCAAACAGGAGAAGGACGAGCTCACAATGGCCCTTGGGAATCCCGAGCACCTCGGACGGACACGAGGCACGCCAGCTCCCTTCCGTGGAAGGTTGGTTTTCCGACGCAGGGGTTACAAAACCCACGAGAGGAGGAAGAAAGTGGAGCAGACCAAATGCAAAGCGCTGCTTGGAAGGGTAATGGGGCTAGAGGATCGAGAAGAGGAACGAGAAGCAGCAGATCGCAACAAACGACATGCAAGCTTCCCCGAAGGTACCCCGCCATCTCGGCGGAGAAGCAGCGTTGCTTCCATCGAGCTGCTTCACCGAGCATGTCTTGACGGCTCCTCGCCAGCTATCCCGTGGATGGTATCACGGAGTCTCAAAATTGCCACATTATGGCGCGATGCATGAATTTGAAGGTCAAGGCGGTTGTTGGCCAAGTTTATCCTAGTGGACCCGCACAACTTATCACCGCCACCGATTCCGTATGATTTGCTAAGGTGATGGTGGATGAAATAACGGAGGGATTTGAGGACCTCGAGCTTGAGCACCCTACCGTGAAGGGGAGACTAGGCTGGGTTCGCTCAAGACTCCATGCCTATGGCGGAAGGAGCTCATCGACCTTCTCAACTGGATGCCTCCGCCTCCTCCTCCTCCTCGAGTCAGGCACTCCGCCTCCTCCACCTCCTCCTCCTCCCGTGAGTGACGATCGAGGCACGCGGGCGGCACTCCGCCTCCTCCACCGCCTCCTCCTCCCGAGTGAAGATCAGGCACGCGTGGCGGCACTCCGCCTCTTCTCCGGCGCGTGGCGGCACTCCGCCTCCTCCTCCGCCAAAGAAGGGCGGAAGAGACCCGCCACCGCCTGGCTGCTCCGACGCGTTGCAGTCCTTCTCCTCCGCCTCGTAAGCAAGCACGAAGGAAGACAGACGCCAGAGCCGCTCCGTCTGCTCCGGCGCCTAGCAGCACAAGAAGAGAGAGGCAATACAGACACGGTCCACCTCTAAAGCCTCAGAGAGAAGTTACCGCACAAGAGGAGCAAGGAGGAAAACGATACGATCGTGCAGACCCAAGTGAAGGAGTTCTTTGAAGGGGTTAAAGCAAAGATACATCCACCTCCGGAGGAGAAGGTCGATCCGTGAAAGCAAAGCGCACTCTCGATGCCCCGAGGAAACCACCAAAGTCTCCGCCGAGAACCAACTATGAGCGACATCGAATGACATATCTCCAAGCCAAGCGGTCGGGAACTATCACATCGATAAAAGGTTAAAAGAACAACGGGCAAAGGGGAAAAATTGCCCAGCTCGCGAACAAGCACAGCAATCGTGCCCCCGCTGAATGTGTCTAATCCTCCGGGGACGGTGGCCGGTTATGGCAATCTTGAAGATTACCTGCCTGACGATGCACTTCCTGATTTCATGGAGGTGGACTTATTCAGATACGAGTACGGGAAGCCTCTCGTCAAAGATGAAAAGTCTCTAACAACAATGATGCGAAGATTCCACAGTTGGTACATGAAAACCTGCAGAGAGTCTGAGGGGACGAACACTTTGTATCTGAAAATTAAAGAAGAGCACGACCTCGTTTCAAATGATCTGTTATCTATTCCATTTGAGGAGTTCTTCGAGTTCTTCAATCAAAAGGCCCTCGATAAATTAATGGTCTTTTGCTACTGCCTGTAAGTACTATTTCATCATTAGTCTCAGATATATAGCTCGGCTCTTTCATTGCATGTATATATAATTAATTATCCTCAATATATTATGCAGATTGAAGATCGTCGAGTGCAAAAAAAAAATGAAATCTATGATATTGGGTTCACTAACACAAATATCATAGATGTTTTTCTGGTTGAAAAGCACGCCGAAGAGGCCGAGGACAACTTGCTACAATCATTGATCAAAAATCAAAACAAAGATACCATACTCTTTCCTTACCACGGCCCGTGAGTGTTATTGTCGTGTGCATATTCGGTTTTCCTTATTACTCGAGCGAGGTTAATGTAATTGATGAGTTATGCATGCGTGCAGGTTCCACTATATTCTTCTGGAGATTAAGCTTGAGCGTGGACTAGTAACCGCCTTAGACTCGCACGGAAAGATCCCAGCACCTATGCGGACATGACTGAAATGCTCAGCAAGTAAGTTCAATCGATCATTATCGCACTATATCGGCAACTTTTTATTCATTTCTGATATCTCAAGTAATAACAAATATTTTCTTTGTCTTGCAGGGTTTGGAAACAGTTCACCGCACAAGCTCCGGATCGCCAAGGAGCTGCGATATACATACCCGAAAGTAAGTACTATCGGCGCGATCTCCGCTGATTCTATAGCTATACTTTCATCAATGCCATTTATATAATGCTTCATTATCAGTTTGATTGACCTCTATTTCTCGTAAAGTGCTTGTGGCAGGAGGAAGGAATGATTTCGTGGATACTACGTGTGCGAGTTCATCCACAACGCGACTTTGAGAAACAAGCGGGCTACTCTAGAAGACAATATGAAGTGCGTAAGCAATAATATTCACAATTTCATTTTATTACACCATCATTTCTGTTGAGTTTTATTCATATATATGTATTAATTAACCTCCTTCTTCAAATTAATTAGACGTGGCAGATGCGGATGAACTCCTAGAACCAGATCGCATGAAAGCAATTCAAGAGGAATTGGCGGGATTCTTTATTGAACACGCCATCAAGAAAGCGGAGAATACCATGTGGAACTTGAATTCAAATGCTAGTGGTTTGTAATTAAGAGATCTTATATAGATTGTACATGTATGTAGCCAAGAAAACTTGTTGTTCACCAATCTCTCGGAGAAGGAGAGGTCGATCGATCACTTCTCTCGGTATGCATGACTTAACTTCAGATCAATGGTTCTCTCGATCACTTATGTATATATACTACGAAGGCCGAGCAAGCACGGACATAAGAGAGGACACTTCTCTATATTAATTAGCTAGCTAACACAATATACTAAACACCTAAATTAACCCCCAAAACCCCCAACCCCCTCCTTTCAAAAAAAACAAAACCCCAGCCATCGAATGCAGACACGTGGATGCCTTTTGGTCCCGTTTGAGCCACCAACCGGGACCAAAGGCCCTCGACCGGGCTCGGCGCCTGACAGGCCACGTGGAGACATTGGTCCCGGTTCGTGTTTGAACCGGGACTAATGGGTTGAGGTATTAGTAACGACCCATTAGTCCCGGTTCCCGAACCGGGACTAAAGGCCCTTACGAACCGGGACTGATCGGTGGTTTTCTACTAGTGTTAGCATCATGGATATTCAAGGAATTCATACTAACAACATTGCAATCATGCTCATCATTCACATATTTCATGCCAAGCATTCTATGTAATTCTTCTTCTAGCACTTGAGCACAATTTTCCTTTTCATCATACTCACGAAAGATATTAAAAAGACGAAACGTATGAGACAAACTTAACTCCATTTTTTTGTAGTTTTCTTTTATAAACTAAACTAGTGATAAAACAAGAAACAAAAAGATTCGATTGCAAAATCTAAAGATATACCTTCAAGCACTCACCTCCCCGGCAACGGCGCCAGAAAAGAGCTTGATGTCTACTACGCAACCTTCTTCTTGTAGACGTTGTTGGGCCTGCAAGTGCACATGTTTGTAGGACAGTAGCAAATTTCCCTCAAGTGGATGACCTAAGGTTTATCAATCCGTGGGAGGCGTAGGATGAAGATGGTCTCTCTCAAACAACCCTGCAACCAAATAACAAAGAGTCTCTTGTGTCGCCAACACACCCAATACAATGGTAAATTGTATAGGTGCACTAGTTCGGCGAAGAGATGGTGATACAAGTGCAATATGGATAGTAGATATAGGTTTTTGTAATCTGAAAATATAAAAACAGCAAGGTTACTAATGATAAAAGTGAGCGTAAACGGTATTGCAATGATAGGAAACAAGGCCTAGGGTTCATACTTTCACTAGTGCAAGTTCTCTCAACAATAATAACATAGATAGATCATATAACAATCCCTCAACATGCAACAAAGAGTCACTCCAAAGCCACTAATAGCGGAGAACAAACAAAGAGATTATGGTAGGGTACGAAACCACCTCAAAGTTATTCTTTCGGATCGATCTATTCAAGAGTTCGTACTAGAATAACACCTTAAGACACAAATCAACCAAAACCCTAATGTCACCTAGATACTCCATTGTCACCTCAAGTATCCGTGGGCATGATTATACGATATGCATCACACAATCTCAGATTCATCCAACCAACACAAAGTACTTCAAAGAGTGCCCCAAAGTTTCTACCGGAGAGTCAAGAAAACGTGTGCCAACTCCTATACATAGGTTCATGGGCGGAACCCACAAGTTGGTCACCAAAACATACATCAAGTGGCACGTGATATCCCATTATCACCACAGATAAACACGGCAAGACATACATCAAGTGTTCTCAAATAAAGACTCAATCCGATAAGATAACTTCAAGAGGGAAACTCAATTCATCACAAGAGAGTAGAGGGGGAGAAACATCATAAGATCCAACTATAATAGCAAAGCTCGCGATACATCAAGATCGTTCCATAGAGAGAACATGAGAGAGAGATCAAACACATAGCTACAGGTACATAACCTCAGCCCCGAGGGTGAACTACTCCCTCCTCGTCATGGATAGCGCTGGGATGATGAAGATGGCCATCGGTGATGGGTTCCCCCTCCGGCAGGGTGCCGGAATGGGCTCCCGAGAGGTTTTTGGTGGCTACAGAGGCTTGCGGCGGCGAAACTCCCGATCTATCTTCTATATCGATGTTTTTAGTGTATATAGGCTTATATGGGCGAAAGAAGTCGATCGGCGGAGCCTCGAGGGGCCCACGAGAGGGTAGGGCATGCCCAGGGGGTGGGCGCGCCCCCTGTCTCGTGGCCTCCTCGATGATCCCCTGACTTGCACTCCAAGTTCCTGGGATTGGTTTTGTTCCAAAAATAACTTTGCCGAAGGTTTCATTCCGTTTGGACTCTGTTTGATATTCCTTTTCTTCGAAATACTGAAACAGGCAATAAAACAGCAATATGGGTTGGGCCTCCGGTTAGTAGGTTAGTCCCAAAAATGATATAAATGTGTAAAATAAAGCCCATAAACATCCAAAAGGGGCAATATAATAGCATGGAACAATAAAAAATTATAGATACATTGGAGACGTATCAATATACCATCTGCAAGATAGTACCCTTTTGTGTATTCATGCCCATTGATAGTGTAGTTGCAAGCAGGAGCATCACCACTAGCAAGCCTAACAAACAAATGAGATCGTTGCAACACATTGATATCATTCAGAGTGCCCGACATACCAAAAAAGCAATGCCAAATCCATAAATCCTCGGATGCTACGGCCTCTAGCATAATTGTTGCATCACGAGACTTGCCACAATACATTCCTTGCCAAGCCTTGGGGCAATTTTTCCAATTCCAATGCATACAATCAATGCTACCAAGCATGCCAGGCCAAGCTCTCCTCTCATTAGATGCCATCAATTTCTTTGTGTCATCTTCATTGGGTGCCCGAAGATACTCAGGACCAAAGACACAAACGACCACTTTTGCAAATCTACGCATAGACTCAATTGTGGTATCTTCACCAATGCGAAGATACTCATCGGCATAGTCAGCCGGAATGCCATATGCAATCACCCGCATAGCTGCGGAGATTTTTTGACACACACTACATCCATTTAAGCCCGCGGCATTTCTTCTTTGAATAAAATACCGGCAATTTGCCTCGCAAGCTTGAACAAGTTTCACAAAGAGGGATCGGCGCATTCGGTACCTTCTCCGGAAGAGGTACGGAGGATACATAGGATTCTCCGCAAAATAGTCTTGCATCAACATCTCGTTCCCAAGATGGCAATTCCGAGGAATGCATAGATGCCCGACAGTTGATCCTCGCCTCCTCTTCCGGTGCTCGTCTTCATGCTCCTTCACGGCAAGCGCCATGACTAATGTTGACTGCCGAAAGGTCGCAAGCATGGTCTCAACATCCAAGTCATCCGAATCGGACGAATCGGAGAGCAAGAACTTCTCGCACGGGGGCGACTCCATCTACACGCATGTCGGCGCGTCAATCAACTACACAGCTCGCAAAATTCACGATCCCAGGCGGCGACAATGGGGGCGCGCTCGACGGTGGTCGATCCCCGGCGGCGACGAGGGGCGGCTCTGAAGGAAATATGCCCTAGAGGCAATAATAAAGTTATTATTTATTTCCTTATTTCATGATAAATGTTTATTATTCATGCTAGAATTATATTAATCGGAAACATAATACATGTGTGAATACATAGACAAACATAGTGTCACTAGTATGCCTGTACTTGACTAGCTTGTTGATCAATGAAGGATATGTTTCCTAGCCATAGACATGTGTTGTCATTTGATTAACGGGATCACATCATTAGGAGAATGATGTGATTGACATGACCCATTCCGTTAGCCGAGCACTTGATCGTTTAGTATACTGCTATTGCTTTCTTCATGACTTATACATGTTCCTCGTAACTATGAGAATTATGCAACTCCGCTTACGGAGGAACACTTTGGGTACTACCAAACATCACAACGTAATCGGGTGATTATAAAGGAGTACTACAGGTGTCTCCGAAGGTACATGTTGAGTTGGCGATTTTGAGATTAGGTTTTGTCACTCCGATTGTCGGGAGGTATCTCGGCCCTCTCGGTAATGCACATCACTATAAGCCTTGCAAGCATTGCAACTAATGAGTTAGTTGTGAGATGATGTATTACGTAACGAGTAAAGAGACTTGCCTGTAACGAGATTGAACTAGGTATTGGATACCGACGATCAAATCTCGGGCAAGTAACATACCGATGACAAAGGGAACAACGGATGTTGTTATGCGGTTTGACCGATAAAGATCTTCGTAGAATTTGTAGGAACCAATATGGGCATCCAGGTTCCGCTATTTGTTATTGACCGAGAACAGTTCCAGGCCATGTCTACATAGTTCTCGAACCCGTAGGATCCGAACGCTTAACGTTACGATGACAGTTTTATTATGAGTTTATAAGTTTTGATGTACCGAAGTTTGTTCGGAGTCCCGGATGTGATCACGGACATGACGAGGAGTCTCGAAATGGTCGAGACATAAAGATCGATATATTGGAAGCCTACATTTGGACATCGGAATCGCTCCGGTGAAATCGGCATTTTACCGAGTACCGGAGGTTACGGAACCCCGGGGGTTATTGGGCCTACATGGGCCTTGAGGGAGAAGAGGAAGGAGGCAGGAGGGGCTGCGCCCCTCCTTCCTAGTCCGAATAGGACAAGGGAAGGGGCGGCACCCCTTCCTTCCCTCTTCCTCCTCTTCCCCTCCTACTCCTACTTGAAAGAAGGAGTCCTACTCCCGGTGGGAGTAGGACTCACCCCTTAGCGCCCCCTCCTTGGCGGCCACCTCCTCCCCTGGCTCCTTTATATACGGGGGGGGGGACCCTATAGACACACAAGTTGATCTACGGATCGTTCCTTAGCTGCAGGCGGTGCCCCTCCACCATATTCCACCTCGGTCATATCGTCATGGAGTTTAGGCGAAGCCCTGCACCGTAGAACATCATCATCGCCACCACGCCGTCGGTCGACGGAACTCATCTCCGGAGCTTTGCTGGATCGGAGCCCGGAGATCGCCATCGAGCTGAATGTGTGCTGAACTCGGAGGTGCCGTGACGCTCGGTACTTGATCACGGATCGTGAAGACGTACGACTACATCAACCACGTTGTCATAACGCTTCCACTTACAGTCTACGAGGGTACGTGGACAATACTCTCCCCTCTCATTGCTATGCCATCACCATGATCTTGCGTGTACGTAGGATTTTTTTTTGAAATTACTACGTTCCCCAACAGGCTCTTCTCGCCGGATCGGGGGGGGGGGGGGTCGGTGCAGCGGCTCGGCACGGGAGGGTGTGGGGCGTCCCCGCGGCGCGATTCCGCCCGAAGATATGGCCGGAATCACCGGCGGCGAGCGAGCGGAAGCAAAGGGCGGGCGGCGGCGGCGGAAGGAGGGGGAAAGCGCGCGGGGCTGAAATGTCCCTCCCGCCAACTGCTTCTCTCCGATGCAGGGCACCGCAGCTGCAAGGGGGAAACCCACGTTTTCCCGGGTTGGGGTCGAGATTTTGCCGCGCCTCCCAAAAAATTTTGCGGGTCGGGGCGGGATGCGGGGTCTGGTCGGGCATGTTTTCCGGACGGTACCCGCATTTTGGCGGTTATTTTGCGGGTCGGGGCGGATGCGGGGTCTGCTAGAGTTGCTCTTACCCTTTCGCAACCGTTGTCGCCGTAGCACACCTTCAATGGACTAACCGCTCTAATGTGTACCAATGAGCATGTGATCACGCCCTCAAAGCAATAAAAAGTACTCCCTCCGTGCCAAAATTCTTATCTTAAATTTGTCTAGATATGGATGTATTTAATACTAAAACGTGACTTGATACATCCGTATTTAGACAAATCTAAGACAAGACTTTTGGGGCGAAGGGAGTAGTTATAACTTTGGTTCGAGTAACAACAGTAACAACTTGTCAGTAGAACATGATGTCAAGAGGTTGAAGAAAATGATAACATCTTCCTCCCCAAGAAAAGTCTCCTTCCTCCTCCCATCGGCGCCGCCGTGGATCCGCCCCGCCTCCGATGGCCTTTGGCCTATGGAGGTGCGGAGGATCTCGGCCCCCACCGGCAGGAGGGACCCTGTTCTCGTTTTTGCTAGGTTGAATGTCTTGGTTGGGGCTGTGTTGCGGCGGCGATGTCCCTCGGTAGCAATAATGTCTACCGCATCCTATCCCCGTCCTGATGGTGTGAATAGCATTGTCAAAGGATGTGTGGAGGTGTGTCTTCGTCGGATCTCATGGGATTCAGGCAGTGCTGGTCTTCGGTGGATCTATTTGGATCCAGTTTTTGTTCGTCTTCGTTCGTGTGGTTCTAGGTTTGATCTTTCCAATCTACAACTCTCTTCATCGGCGATGGTTGCTGCTCTGGTGTGTTGGTCCTTTAGGGCCTTAGTACGACGACTTTCCGACTGTCTACTACAACAAGGCTTGACCGACTCCGGTGATGGAGGGGCAATGATGGCGACACACTTTCGGCTCGCTCAAGTGATTGTAGTCATCGCTAGGTGGTCCATAGACCTAGTTGTAATTTTTATTACCGCTTGTATTCTTTGTACTGCCATGATTGATGAATAGATTGGAAATTTCTCTTGCAAAAAAAAGAAGAAACGATAACATGTTGTAAATGAACGCATAGGAACCACCTGACAGCATCGAACAAACCCATTGGGATAAGATGCTGTAGTTCAATGCATAGGAACAACCTGACAACACTGAACAAAACCGTATATACGCCCTTTGCCTGCCCATGAGTAAGCCGTATGTATGGATTATTTTTTTCATGGTAATACGTGTCTCATTATACCATAAAGATCATAGTACAAGGCACGTACAAACCGACCTGGCAAAACTAAAAAGACAACAAATTGCTAGCCTTTGCACAAAGGAACAACAACCAAGAAGTAAAATTACAATCAAGACCGAAGAAACCTCTAAACTTGACACCAACGCTTGTCACATGCCTCTAGAACCACCATAACAGCCACCAAAGGAAAAAAAATGACGAATCACCTTCACAACCGAGCTCGAAGCGGCCCCATCACTGATATGCAGCTTTGCAGACCTCCAAGGTGGCTCACCAAAAGCGAAACCATTACCGTTGAACGAATCAGACCGGGGCAACACCCCGGACATGCCATCGAACTCTAGATCTGGCACCCCAACACGACAAGATGCCGAAGGAGAAAACCACACCTGCCATCCACGAACAACGAACCCAGCACACGATCCACCATCTTCCAGATGCCGCCGATGCAGACCACAATCTGCATCCGCTCCTGGACTACCTCCCAAGCTCTGCGCCAGCGCTGGAGCAAATGCCGTTGCAACGGCGGAGCCCGAAGACACAAGTCCACCATGAGGATGTCTCCGCCGCCACGCCATCCTTACTTGAACAGACTGATTTCCAAATCCATCCCCAACCATAGGACCGATCGCCTCGTCGAAGTAGGATCTAAAGAAACTTTATTCAGCGCCGCCATCGCCGCTATGGCCGGCCTAGCGCCGGATCCATGCCCCATTTGGGCGGGCATAGTGGATTCCTGACGGACGGAGTCCGAGCGCAGCCATCCACGGGCCTCCTCCCGGGCGCGGCAGAGTGCAAGCCGGACGACCATCTCCTCCTCGGGGTCGCGTGGGATGAGCTCGAGGTCGACTGATCTGGAGGTGAAGGACTCGGATTCACTGCCCACCATGACGGAGACGACCGGAAGGAGCTAGAAACGAGCTTGGGTGGCGGAGGGGAGTGGAGGAAAGGAGAGTGAAGTGTCTAGGGTTTGGTCCGGCGAGCGGATGGAGAGGATTTTATGTGGGGTCGGGTGGGCCGGGTCCGACATGGCGGGCGCGCCTGGGCGCCCCATACCCGTCCCATATTTGGGCTGAATATGGGGGTTGCCGGTCAGCCTGGGCATTTGAGACCCGTTTGAGGCGTCCGTCTGGGTGAAAAAACGTGACCGGTCAGTGACCGGGTGGCCCGCACGAGCGTATGAGGCGGGTTTGAGAGGTCCGGCTGTAGATGCTATTATATTCCTTAGTTGGTATACCCAAGTTTTTATGTTGGTAATAAGTAAATTCAAAGTTGTGAGCTTCTTAGCTTCAAATGCTCCCATTTTATAATTTTAAGGGTTGAATTTATTTTATGGCCGGAAGGAGCATGGGAAGAAAATAGATGAGTGTTAGAAGGGCTGTGTGGCTATGGGAGGAGGAAGAGGCAGCGGTGAGGCCTCGCCATGGCCGCAGCGGTGGCGAGGAAGACGATGTGCAAGGAGGTGGCTGCGTGGAACCCTAACGCCGCGAGTTACCCATGCGGTGATGACACGAGTCATGCAGAGTTTCTTTCGTTTCTCATAACTTTAACAACTTTAGTTTTATATAAGGGTTCATTTGTTTTTCCGTTGGAAGGATCGTGAGAAGAAAATAGGTAGAGAAGTTTACCACAAGTGTGACTCACATAAAGTTAATAACACAATTTGTTGCTGATTAGTAAAGTCTAAGTTTGAAATCGTAAAGAGAAAATCATAAAATTCTAAGATCCGTACAGTAACAAAACAACATGTCCCGTGGCAAAGGAGTTAGGATCCTAGCTCTTTTTTTCTTTCAAAGAACTAGGATCCTAGCACGAATACCCGAAAAATCTTTTGAGTTGAACAAATCTCCTAATCTTGTGGAGTTAAACTAATACGGAGTATATATTCTAATAACTAATCTCATACTCGCACATGTTGCTCGAGCCCCGCTTGCAGTAGACCCCGAACAGCTCCACCTCGCCGGTCTTGAGACCGAGCTTGTACAACATGCGAAGGTAGAAGTGGAAGAGCAGGCTGCCGCTCGCCTCCGAGAAGCACTCCAGCGCCAGCTTGTCTCCCTCCTCCCGCCATGGCGCCGGGCATCCGCGATCCACCATGATCCTCCACATGTCGAAGAACTTGTGCCGCGTCCACCTCGCTGGCTTCGCCTGGTCGTCCTCCAGTGTCCACAGAGATATTGTGAAATTTTTGACCACGGCCAGGGCCAGCCGCCGCTTCCCGTTCACCATCGTCGACGTCAGGAGGAGGTCGTCGGCGTTGAACCCGCGCGCCTTGTCATGTTCTGGTCTCTGTAGAGCTTTGTCCGCGAGCTTGATCGGCGCCGGCTGCCGCTGCCCGTCGAGGGGGAGCGCGAGGACGTGGTAGCCGAGGCACTCCGACTCGGACTTGCAAAGCCAGTACGCGACGCCGTCGAGGACGAGCGCCGATGGACGAAGGAACCTGCTGGGAGCGCCGAGGGGCAGGTGCGCGTAGGTTGCCACGACGGCGCCCCACGCACCCTTGGACGGCTCCACGGACGAGGACGTAAAGGTCTGAAGCTGAAGCATCCCGGCGTCCGCCAACTCGAGGTTCACGACGTGCAAGCGGAAGTCGCCGCCGCCGTCGGGGAGGAGCACGAAAGATTCGTCCCAGGTGGACGGGCGTGGCAGGGATACGTGCTGCCCGGTGACGGGGTTGCACACGACAAGATCGGAAGGCTGCGGCGGGGAGAGGCCGGGCGGCGACGGGCGGCGGAGGGCGACGAGGCCGCCGCGCGATGCCACGGGCTCGTAGCCCTTAAGCTGACTTTCGCGGTCTTCGAGGAACTTGTGCGCGGCTTCGACAGCAGGGCGGGCGCCAGCGTCGACCCTCCGTGCCTTGAGGAGCTCCGCGCCGCCGCTGGAGAAGCCATAGAGGACGCCGAGGAGGTGCTCGGGGGAGGCCGCCACCATCGTTGCCGCTTCGCTGGCGATGTTCTTGTTCACACGCACTAGCACACGTTACACGTACCTACAGCAAGCCTCTTTCCCTGGATCAAAGCTCACGCCTGTCTCAACGTGTGAACTAATTACCGCCGGCGCTGCTCTTATATACATGGATCACAGGGGAGGGTAATTAAACCGAATCGGCTCCCGATCACTTTTTTCTTCGGCCAATCGAGCACGACCTCGCCTTTTTTTTTTTTGAGTACCGAGTCCGATCTGGCAAGGTACTCGATATTTGCATAGTAAAGACATGGGCCTAAGCTCCGAGTGCCGCCCAGTGTGGTGAACGGTCCAAGCCCAAAACAATTAGGTACAAGACCATATGTACTTTGCCTGTTATAAAAATAAATAAATATGTACTTTGCCTAAAAAAAAACGTATGTATATGTACTACTCCCTCCATTCCACAATGTAGTGCCTATAGATTTTTCTGAAAGTCATACTTTTCCAACTTTGACCAAATGTATAGAGAAAACTATCTACTTCTACAATACCATGTACATTCTGAAAATATAACTCATGATGTATCCAGTGATGTGCATTTGGCATTCTAGATGTACCCATTTTCCTCTATAAATATGGTCAAAGTTTGTAATGTTTGTCTTTTAAAATAATCTATAGGCACTACATTATGAAACGGAGGGAGTATATAACATGCTCAAGGTGTTTCTTTTTCAATAAAATAAATCACCAAGGGCCAGTCCTCGCAGGTCTTATTTTTTATGTACTATAACGTGTAACAAATTGATCACGTAATGGCTCACAGGTTTTTTTTTCTTTCCTTTTTGCATCTAAAGCTCACAGGTTGCCAGGTTTGTAAAAAGTGTATTTATACCTTATTACAACAATTAGGGCGGGAATATTAAGAAAATATTCTTACACCTCAGCAAAAATGTTGATGCATACAGAAAAAATGTTTGTGCCGTGTTTGAAAATGGTGCATGTAAACAAGTCTTCGTATGTAAAAAAAGTTCGCTTATTTTGGAAAGGATTTCATGTATTTAACGGAAGTGTTCAGATTTAAAAACTTTATGATTTTGGAAATACCAATGCATGACTAGATTTATGTTTGTACACTTTTGAGAAAAAAAACACATAGTTTTCCAGAAAAAATCTGTGAAAAGGAAACAATTGAAAAATAGTTTAAAACTATCTAAAAAACCAAGAGAAAAATTAAAAAAAGATAAAGTGAAAGCAAAATAACCAAAGCATCGAGAAAAACCTGCTGGGATGGGCCAGCCCACATAGCATGCGGAGTGCGTATTTTAGATTCAAGTTGACACTATGAG
This sequence comes from Aegilops speltoides, assembly GCA_021437245.1. Classification (NCBI taxonomy): domain Eukaryota; kingdom Viridiplantae; phylum Streptophyta; class Magnoliopsida; order Poales; family Poaceae; genus Aegilops; species Aegilops speltoides. The sequence goes on along the minus strand of CM038145.1, from coordinate 469,308,987 downwards.
TGTTAAATAGACAATCTATAATTGATCTAGGGAGTGTCTATTCTACAGTTGATTGATTTGCAATTGAATCTCAATCAAATTTTCCAACCAATAAACAGGTGACAGCTGTCTGTCTTTTCTGTCCGCTGTCTGTCGTTTCTGTCCGTAAGAAAACGGGTCGGGTTTGTACGCTTGACCCGTCAAGCGACTAACAGCAACCAAAAAAAGTGGAACCAACCAGCACCTGACAGAAAAAAAAAAAAAAACAAGTGGCGACTCTCCATCAACTTGGAGGCCACGAAAAAGGCTTCCCCACCCCCACGCCCCACCCTCACCCCTGCGCCTCTCCCTCAAGTTTGACTCCACAGAAAAAAGCTTCCCCCAGTACTCTTGTCCCCCCTTTTCACAGATCTCACCTAACAGGTTGTGGGGGAGGCGATAGAAAGAGACGCCATGGAAGTGGGAAAGGAAGGGGAAGAACATGGCACAGACGCCATGGGAGAGGGAAAAGGAGGGAAAAAACATGGCACAGACGCCATGGGAGACGGGACTGGGAAAGAAGAAGAAACAGGGCACAGGCGCATGGGGGAAAGGCAATTACCTGGAGGGAGAACACACACAAGCGATTGGGGGTCACAGAAAGATCATCCACAGGTATGAAGATCTTCACCTCCTCTGTTGCACTCTGCTTTTGATCACCTCTGTTTCTTCTGAGACTACAGTAGGCCCTGAATAGGAAACAAAGCACAAAAAGACATGTCACTGTTTTGTCAGGGGATACACTGTGAACAAACAACTCAAGCATGAATGACATGTCACTGTTTTGCCTGGGGATGCACTGTGAACAAACAACTCAAGCATTAATGACATAGAAAAAAAATCCAAAACTGATGTATTGAACATTGTTGTCACTGTTAGTTTCAGACAACAGTGTTGTTTGGCCACAGTGCATCCCCAAGCAACAGAACGCTAGACAACATGTAGGGTAATGTCAGTGTTATGTATTGAACACTGTTGGTTTCACATAACACTAGACATCCCGAAAATACAACATCAACACTGCCACTGTTGGTTTCACACAAAAATTTCAGTACATACAGAAAGAAGAACACATCTAGGGGACACCAGAAAATTTAGGAGAACTGCCACTGTTGCTAATTTTTTTTTACAGTAATAGTTTCCACTTTCTAGAATTTGTACTGACATTACTTCAAAACTCTTAATTGCAGGTGCAAAGCAATCAAAAAGCGGTGACTGAAGAAGACCTCATGTCAATGTCACAAGAAGACCTCATATTAAATGTGAGTTACAAAATGCGTAGAAATGAGAAAACAAAAAAACCGGGAAGTTGGTTATATGCATTAGAAGTTGATCAATTAAAATGAATTACTGCAGGAATCATTCTCGTTTACTGCACTCCTGCAATCGGACATCATATACAAGGTAACAATAAAAAATAGAGCAAACAAACTACATAAAGTTGTAATACCTGAATTTGAAACAACAAGATGAGAAAACAAAAAATTCTTGTGCTTGCAGGTACACTCAGCAGGAGGATCAGCAAACATGAATCGCCAAAATAATGGAATCTACAGCAAACAACCAGAAATCAGCTACAACTTGATAGAAGGCGCAACAGTAAGTGAAATTTCTATCTGAAACAAATGTGCAACATAAGGAAACAAAAAAAGATAAAAGACAATAACAAAGTATATTCTTGACTTACTCAAACAGACAGGCACGAAATGCATGGAGACTGTCAGACAGACCAAGAGGCAGCAGCGGGAGCTAATCCTTGGGAGGCGGACCTATTTGACAACATCAACATACCGCAGGTGAGCAAAATTAAAAAAATTGATGTGATCCAAGTATACAATATTGTAAATTGGAAAATGTTGGAAAATTATTAAATCTCGCTAACGGAGAAAAAAAATGCAGATGAATGATGATCATGAACCTATAGCTACAGCCAGCACTGACAGAACCCAAAGCAATCAACAAGAAAAGGGAGAAACAGAGGACTTGCGTCAACAACCTGAAAGCAATGCCTTCCTTGGAGAAGATGATTCATTTCTTGATGAAGATGACATTGAAAAGTTCCTACAAAATGAAGAAGACACAGCATCAGAGGGCAATTTGACGAACACTAGCAGCAGTTTCAAGCCACACCTTGGCATGTAGTTCAAAACAAAAGAAGAGGGGCAGGAATACTTCAACTTCTACTCAAAAATAGCTGGGTTCTCAGTGACTACTGTGGCAGCATCAAGAACAGTGAGCAAGAAAAGGAATAATGAGGTTACAAGAATTACTATGAAATGCAACAAATATGGGAAGACAAAAGAAGCGGACAAGGAATGTGTGGTGCCTATAAGAAAGACTACTGTCATTGCGAAATCTGATTGCAAAGTTGTGATGGTCATAACTAAGAAAGGAGGAGCCTGGGAAATTACAAGACTAGAGCTAGAACACAACCATGAGATGACGCCAAACAGTAGATTCTTTAGATCACACAAATACATGTCAGATGAGGAGAAGTGCCTGATAAGAGTTTTGAAGCATAGTAACCTAGAGACGAGAAGGATTGTTGCTGTCCTGGCATACTTGAGAGGAGGCATGGCTAACCTACCCTACACAAAGAAGCAAGTCACAAATTATGCCGGGACAATCAACAGGGACATCACAAACTCTGACATGATGGAAGTAGTGCAAATGTTCAATAAAAAGCAAGCGAAAACCCTGGTTTTGCTACTCGCTTGAGCTAGATGGAGAGAACAAAGTCAGAAGCTTATTCTGGACAGATGTCAGGTCAAGAATTATGTACGACATTTGTGGTGATTGCATAAGTTTTGACACTACATTCCTAACAAACAAATACAATCTCCCTTTCGCGCCTTTTGTTGGAATATCACCACATGGAAACACATACTTGTTTGCGTGTGCATTCATTATCAATGAAACAGCAAATACATTCGCTTGGTTGTTTGAACAATTCTTGATGGCCATGGGAGGGAAGCATCCAATATCTATCATCACAGATCAAGACAAAGCTATGCAACAAGCAATAGAAAGAGTTTTCCCTAACACTGTACACAGAAGCTGCTTGTTTCATATAAAGAAAAAGGCAGAGGAAAAAGTAGGACCCTGCTTCCAAGCAAACGAGGGCTTGTATGAGGACTTCCAAGACATAGTGGACAACTCACTGACAGTGGAAGAGTTTGAAACACAGTGGACAGAAATGATAGATAAGTATGAAGTACACCACATAAAATACTTCAGTGACATGTGGGAAAACAGGAAAAAATTTATTCCTGTATATTTCAAGGACAAATTCTTCCCATTCATACAAACAACAGCTAGGAGTGAGGGGACAAATGCCCTATTCAAAAAGGGTGTTGGAGCAAAGTTCAGTGCTACAAGCTTCTTAAGAGAGTATGACAGGATAATTGATGTTGTTCACGATAGGGAGGAAGAATGTGACCACAACTCAAGAAACAAGAAAGTTGCCATGAAAGCATTTTGGTCGAAATATGGAATAGAAAGGCAAGCTCACGAACTATACAACCTTGGCATCTTCAGGAAATTCCAACAAAAAATGGCAGACACCACAAGACTTAACGTGTATGAACAAGAAAAAGACAGATGCTACCTTGTATGCCAATCTGAAAGCTATCCCCTAAAGGAGCTAAGAAAAAGAAAATACCTAGTGCAACTTTGCCTAAAAGAAGAAGAGTACTCTTGCATATGTTGTACGTTCCAAAAGGATGGAATATTATGCTCGCACATCCTGCGAGTAATGATCCATCTAAACATCGAGAAGATACCGGACAAATACATCATAGACAGGTGGCGCAAGAATGACTACAAAATAGATGTGACAAAGACAGCAGCAGTTGCAGCAGAGAACTCGACATTGAGATACAACGTGCTAGCAAGGAAATTGGTGCATGTTGCATCCAATGCATCAAAAAAGAAAAGGAAATATGAATACCTCCTAGGAGAATTGGACAGGATACAGAAAAGGCTGCGAGAAATGGATGATGAAGAAGATACTGGTGATGAAGGGCAGACTGTGACCACAAGAACGGTCACTTTCATACCAACAACAGGTACTGGAGAAGGGGCGACCACAACACTGACAATACAAGACCCAGATATAGCCAAAACAAAAGGTAGGCCGAGAATGCTCACTATACGTGAAGCAATAAAGCAAAACAAGTTCTACAAATGCTCGCACTGTGGATCAGACAGGCACACCCGCAAGAATTGCACCAACCTTGACAAGGAATACAATTTACCAAGAAGCAACCGACGGAAGCAGTCCAACCCTAGGAATGTAAAGAAAGGTATTATAAGGAACTATTTGTACTTTCCTTACTACATTTTAATTCAGCGCTTAAAAATAACAAAACAATTGTAGGGGGGGAGAAGGGAGGCAGCAAGCAAAGGACCCAAACAAACAAGAAGGACAAGTCAGCAACAACTGAATCCTAGGGAGCAAGGATCTTGGGAGGACAGAGGAGAAGATAGATAACTCTTGGCAAACAACAACGAAAAGAAGCGTAGAGAAAAACTCTAGGGAAAAGATTGCTACAAACAGTACTTGGTTTGTGCTTTGTGGAGCAAGCATTGATAGCTACCTAGTAACTACCATATTCAAAATGTTTTTCCCTTGCCGGATGAAAGTTTTGTATTCATATTGTTTCAGATTATTTGTCTGAGTTATAAAAACATGAAGCAAAATAGACAAAAAAAGAGCATCGAACAGGTACTTAGAGAATACAAAAAAAGTAGAACAGAAAAGTAGCAGAAAAAAGATTTACCTTCGCAGCCACTCAAAATATTGCTTACTCGCACTTGTTCAAAGAACTTCATGACTATATAACAACACTGCACACAAAAAATAAGAAGAGAAAAAAAATGTAAAATAATTAAAATACATGAAATACAACAATAATTAAAGAAATAGAAATGTTGAACATAGGTGTAAACAATAACGATATGCTGAGAAGAAATTGATGAATAGGTAAAAGAAACTTACTTTGTACGAGTCATAAGTATGAAGACTGGAAATATGAAAAAACAATTGGCACAACCCATTCAGGGGAAAAGTAAAAAAAACACACAAACCATTTCAGGTAAAAAAATAGCTAATAATCCAGCAGAAAAGCGTTCACAGGGACAAAAAAGGAACCTAAAACTGCTACATGGGCGATGATACAAGTCATCGCCCAGAAAGTACATTGAATTGGAACATTCTTGCACCGGTAATGCTGTTGTGCCAACGAAACACATCGCTAACCCTATACAAAACCTAATAAAAAGCATGGATGGATCTCCAGTCTTGTTGACCACCATGGAATTCCTCACGCGAGACCACCAACGAAAGCCTTCATGCTTGATCTTCACCCAAAAAAAGAAAGTCGCATATCTACTTCTGCAGCATGCACGTATAGTGAAAAAAGTTGTCAAGCACTAAGAATATAGAAAAACAACACAAAAACAAATGAAGATTAAAAAGGCAAAAATCAGAGACTAAACTCACATCGCCAAAGAAGTTTGTTACAAATGTTTTGTCAGCACTATTGAATGTGCTGAAATAAAGTTCATTTGCCAGCTTGATCCTGATGTTATCAATATCAGCACTGCTGAAAAGATTGCCAATTGGAGTCCTAGGAGACCAATGCTTCATGTACATCACAGAGAAAATCCCACAATCATGCCTAAAAAATAAAAAATGTGCAACAATAATTATGCCACATGAACTTAAAAACACGACCACGAACATACAGAGAACGCTGCACGTACGTGTTAGTTTGCTTGGGGACAGCAGGATACACAATGTCAAAATTTTCAAAGTCAATACGCTTCCTCAAGATAGGAGTCACAAACATGTCCCAAATTTTGATGAAGTTATTGACCTAAAAATAACACGAGGAACAAAAACAGTGTGAAGTAAGGACACAAACCAAAAAATGGAAGTGGGTAACAAACATAAAGCCAGACAAAGAACTTACCATCGTGTCACGAATGTCCAGATGAAAATCCGAGAATTGGTCATAGAAAGAATCAAGGAAAACAAACAATCTCTCCTTCAAGCAAACCACAAAAGAAAACCAGTGATTGAATCTACAGATTGGGAAGTACAACTGCAAAACAAACAACACATCAAACAAAAGACAGATGGGACCTCGTACAAAAGCTACGACGATACTAAAAACAAGAAGATGACATTAGAAAAGTACAAAAATAGAATTCACTTATACCATATTGCTTCTCCACATTGGAAAAGCTCAGCTAGCACCATTGAAAGCATTGCCAACTATCTCTTCATTACAGCCATCCAAAATCGTTTCCTATGTGTGAAAAATTAACACCAAAGTAAGACACCATACATTAAAAGTAAAGAAAATTCACACACACAAAATATATACAAAAAAGTAGCAGAAGAACAACTTACACCGATGTATGAGAAGAAGAAATGCTTCTTAGAAATGGAAGGGTGAGTTTCATTGAATAGATAACGACACACACACAAGATCAAGAAATTGTCTACGCGAGCTTTGAACTGGAGAGAAGAAAGATTACGATAACTGCAATAAGTTCTTTCATATCGAATTGCCTCATACCTACACGAAAAACACACACAAAAATCAGATGCATAAAAAATGAACAAAGATAAAACCCAAAACCATCACTGAAGATGTTAGAACAAAAAAACACATAACAAAACTTACTTGCACCACTCTGGATGACTTGCAATCTGAATCATGGCAAGATGGTGACGCCTTTCTAGGGCAGAAACCGCATAACGATTTACTTGAGGAACATAGGGGTCAGAGTTAAATCTACCAGGAACAACCATTCTACGAGGGACATGAGCTACAGATGAACTGACTGTAGAACCACCAAGGATCTGAAATGATGGTTCGGTATTTGAACATTCAGCAACTTTAGAAAACCGAGTAGTAGAACCAGCAGGCAACTCTGACAAAATCTCTAATTCTGGGCTATTAGCAACCTGACGGAAATAAGAGGAAAAAATCAAACAAATAAGACATAAAAAAAGATAAGAATAAAAAATAAATAAATACTAACATTAAAATAAGATAAATTCAAAAAGAAAAAACTTTGAAGGATTAAGAACACTTGTCGGAGGAGTGACAACCTTTGAGGGATTACAAATACTTGTTGGAGGAGCAGCAAAATTGTTCATCTTGTTGTAAGCAGCATCGTTGGATCTGCAAAGCTCTTGACACCTGGTAGCAAAATTTGAGGTCGCGACTTTAGCAGCATCAACTACTGCCTTGTTGACCTGCAATTAAAATAGTACAAAAATGAAATTGCAAGAAACTAACTACCATCAGACATAAAAATGAATAACTAAATTAAAAGAAGAAGAAGAAGAAGAAAATATATAAATACAGAAACTAAAAGCACCTTCAAACCAACTTGGTCAAATTTGTTGATTACATCAGGGGAACATAAGTTGACAGTAGGGCTATTGAAAAGATTGCTTGGCTTGAAAGTATCGGCTTGAGGAATAGTATCCATAACAATGCAGTCCTAGAAGAAATGGCAGCAAAAAAGGAACAAAAAATTAAAATAATGCATGAAAGAAAAAACTAGTACAGCAAGAGAAACTAAACATACAAAAATATAAGAAAGAACTTACCTCGTCATTAGGTGAACGAATTGACTTCAAATATCTGTCAGCAACGTATTGAGAACACTGGACATCACCCAACTACACAAAAAGAAAACCCACTTAATAAAACAAACAACCAACAGGGCAATACACAAACAATGAATAAAACATAAAGTAAGAGAAGAAAAAAATACAAACCTCATTATGGAAATGCTGCGACAGACGAATTGGAACAAGAGGCGAACGGTCTCCAAAAGAATTTGCAACTTTCATATGAGAATTTTCATCAGCAAGAACTGGGTTTTTGTTAGCAGGAGATTGAATACCAAAAGTGCGATTAAGCTCGACCAAAGATGGTACGCCAAAAGCATTAACAACATCTTTCTCCTCACAACCCTTGACAGGACCATCTACAAACAAATAGTAACAAACTAAGAGTTAATTGAATAAGCACACTAAGAAAAATCACTCCCCCCTAATAAGCAAAGAGGAAAAGCTTGAATAGAAAGATAGACAAAATAAGAGAGAAAATAAATAACTTAGAAAATACCTGAAAGTAATACGAAGGAATCTTCATCAGCAATACCACATTTAGACTTTGAAGGAGAATTAGCTGAAAGATAAAAACAAAAAAAACTGAGTACATTGACAAAAACCTGAAAAATTAGTGCTTACTCTTAGTTTTAAAAAAAGTGTTTACAAAAAATTAATTCACTATGAATTACAATAATGGATTTGCATTGAAAATACATTGGGAAACTAAACGGAAAATCCACTAAAAATTACAGAAAACCTATGGGTGATACTACAGGGATTGATACAGAACCTTTTGATTTATCTTCAGACAACAAGCCACATTCAGGAAGAGGACCTTGATTTACAACAGCCTACAAAGAACACATAAATTACAAGTCAAAAAAAAGAACTAAAGCAAATAATAAACCAGAAAGTACACCAAGAATGATAAAAAAAATGCACACCTCATCACGCATTTTAGCAGGAGTTGACGAGCTAGATAGCAGAATTGGATTGTTTAAATCACCATCAACAACTGGAGGAGGAACAAAAGGACTAGCTGGAGAGGACAAAGGACGAGCCTCTTGCTGAACTGGAATAGCATCAACTTTAGTAAACTCCCCATTAGCAATAGCGGAATGAATTGAGGCAGACTTGTTAGCTGCAAAACAGAAAAGGCAAAAGCAAAAAAGCAGTGTAAATAACGCAAAACACAAAGGGACGATACCTAAGAAAATAGCTAAACATAATAAAAGAAAAGGTACTAACCAAAAGAGAACTTGCTTATTGACTGATTGTCACTGCCAGACACTTTTGGTGTAGATGATCGCAATAGACATTCCAAAGTATTAATAACAAGAGACTCTGCCCAATCTATGAATATCTTAGGCTTATCTTGGTTCCTATTGTGAACAAGCTCAACAACATCCAAAGCAGCCTGAAAAACAAAGAAACAAAATCAGCAAAAAATGAAAAAAAATGAAAAATGCTAAAAAAAATACAAAATTCAGTACAACAAAAATACCTGAGAACCAAAGCGAGGACCGACAGTTCTTTGCACTTTCATTGCAAAAGAACAATCAGAAGGGCCAACATCAACACTCTTACTGCCAGAAGATTTTTGAACAGAACCCTATAACAAATACAACAAATAAAAATACATATTCAGAAACAAAAGACACTAAAAGCAACAAAACCCTAAAAGAAAAGGCACAAATTAAAGGAACAAAAAAGAGATAACCTGCAAATTACTTGGAGCACAAGAACGCTTCAAGGGCCTCTTTCCAAAAGAGCAGCTGTTGTTCCTGTCAAGCTCTGCAAATTGCTTTAATTTGTTTCCTCTCCAAGCAAGAATACGAGGTTTCACGTCGGGGACAGAGTGAAGACCAAAGTTCAAATGATCAAGGTATGAGACCTACAAAACAAACACAAACACAAAACAGCAACAAATAAAACAACTTAGTGCTGAACTGGAAATAAATAAATACAAAAGATTGAGAACTACATAGAAAAAAATAAAGAAAACTTACAGCAAAAGCGTAATGGCATCCACCGAAGGTCACTGATCTTTTGGAAGCAACTTTAGTAGCATCCTTAAATTTCTTTATGCTACTCAAAAGCCACTCATAGACAAAACTAGACAGATCATAAGAACATACAGACTGACAATCCCGAAAGATGTGGAGATACTTTGGACTAGGACTGAGGCTAGAGTTGGGACAAAGGAAAGAAGAGAAAGCAACAATCATGAAACATATGAAGATGTCTTCATCCGATAATTCAACTTCTGCTGATTTGAGTTTGTTTGCGAAAAATGACACTGGGGGAATACTGGTAACATTGAAATGAGAGAGGATAAAATCACGGCCAGACTCCGGATCACAAACAAGAGGTTCACCATCTACTGGGAGGTCAAGTATGTCATGGATATCATATTTAGTTAAGGGGATGAATTTCCTTTTCAACTGAAACTCAGAAGCAGGAACATCAAATCTAGATGCAAGCCACTTAACAAGCCTAAGGGGAACCTCAGTCCGGACAAAATTGAGAAGACAACCCATCCCATAGTTCTGGATAACACCCTTGTACCTATCACGCATGCCGTCAATAACTCCTGAAAAGAACTTTCCAGAATATCTAGTAAATGTTGAACAAACTGGGAAATCGGAAGATCGTTTCTGCCTCTACAAAAAAAAAGGATAACAAGGACTACGTTAATAAAGCAAAAACTAAACTAAAATACACAAAGTGTGATACCCATCAAAAAAAACATGAGACAGTCAACCCCCAAGAAAAAATGAGAAAAAAAGGAAAGTTACACTGAAAAGAGAAATGTGTACATTTACAACAATACAAACGCACATGATTACACTGGGCAAAATGCATAGAAAGGGGCGCTGTAAAAATATTGGATTACATTGTGAATCACATGCAAATTACATAGTAATTAACAGAATAATTACTGTGTAACAGATTACAGTGTACATGTGGGTAAAATTACACTATAAGAAAGGGTGTTACAGTATAACTACCATACAAATTACACAGTAGTAACAAGTCAAAATAACTGAGTTAAAAAATAAGATTACAGTGTATATATGAGTAAATTTACACTGTAAAAAAGAGGAGGGAGTGGTACAGGATTTCAGTGTAACTACATACAAATTACACAGTGATTATCAGTCAACTTACGGTGTAATTTAGGGTGTCGGATTACAGTGTAGATACGGGTAAAATTACACTGTAAAAAAGGTTTTACACTGTAACTACCATACAAATTACATAGTAATAATCAGTCAATTTACTGATTAAATTTACACTAATTAAAAAGGTGTTACATTGAAACTTACAGTGTAGATATGAGTAAATTTACACTGTAAAAAGAGCATGATTACACTGCAAAAAAAGGTGTTGGATTACATTGTAACTACCATACAAAATTACACAGTAAAAAGAGCAGGGCATTAGATTACAGGGGCATCAGATTACACAGTAAAAAAGGAGTTGGATTACATTGTAACTACCATACAAAATTACACAAATGATTATATGATTATAGTGTAACTAACAAACAAATTTCACAGTAATTATCAGTCAAAAGCAAAAACAGTAAAAATGCACTGAAAAAAATGAAGAGAAAAGAAAAATACTTACAACATTCCTTCTGCTAGCAGATGCTAACTTCCTCTTCAGGTACTTGACTTTCTGATCAAAAAACATCAAACATAAATCATCAAGTCAACATAAGAAAAAATGTGGACTGAAACCATCAAACTCTTCATAATCAGCAGGTTATGAAAAAATGACTTACATTATTCACATAAAAATTGTAAAGAGCTTTACCCAACTCTTCATCATCAACAGAACAACCCTACAAAAAAAGAAAAAAACAGAATAAAATAAAAAGAAAGAAAAAACACACAAAACGAAAATGAAAAAGAATGTAAGAAGACAAATAATAATTACCAAAGACATAGCATTAGAACCATCGTCAGCAAAATCATTAGGCACATAAGGTTCTTTCAAAGAATCAGCGCTCTCGACCGAAGAAACTAGGGGAACATCCTTGGGACGAGCTTTCCGCAGTCTACCCATTTGAGACACTACCTGAAAAACAAGGGACAAAAAAAAATGGGCCTCAAAATATAGAAATGCAAAAATTCGAGCTGAAGGAAAATTACACTCTATGGGGAAATTACACTCTACGAATGCATAAAGTATACTGTGACTAGCGTACAAATTACACTGTTAAAAAGGGTGAAGTTACAGTGTAAAAATACATCAGATTACAGTGTAATTATAGGGTAAAAAAAGGTGAAGTTACAGTGTAAAAATGCATCAGATTACAGTGTAGTTATAGGGTAAAAAAAAGGGTGAAGTTACAGTGTAAAAATGCATCAGGTTACAGTGTGATTATAGTGTAGAAAGGGGTGAAATTACAGTGTAAAAATGCATCAGATTACAGTGTGATTATAGAGTAGAAAAGGGTGAAATTACAGTGTAAAAATGCATCAGCTTACAGTGTAAAAAATGCATCAAACAACACAGATTACTGTATAAAATACGGGAGAAATTACAGTGAAAAAACGCATCAGATTACAGTGTAACTAGCATACAAACTACACAGTTATTATGGGTAAAAAATACTGTGCAAAATCACAACAGAGTACAGTGTAAATGGAATATGATTACAGTGTAATTACCACACAAATTACACAGTAAAAATCAGTCAAATTACTGTGTAAAAAGGGGGCATCGGACTACAGAGTAAACATCGGTCGAACTAGACAGTAAATCATGGGATAGGATTACACTATAATTTCACAGAAATTATCGGTCAAATTACTATATAATTTACAGTATAACTACCACCCAAACCTACACAGTAATTACCGGTGAAAAATACTGTGTGATGCACAACAGGGTAGCTACATAGAGAGACCAGAGGGAAAATGATAAAACACAAGCTATCCCCATGGTAATTAGAGGAAAAAGCTTACACAAAGGACAAGGTTCAAAGCTATAAAACGAGAAACACTGAAACACTTAAAACTGCAGATAGGCTCTATATAGGAACTGTAGACCAACTCTTAAAAAATCTCAGTTACACTAATTTACAGTATAACCAAACACTACCACACCTACCTCCACATCAACAGTGACAAGGTTATGCTGAGCGCGAAATCACTGAACTCGATCCTTCAGAGTTCAACATCTCCTGGATCCACCCCTCAAAACTAAACCGTACCACACCTACCTTCACATCAACAACAAGGGAAATCTAGCGTTCTACGCCTACCTCCACATCAAACAGCCACAACACTGCTTCCAAAAAATGTCCTAGCGGATCCTAACCAGGAGGGATTTGGCCTCCGTCCACAGCAGGAAAAGGAAGACACGGCGGATTGTGCATGGCACGCTGCAACCTCCTACGCCACAACCACGGTGGACTACAAACACCACGGCAAACAAACTTCGGGGATCCACAAAATCCCCTAGATCTGAGACTACACGGCCACGAAACCACGGGCAAAACGCGAGAGCCAAGGACAACTAACCAGGGCAGCCGACGGACGAAGAGAAGAAGGAGAAGAAATCAAAATCCTGCGGTGGATGAGCTCGGAATCGCCATGAACAGAAGCAATCGCCTCCGGCTCCTCCGCCGCTGGAGCTCTCTCCCTCTGCCTTATCGAAATGAGAAAGGGGAACAACACCCGCTCCTGCATTCAAAAACGACAAAAGCCAACAGTAAACCGGCCGGGGAGGGCGGGGCTGAGGAAAACGGGCTAAAAGCAGAAAACCGCGCCCGGTAAGAAAACCAAACCCGAAAACCAAAACAAAGCAGGACAGGACCGGGCGCGAATCTCAGCGCGAGACGAACGGACTCAAAATTGAATGAAGGCGAATTGAAAAACAGTCGACTGAAAAATAGAAGGGCTTCGTTGCACTACTAGATATGTGAGGTTTAGCTCTGAACAAGGACACACTGCTCCTCTATGACGTTGGAAGGAGCGTCGCATCAACGAGGACGAAGTAGGTGGGCACAAACATCCGGTGGAGACGTCGGCGCTGCCGTCTCGCCGACGTCAACCAGGAAACCTAAACCACGACGAGTAGACATGAGATACAGCTCCGAGACACCGCCCTTGAAGACATCGCCAGTGTGGGAATGGAGCCGATGCAGATTTATTCTCGGGGCGCCGCTTCCACCACCCCAACGGCGCCGCAGAACACACTGCCCCCAAGACTATTTACAAGCCAGAAGAAAACCGGGATCGCGCCCCTCTCCCGTCGCCGAAGAGGAGAGGAATTCGCAGCCTTGCCGGCGCCCGTGGGGAAACTGCCTCTCCTAACCATTTGTTCGTGCGTAGAGAAGAGAGCGGAGGAGACAAAAACATAATCGTTGTTACACAAGGGCACAATTGCCGCGTGCCACGGACACTCCCTAACCTGATCCAGTGATCCGTAAGGAATATTATAGTTGTCAGTTTGATAATACTACAAACCAATAGTTACTCCTACTTGAGAGTGTTGTTTTGGCTCATGAAGAGGATGGCACCACCAATAATTATACTTTTCAAACCAATGGTTCAAGCTCCAACTCTGCTGCTGATCTGGTCATAGAGGAACATAGTGCGTATAACGTCTACAATGTCAATTTAATTCATACGCAAACTTTCAACGCAACATTCACTAGTAGAAAAGGGGCCAATGGTCCAGGCCGGTCCAGCCCATTAGTCCCGGTTCAATCCAGAACCGGGACCAATGGGGGCATTGGACCCGGTTCGTGAGCCCCGGGGACCGGCCGGGCCACGTGGGCCATTGGTCCCGGTTCGTCTGGACCTTTTGGTCCCGGTTGGTGGGACGAACCGGGACCAATGGGCCTCGCTCCTGGCCCACCACCATTGGTCCCGGTTGGTGGCATGAACCGGGACCAAAGGATGACCTTTAGTCCCGGTTCATGCCACCAACCGGGACTAAAGGGTTGGTCCTCGTTGCGGCCAGAGTTTAGTCCCACCTCGCCAATCGAAGGGGAATCAGACCGGTTTATGAGCCCCTCCCTCTTTGCCTTGTTGAGCTCCTCTCAAAATGAAAATAGATGCCCTTATATAGACAATTTAACCTAAATTCATACTGAATTTCTCTGAAGTTAGTAGAAATTTATAATGAATTTAGGTTGAATTTTCTCTATAAGCGCATCTATGCTCATTTCTGAGTAGTTTTTTATATAGTTTTTTTCTTTTCTGCTATATTTATTTTTTTCTTTTTATTTCTGAGTTGTAATAAGTCATTAAAAATAAGCATCTATGCTCATTTTTTTAGTAAAGTTAATCACAACTATTTTTTCTTCTATTTATTTCTGAATTGCAATAAGTCATTAAAAATAAGCATCTATGTTCATTTTTTAGCAAAGTTAATCACAACTATTTTTGCTTCTATTTATTTCTGAGTAGTTTTTTATATAGTTTTTTTTTCTTTTCTGCTATATTTATTTTTTTTCTTTTCATTTCTGAGTTGTAATAAGTCATTCAAAATAAGCATCTATGCTCATTTTTTAGTAAAGTTAATCACAACTATTTTTTCTTCTATTTATTTCTGAATTGTAATAAGTCATTAAAAATAAGCATCTATGCTCATTTTTTTTAGTAAAGTTAATCACAACTATTTTTGCTTTTATTTATTTCTGAGTAGTTTTTATATAGTTTTTTTTTCTTTTCTGCTATATTTATTTTTTTCTTTTTATTACTTAGTTGTAATAAGTCAATAAAAATAAGCATCTATGCTCATTTTTTAGTAAAGTTAATCACAACTATTTTTTCTTCTATTTATTTTTGAGTAATTTTTTATATAGTTTTTTTTTCTTTTTTGCTATATTTATTTTTTTCTTTTTATTTCTGAGTTGTAATAAGTCACTAAAAATAAGCATCTATGCTCATTTTTATAGTAAAGTTAATCAAAACTATTAAAAATAAGTCATTAAAAATAACAAAAGAGGCGCAATGCTCGTTAATTAGCTTCAAGCCTTTCAGAATAGTGTAAACTGCACTGCACACAGCACCGTGCAGTCTACCCTAATCCTCAGGGCTTGAAGCTAACCAACGTGCAGGTGAGCATTGAGCCTCTTCTTCATCGTCTATACACTCAGGGCTTATAAACCGCTGCGAGTGCCTCTCGCTTAGCGAGGTGGGACTAATTAAAAACAACTGCAGAAAGAGGTGCATTGGAACCGGTTGGTGGCACCAACCGGTAGCAATCCAGCTCTTTGGTCCCGGTTAGTGGCACCAACCGGGACAAATGACCCTCTTTTGTCCCGGTTGGAGCCACCAACCGGGACCAAAGGTCTTTGTTTCCCGCCCTTTGTGCTGCCGAAAAGAGGCCTTTGGTCCCGGTTGGTGGCTCCAACCGGGACAAAAGAGGGTCATTTGTCCCGGTTGGTGCCGCCAACCGGGACCAAAGCCTTTGCTATATAAGTAGCACTGCCGCCCGCCCGACTTGATCTCTCCGCGCCGCTCCCTCCGCCACCTACACCTCGCCGCCGCCGCCGCCGCCGCGCGCCGCCGCCGCCCCGCCGCCGCCGCCGCCGCCGCCGCCGCCGCCTCGCCGCCGCGCCGCCGCCGCCCGCCGCCGCCGCCTGCCGCCGCCGCCGCCTCGCGTCGCCTGACGCCGCCGCCTGCCTGCTTGCTGCCTCCGCCGCACGCCGTCACGCTGGCCGTGAGCAACTTTCTTTTATTTTTGTTAGATTTTTTTTAGATTTTTTGTATAGTTCATAGATAGATTAGATTTGTAGTAATTTAGATATGTAGTTCATATTGTGTAATTTAAATTATGTAATTAATTTGTTCATATTATGTTAGATTTTTTCTGTTAGTAGATTTTTTTGTTAGATTAGATGTGTAGTAATTTAGATATGTAGTTCATATTGTGTAATTTAGATTATGTAATTAATTTGTTCATATTATGTTAGACTTTTTTCTGTTAATAGATTTTTTTGTTAGATTAGATGTGTAGTAATTTAGATATGTAGTTCATATTGTGTAATTTAGATTGTGTAATTAATTTCTTCATATTATGTTAGATTTTTTTTCTGTTAATACATTTTTTTGGTGATATTATTGTTGAATATGCATGTTTAGTGATATTATTTTTGTTAGATCTTTTTTTTGGATTAGATGTGGTGTAATTTAGATATGTAGTTTATATTGTGTAATTTAGATTGTGTAATTAATTTGTTCATTTTTAGTAAGTACTATTTTATTTTATTTATAGTAAGTGCTTCATATATATATAGTTGAACTAGCTAGTTGATTTAATAAACTAATTTATTTTACTATATAAAGAAGTAGTTTGTTTCTATTAAGTAGTACTTTATTTATTTATAGTAAGTGCTTAATTAGTAGTTGAACTAGATAGTTGATTTAATTAATAAAACTACTTTATTTAACTATATATAGAAGTAGTTCCCGCATCAACGTCGGCGATGCCTATCCCGCATCCTCGTCATCGTCGACTCGGCGGTGGAGGCTTGCTTGATCAGGTCCATGTTTGGGACTGGGCTCCGCCGGGCTGGTATTGGGGGGGTGCTACCTTCCGGGGGACGTAGGTTGGTGAGGAGGCAGCCCGTTGTTGACCCGATCCTTGTTTGGTGGCGGTCGCATGGGCCAGTGACGGTGCCGAGGCTTCCGGACACCGCGGATGTGGTACGTCACTGTGTCAGCGAGGAGGATGAGCACGTCCGTCGCTACATGGTTGCATTGGAGGGCAGGTTCGACAATACCTGGCAGGTTCTTCAGGGATCTCACTGGAGCTATGATCCTGTGATGGTTCCTTATCTTTGGGTGTCCACCGCCCGCGTCGATACCCGTCGGGCGCTACGGTTCTAGTTGTATTAGTGATGCTATATTAATGATAATATTCGACGATGTACGAACACCAAGAGATGATGTACTTTTGCTTATAATTATTGAATGCATGCTAATTTGAATACTACTTTATTTTATGATTTGGTTTTGCTTATTTTATGATTTGGTTTTGCTTATTGAATGCTCATATTGGATAAGTTCTCCTTCATTCCCGTGTGCTAGACAATTTGGTGTAATAATGCACTCGGAAATGAAAGGAGGAGCTATGTACATCACCGATAGTCAACCCATGATTAATAATCTAGTTTAATATTTGAATTATGAACATAGGCCGGAAATGTCGTACTCGGACGACGAAAACCGCTCGGGGGAGTGCGACTGGTGCCACGACGACCGAGGTATCTGTGACAGGTTCATTGAGCTGGACGAAGATCGGCGCTTCATCATTAAGCTCGAGGAGACCTTCGATGTTCATACGGTACGCAACGACGACAATAGTTTTTTTCGTAATTAATCATGACTTCAACTATTTTAATCATGACAATATTTTTTATCTTTTCCAATTCGACTAGCTTATCCCATGCTTTGCAAGACGCTATGTCTTGGAGAGGATGGGTTTTGAAGACCATGAAAGTTTCGAAACCAAAAAAATATCCTAAGTACCCATCATGGTGTGGATTTTCAAGTAAAGCTGTACAATGCTCAGAGTGTAACCCATTTTGGTTGCAAAAATTGAAAAGCACTTTGCAAGATGTATGGTCTTGATGAGGGTATGCTTGTCACCATGGATCTTAGTGATCCTACAATCGAGCAAGAGAGACCTTCGATTTTGGTCCTTGTGGATACACCTCCAATTCTTCCCCGATGTGAGCTTAACATAGTTATTAAGTAATTTATATTGTTTATTTCAAAATAGTTGACAACTTATCTCCATTGACAGCTTATTTTCATTCTTCAAAGAATGTGCGGAAGATGGTAGACAGAACCTACTACACCGAAGGCTCCGAATTAACTTATCAGGAGAAAAATCATCCGTCGCATTTTGTACTGATCTTGAGAATTACAATATCTACAATCAAACTCCTCAACATTATGGTCAATACGTGCCACTAGTGCACGTGTTGAACTCTGATAACTACCATGAAGATACCTGGTAAGATTATTTTTACTATTACAACATCCGTGCATCTTTTGCACACTTCTAAAACTAGTAC